>VXBW01001560.1:2213-29309 GCA_013400375.1 Thinocorus orbignyianus
AAAAAAAAAAAAAAAAACATTGGTGAAGTCACTTTATTTAGGAGTTAGATCTTAGTACTTGGGAGTTTTGGTAGCACTTCTAGAAAAAGGTGCAGAGTAGAGCAGCTGAGCTGGGGTTGGGGTGGCCCTATTTGCCACGCAGCCAAGATCCAAAAATAGGGATGTTTGGCAGAAGAGGGTTTCTGGGCTAAAAAGACATGGCATTGCTCTCCAGGACGATATGTGCATAAAGCAGTACAGTATGCCTATATATCTTTAACATGAGGATTCACAGTACGGTACTGAAAACGAAGGTAGATGTAGGAGCAGGAAAGCTCTTAACTTTTCAAGTGTCCAGGAGGCAGTGGGTAATGAAAATGCCCTCAGTCAATCTTAAGGTAAATGAGCATAAATTTACAACATAAAAGCAAAAAGCCTTCCTGTCAGGGTAACTTGTCTGAACATATTTAGCAAGGGGTGGGTTTGAAACATGCATGGGGTCTTTGCCAGAATTGGGCAAAGACAAGGACACTTTGGAATAATGGGCTCCATAAAGAAGCCATAACAAGCAGTGGAGAGCAGTGTTTCCTCTGTGAGTCCTTTCATAAGGCTAAACTATGGGGCTTTGCATGCAGGAACAGTTTCTGGAGAGAGGATCACCAGTAAATGCTATGTTCTGCCCAGGACTGCTTGTTCTGCCCACGCAATCGGGCAGGAGCCCTTCTGCCAGATGAATGATTTGCAGAGCTACTTTGTGGATGGGATTTGTAAGGATGATTTGGTTTTAAGAAAAAAAAAAAAAAGCTGAGGGGAAAAAGAAAGTTATTTTTAACCCAGATGGGTACATTATTCATGCCTAACAGGAGAGCCTTACAGTCAGAAAGGCACAAGTGGGAGGGAAGCTTGCTGCAGGGCAGGGTACAGTCTCAGCTGCCTCAGGCAGGGCTGCAGGGCTCGGGTTTTAGCCTCTGCTGTGAGCCCAGCTTCTCAGAAACATGTTGTGTCTCACTCTGCACTGGGGCATTTATTTTTACAAGTCATTGTTCTGGATTTGAACTGAAAAAGGTAACTGTTAAAGACCACCGCTTTTCCAGCAGGAGTATGACTCTCTTTTGGACCCATTTTTTCAATGTGGAAACCATTATTGTTTAATCCTATTTTCTGCTCCTTCATGTGCTTTGCTGATTGTTACTAAGAACTCAATTGATCTGTCAAAAAATGCACCTGGGAGTGATCTTTGCAATGACTGTAGAACGGTTTTGTTATTTTTTTTTTTGTGTATGGCTGCATTATGGCTGTCACCTAAAAGGTATTGGGACAGTTAAAACCCACAGTTATCTTCCTTCCTTGTGCATAGTCAGTTGCTATTTTGAAAAAAAAAAAAAAAGAGGAAGGAATGGGATGACTGGGATGGAAAGACTTGGGGCAATGAACAGGGAAACATATTTTTTTTCCTTTTTTTTTCTTTTGGAGGAACCCTTCTTGTGTTTGTACCATTTCTGAGTTGCTGCAGCAGAAAGTTTTTGCTTCTCCATGGGGTCTGCATCATCTTTGGTTTCTACCTCAAATGTTCCACCGCTTTGCGGAATCATAGAGTCATGAAATTGTCTAGGTTGGAAGGGACCTTTAAGGTCATGTAGGCCAACCATCAACCCAACTCTGATAAAAATCATCACTAACCCATGTCTCTAAGCACTGTGTCAACCCAGCTTTTTAATACCTCCAGGGATGATGCCTCAACCCCTTCCCTGAGCAGCCCATTCAAAGGCTTAATAATCCCTTCAGTGAAGAAGTTCCTGATACCCAATCTCAACCTCCTCTGGTGCAACTTNCCATTATGCTCCAGGGACACCTCTATTTGAACGTCACGTAGTTCTTCCTTTCAGAGAGGAGCACTAATGAGATACCTGCTCATCATAGTACCAAGAATTGCGTAGCACTGGTGGCTACAGAGTGCGTGTAAGATCATCAGCTTCCCTCGGCTTTGGGTAGGGACTGTTTTGTTTCCATCCTCATGTTCCAGCAGTGTTATTTAACCCCACCACATACTGGCCTCTTGCTGAAAAACCAGCTTTATTTCTGCAGTTGGACACCGCATTGCCCCTTCTTCCATATCAGCAAGCCTAAAAATCCAAGTCTTCTTTCCTAAAGCATAAGGATGCCCTACGGAGCTTGCTCGCAGGTTGGTATCTCAAGGCTGAGGTTGTGGGAAGAGGGAGCATTCCAAGAAACAGGCACAGGGGCACAAACACAGATTTAAATGATCGGACTTGAAATTGGCTGAGGGCCAGGCAAATATGTGCTGACATAAGGCAAGTTGTGCCGGTAAAGAATTCTAACACAGTTGAAAATGGGGCTGCTTGGGAAGTTATTTAATGATGCATAGTATACTGCTGCGGTTCAGAATGGCTGGGAAGGAGCCTCTCAGATAATAAATGCTGTAGTGGAGTTTAGGTTGGGGTTCGTTTGTCCCCAGCGAACAGCACTGGCAGCTTGTTAAGGCCAAGCGAATAATACATCACCAACTTCTTTAACAGACTTTACTGTTCACTAAGTCCATCCATTTAGATTTATGCAGCAAACCGGACTGCCACAATGCATCTTGAGTCAGTGAACTGATACTTCTCAGCTGAAGGAGCTAACTTGATTTATGTGATAAGCAACACGCACACTTAAAGAAAATCAGGGTTGTTTCCTCATGCAGGGCCTTACGTCCTTCAGTGCCTGCTTTTGCACTATTGCCAGGGTTGAAATTCTTGGCTCCTCAAGTTGGGTCCTCAACTTTCCAGAGGAAAGCATCAAAGATGGTTGGGAAAATCCTTTTAAGGGTGAAAAAAGCAAGTACCCAATATATTCACTGAAGAGGTCCTATACCTATTGAATCTAAAATCCATTGGGTTTCTTTCACCCTTGACACAGAAACCACCTGACTGTTTGTATTCCAGCAAACCTAAAGCTTTCTTCTCCACAGCCTCTCAGGATCCCTCTAGACAGCAAAACCTATCCAGATGCCAGAACTCATATCAGTGCTGCATTTTGTGCTTGAGTGATTTAGCACTATGAAACTTCACTCTGAGATAAGTGCTTGGAAACCCTGCCCAAGGGACAAAACCTGCATTCAACCTGCTGTAATCCCCATTTGCCTTCCTTGATTCATCACCTCTCCTGAAAATTTCCTTGCCTGACAGTTCATTATCTCACATGAGCGCATGGGTGGACAACCCTGTCCAGAGTTTAAACAGCATGACTTATGGCTGTGCTATACCTCTTGCTGTCTAGGCCAGCCTGCCCAATGTTTTAATCTACGTTGTGAGCATGCCACCAAGAGGGCTTCGCAACCTTGGTTCATAAGTAGACTTGGTAATATTGAAAGGCTTAGGGTCACTCACTGGGCACACTGGTAGTCCATCACTCAAGTGAGAAGGGAAGGTTACTCGTCTAGCACCACTGACCTTCTCTCCTCTGTTTCAGTCTCTGCTGGATTGTCAGAAAGCCAGGAGACACGTTTGGTCCCTTCTTTTGGTTTTGTACGTAACCCTGGTAGTGGTGGTGGGAGGCGCAGCAGTAGTAAAACGGGACAATAGTTGGGTGGAGATGCCATTGGGGGTACCATTAAGGCAAATATTCCCTGACAGTGTTTTGTTTGTGTGAATGTAGATGGAGACAGCACATCTCAAAGAAGGTTTATGAAAGATTAAATAATCTTCCTTTTCATAATGGACCCCATGAGGCTCTCTACGGTTGCGACAACAAAATGAGCGAACAGCACCGTTGCAGTTCTTTTAACAGCCCTACATATTTTCCATTATCGAAAATGGTTTGTTTTACAGATCAGATATCCCATTAGTATTGTTATGGTTTCTTGTTGTTCCAAAATCAGTTGCCTTTTATCCCTGGTGATTTCTAGAATACATCTAGTGATGATTTTTTTTTATCAGTCCAGCAACAGTTTAATCCTCTTCCCATCTCGTTACAATATGAGAAAATTGAGATTGCTGGGGGGACGTTAGTCAATAAACACAGACAATTGATGCATTTTTCCATCTTTATTTAACGGGATGTTATTTCTCACATTGAAATACCCAGGTTATAGTGGTGGAAAAATTTTCAGTGTGCTAGGATTAATTCATATGTAAGGAAAAAAGCCCCAGGAGGTGGTTACTGCTTTAAATGAAGAAGGAAAGCCCCCCATTAGGCAACCAACTTCATAGTTTTTGTTCGACTTAAAGCTGAAATCTAAAACCTGATGCTCCACTCGCATTGCTTTTATATTTGTCCCATTGACTTCAGTGGAATTAATTCTAATTTACATCGGTATGAGAAGAATTGGATGTCCAAGGTCTCATTATTCCAGACTGTAACCGACAACCTGGGAGAGCCTTTTATTCTCTGGCTAAAGGTTGAGAGATTGGTCATGGCACAGACGGGAAGATAAGGCAAAGGAAAAATAAAGTGCTTCAGGCTATTTCATTCTAGGGGGCTCGTCTTCACAGGCCACAGGGGAAGGCTTTGCATTTCCATTATGCCACCGTGTACTTGGAATTGAATTCCCCAGGCATTTTCTCCAGAGTGCAAAGAGAGCTCACTGACAGTGTCTGGATACACAACACTCCTGACAGAGATCAGTTCTCGTTCTTATTCTCTGCCAACATCCCTTTCCTCTCCTCATCCCTTTTATTTTAATACTCAGGAAGGATAACGAAGTTTTTTAAATCAGTTGACTGCTCTGTAGAAGAAATTAGTGGTGAGCAAAGCAGAGGGCAAGCAAACACTGACAGGGACACAGAGATACTCAGCCAGAGCATCCTTTTTTTTTTTTTTTTCTTTTCTATTTGCTATTTACTTTACTGCCTAATACAGACTTTGGAACAAGAAGTGGTTTAGTATATTACATATTTAAATTACGGTTGTGTTACTCAGCTTCAGGGATGTGCAGGCAGCAGCTGTCAGTTCTGTGCTTGGTCATAAGGGGAGAAGGACAATCACTTTCTTAAGGGAGGACACAAACAGCATTTACCTGCCCCACACCAGTCCCACTCCATGGGCTTGACAGCCATCAGCGTTACACGTATCTCCACGAGGAATCAATTTCTTTCCACGCTGTGCAGCACACTACTGATGTTCACCATGCTCTGTTGCACCATGGCTTTCTCTTCAGAATCCCACTGTGCTCCACCTCCTCATCCTCTCATGGCTTCCAGATCCACCTGACAAAGTCTTACTCATTTTCTGATCCCAGGTCTGTCTGGCCAAAGTGAGCTGTTTCATCTGGTCTCCCTATCTCCTACAGATGCAGTTCAGGCCTGCCCTCCTCCCCTTGGCAGATGTGATCATCTGCCCAGAAGACCTTTTCCTTCTGTCTCCTTACAAATTGTTTGAAGGCAGCTTGGAAACCTACCACTCTAATTTGACACGGTTTCATACTTCCCATGCTCAGACCTTGCTCCAGCAGCATGTGTTTAGACTTCTAGCTATCCACTGAAATCAATAATAGGAGCCCAAATAGGAATTCAAAGCCTAAACGTTTTGTTGGCTTTGAGCTTTGGTCCTATAACAATACTTGGAATTAACTTAACCTTCCTTAATCCTTCCACCAAGCCAACGTTTGTCCTTTCACTGTGGACTGCAAACAAAGCATTTGCATTTACAAAGAGAAAATCCTTCTGAGCTCCTGAGTTCTCTAATGCAAAGTATTAGCATCTTTGCTGAGGGGATAAAACTTTGGTCTGGATCGAGAAAACTGCACCCAAAAGAATTGACACAGCTGATTGACACAGCTATTCTGGTTGCACTGGGTAGTATCTTTAATCAATAAGTTTTGTCTTTCAGAATATTAATGCTCATCTTATACTTGCTGCTTCTCAAAACACTGTTTGCCATAGAATTATTTAATACCTTGGGCAAATATCTGACACCACCAAGATAGCCTGAAAGCCACAGAGTGTGAACAATGGGGCTGTTCTTTGGGAGCAGTTTATAGATAACCACCCCACCCTTAATTTCTTGGTGTATATCTCTGTTAAATATGTTATATTTGCTTGAAAAATGGTGTCTGAAGTGGCCACGGATTTCTACTGTGGTAGCATATAGGGGCTATGGCTACTCTGGACTCCTCTTTGGAGGTCTCTGAGTAGAATCCAGTCCGCAGTCGTTCTGTTTCAGTTCACTGACTTTAATTTAATATCAATAGTTACAGAAAACTGACCTTTTTGTGTGCTTCTCTCTGTACCCCAGATGTAAGAAAGCATGCCTTTTCAGCTCAGACTATACAGGGAGACTTGTGTGTCTGCTCAGTCTTCACTGTTGGACAAAGTGATGGACATGACATCTCCTTAGGCATCTCTTGGCAAATTCAATCAGAGATGTGAGCGTTCATCTGAGAAACACACCTCACAGCTTCAGATCGGTTGGCACCAAATTGAGATAAAGAAGAGGTATCAAAACTATTGGTCGTTCAGGAAGGACTCCTACAGCCTGCGTCCAAGGACATGGCATCACACAATGTGGGGGGCTTTGTTAAAGTTTGCAGTCGCTCCTTAACACGGAGCATATGACCTTGGCCCGAAGGGACATACGATTAAAGGTGCCAGCTGGAAGCCTCTCCTGGACACCCCCAAAGGTCACTGGATGGAAGTAATAACCACCTGATGACATTTTGCCAGGCCACTTGGCAGCAGGAGGTGGTAAGTTTCCTCCTTGAAGATTACATCAAGGAGGACTTGTGGTGTGGCAGAGCTCCAGGTGTTAATGATGCACAATGTCCTAATTGTTCTTAAATAGGCAGCCCATAAAAGGGCGGTGGGAGGGTGAAACTTCTTTAGAGCTGCTGCTGGGAAAGGTTTGTCATTCAGAGGGAAACAGGAGAAGGTAAGACAGTTTCCCCCCTTATCTATTTTTACATTCTCCTGAGGACTAAGTAGCTAGCCTTTCTGTAAAGCAAGAGCAGGAGACCTTGATAAATTCTGGTCCCTCCTAAACTTAAACAGCTGTGCTTCTTTCTCACCACAGACAGGGTCTAGCTGTGGTGAGGGTGGGAAAGGGCTTGGAAAAGGAGGCTCAAAGCACCAGGACAAAGTGGTAGTGAAGGAAACACCCTGGGCCTAACTACACCAGTGACCGGTCATGGGGCTCACTGCTGGAGTTGGTGAGCACCTCCACTCTGATCTAAGACCATAGGTCTCTGAGGTCCCGAGACCTTTAGAAGAAGATGACCCAGGGCTGTTACTAAGCTCACTGAGGAAATGAAGGATCGGGTTGGGGGCACAGCCTCTGCTCTGAAGTGTCAGAGGTGTACCCCATAGGCAGGGGGGATAAGACTGTCTATCTCCTGATCCCACTCACAAGGCTGACAGAGGCAGCACAATCATAGAATCACAAAACCATAGAATGGTTTGGGTTGGTAGGGACCTTCAAAGATCATCCTGTCCAATCCCCCTGCTGTACACAGGGGGATTTCACTAGATTAGGTTGCTCAAAGTCATATTCAACCTGACCTTGAACATGTCCAGGGATGGGTTATTCTTGGCTTTTCTGGGCAATGTGTTCCATTGTCTCATCACCTTCATTGTGAAAAACTTCTTCCTCGTGTTCAATCTAAACCTAACCTCTCCCTCTATAAAACCACTGTCCCTTGTCCTGTTGCTACAGGTTGAAAGTCCCTTCCTGTCTTTCTTACAAGGTCTACTTGGATCCTTCTCTTCTCCAGGTTGAACAACCCCAGCTCTCTCAGCCTGTCTTCAGAGGAGGGGGTCTCCAGCCCCTGATCATCATTGTGGCCCTCCTCTAGACCTGCTCCAACAGGTCATAGAACCCTAGACTGGTTAGAGTTGGAAGGGACCTTAAAGACCATTGTGTTCCAACCCCCCTGCCCTGAGCAGGGACACCTCCCACTAGACCAGGTTGCTCCAAGCCCCATCCAGCCTGGCCTTGAACCCCTCCAGGGATGGGGCAGCCACAGCTTCTCTGGGCAACCTGTTCCAGTGCCTCACCACCCTCACAGCAAAGAATTTCTTTCTGGTACCTCATCTAAATCTCCCCTCTTCCAATTCAAAACCATTACCCCTTGTCCTGTCACTCCACTCCCTGACCAAGAGTCCCTCTCCAGCATCCCTGTAGGTCCATGTCCTTCCTGTGCTGGGGACCCCAGAGCCGGACGCAAGTCTCCAGGTGGGGTCTCGCCAGTGGGGCAGAGGAGGGACCCTCCTCCTCTTCCTCCACCACCGCCGCCTGCGCTTGGCTTTCTTGAACCTGACGAAACTCACACACGCTGGCACTCCAGACATCCCCTCCCGGGGCAGGCCCGGCGGCTTGTGGGGAGTCGGCCCGGGTCAGCGAAGGGGCGGCGGGCCTCCCCTTTACCCGCCCTTCAGGGCGGCGGTTACCCGGCTCCGCACAGCCACCGTCCCCTCCCGGGGCGGGCCGACTCTTCGCCCCGCCCTCAGCCGCGGCGGCGCTCGGCCTTTTTGTGCTCCGCGCACATCGCTGCCCTCTCCTCTCAGCCCCTGCCCGTCCGGCCTGGCCTCAGCGCGGCGCTGCCCGCTCGCCTCCGGCCGCCGCCTCTGAGGCAGGGGGAAGAGCGGCGGGTCAGCCGGCCTTCGCCCCGCTGCCGGGGGAGACTTCCCCAGTCCCCGCCCAGCCGCCTCACCCCCTCCCCGGTCCTCTGCCCCCAGCAAGGGTTTCTCGCCGCCCCTTCCCCGGGGCTGGCTGGCTGTCAGCCCGCCCTGCGCCGGTGTGTCCCCCTCCCCGGAGCTCCCCCGCCGCCGGGGATGGCGCCGCTGACAGCGCCCGTTCGCGCCTGAGCCGGGAGGAGGAGGAGAAGAGATGAACCGGTTCCAGCCTAGGGTCGCGCTGCTGCTCTCGCTGCTGTGGGAGGTAAGGGGGACCGGGGGGCTGTGAGGCGGCTGGTTCCCTCGCCTCCGCCCCGGTGGCCGGCGGGGTTGAGGGGACGGTCGGCCATCAGTCGCCACTTGGACGCGGGCGGCGAGGGGGGAAGCTGTACCGGAGCCGCTGCGAGGTGATGTCTCCGTGTTTATTTAGGGGTTAATGTCCTTGTCGGTGCGGGGCCGGGCTGCGTCAGAGCCGGCCGTGCTGCCCGGGAGCAGGAGGTATGGGTGTCGGCTTCTTGTTCCTTAATATTTTGTGGGGTTTTTATTGAGGGAGGGGGAGGAATAAAAGGGTTGTCAGTGGCGTGCTGGAGCCTCGGAGTAAGGCAGGACCCGTAGGCAGGAATGTGAGGACCTGGCTTTTCCTAACGAACTGGCAAGAAACCTGCACCTTTCAGTAAGGATGAAGTGGAAGGTTTCGGTTGGGTGGGTTTTGTTTGTGTTTATTTAATTATTTTAAATATCCTTCTGTGGGGAGAATGGTCATTGCAAGGTAGAGGTGCGGCAGCATCAGCTTGCTGTGGCGGTACCTAGTGGCGTGGTTTAAACTTCTCAGAAAGGCTCAGTAAGAGCAGCTTTAAATAGTTATGACAAACAAGCAAACCAGAAATTAAAAACAAACGAACAAAAAATTAGCAGCTGACGCTAACTGGAGGGGGGAATTTGTGCCATGCGGTTTTGTCATGGGGCTGGGAAAACAGCTCACCTTTTATTTTAGCAAGCAGAACCATAGGTGGTCTCTCAGTCTTCTTTGGTTCCCCCTTGGAATTGGGTTGGGGACAAGCTGGGGGGTATGGATAACCCCCACCCTGGGAGGGAGGCAGTACGATGTGCAGCTCCCAGTGGCAGGTTTGCCACTGCGCTCCGGCCGTGGCCCAGAGACGTGCGATGGCAGCGAGCCGGGGTGACTTCAGGAACACCAGTGAGCTTGTCTTAGGTACGTCTTTACCTATCCAAAGCCCAGAGGCAGGTGAAGGTGTTGGGAGGGGTGGAGAGCTGTGCTGCCTCTATGATGGAGCAGTTTAGACAGAAAAAAAACTTTTTTTTTTTTAAATTTAAAAAACCCCCAGCAACAGCACGTCATCAAAGCCGTACATGAAAACTAGAGTGCCGGCTACGTAATTGTTGTTTTCAGTAATGGTTATAATCCACAAAAATGATATTTACTACAAGTTGACGCCACCTACATAAATGAACGATTTCTGGTATGTTGCCCACTGTGTCATCCAGCGTCATCTCATTAAAATACTTAGATCAAAATCACCATTTAATGTAAATAAATATAACTCGTTTCAAGTTAATTGGGCAGCGTCTCATTACCCCAGCTGTAAAACTGACTTGGAGCCTGGTCCTCGATTTTTCCTTGACTCTGTAGAATCTCTTCAGAAAGCATGAATGGCAAAATGTTGATTAAATGAAATGGGCACTGGCATTTTCCAGAGGGAATTTGTTCACCTGAGAGCGTGAAGGGCTTTGCCCCTCCAAGATCTGTTTGATTAGATATCTCTAATGTGTATTTTGCTGAAAAAGATCCTGTGTGCTTGAAAGAACTAGTTTGCATAAATTCTCTTTGGATGTAGCCCATGTTGCTGTTGTTTAAGCTTTTATACTGGATTTAATTGGGGGATCTTTTTTTTGCCCTTTATATTTTAATTTAGAATGTTTGTTTTGCTATCTGTTTGGGGGGATTATTTTTTTTCTTCTTTCTTCTTTGGAAGTGCTTAGGATACTTCCTATTTACACAGCATCTCATTTTAAAAAGGTATTACAAATTGTTTTAAGTTGTACTTTACGGGGGAGGGGAAGCCCAGAAACAAAAGGCTGGGGGTTTTAATTACTGGATTGGAGACAGACGGTTGTTTAGAAAGCTTTTGGTATCTGAAACTTCTGTCTTCTGCGCTAACTTTCATACTAGTGGTTATCTGAAATAGCACTATTAACAATTGATTTAAATTTATTTGCAGCTTTGACATGATCCTTGTGAACATATAACACAGCATGAACCAAGGAATATATTTTTCATTCAGCATTTGCAAAAAGCTTTGACTGTTATCCAAATAATGAGGAGAAGGGAGGAACTATATAGCCCTCTGGAGCAATTTGCAGTAGTTTACTCATGTTTAAAGCTCTCCTTTAAATTATCCAAAATACTGTTTGCAAGACGTTGATGTGTTTTTCTGGCCATGTGCATTCAGAAAAACCGTTTCTGGTGGTGTTAACAAAAGGAATAATCTCTTCCACAGGCATCAGATTAAAGATGGGTGTGAGCTGGGACTCAGGGAGGACTTTGGGGGGCTTTTGGGTGGAAACCTCGTCAGTCACTGACCATGCTATTGAAGCAGGGCTTACGTGTAAGAAGTTGCTTGATGCTAGGGCACTGGTCCTTCTTCTAGAAGAGCTTGAGATACCATCACAGTGTTCTGGATGTTTCTGTAATTAGTGTAGGAATGGGGGATTAATCCTGAGTTTTCTTGTTTGACGAGTGTGTTCCACCATAATAACCATGTGATGAAAGAAAAAAATCTTCAACCCCAGGAGCCAGGAAGCTCTGCTCTGAGATGACCTTGTTGTTAGGGGAGAGAAGCCAAAGATGCCATGAGTTTTGCTTGCAACGTAGTCTCACATGAAGAGTTTAACATGTAAGATAAAATGAGGGATTCCTAAGGTGGGCCACAATAATTGGTGGGTGATTTTGGTTCTTGCAGGAAGAAGTGAACACTGTTGAATCTTGGTCTGCCTGTCTTTTTCAAATTAATTTGGCTACTTGGAGGTAGCAGCATGTTATTAACGTTAGTTGCCTGAACAGCCCCTTTTCACTGGGAGCCTGGATGTCTGCTAGAGCCGTAGTACCAGGGTATGGGTTTCCAACATTCAGGAATAGCCAGTGGTCTGGCTCGTGGTTCCACAGACAGGACTGTCTTGTCTCAGCTATGTATGAATAGATGGCTTACAGCTTTGTGGAAGGCTTTAAGGAGGTCCTTCAAGTGATGTCTGTTTGGGGTATATGTCAAGATTTTCTGCTTTTATTTCATCAGACAGCCAAGAGCTTTGGCTTTCTGAGCTTAGATATGATTTTAATGAGTAGTGGTGTCTTTGGTATGGGGAAAAAATTAAAACGAGCAGTCTCCCTGTCCTCTTGATGATGAAGTGAGCTTGTTTTCAGCCTGAATGAGGGCACCAGGGTATCACCGAGGGCATTTGGCGCTTCTCAGGCGGAGTGCTTTATCCCTCCTGCAGGCTGCAAAAGTGCTGGGTGCCTGAAGCTCAACTAAAGCATGGGGAGGCTCAATTCAAAGATGAGGAGGACGAACACAGGAGTTCAAGCCCAGTAGAGGACCCTACCTGTGCTGCAGTGGTAATAAATGTGGTATTTTGTTGTTCCTGCTGAGTAGCTTGCTGGAGAGCCTCCCGTTTCACAACTGTTGAATACTTTTAGGTGCCTAAACTTCTGGTTGGCTCATATGGTGTGTACAAGGAGATAATACGACTGCCTCAGTATTTAAAGTTAAACTTTCTAGTGCTCTGCGTTAAGATTAGCTGGGGCCTGTGGTGGTCGCTGTAGGTGGTGTGAGGTGTGGGTGAGAATCCCACCATGGAGGCTTCCATATGGCTATACAAAATTTAGATCACTGCTATGGAAGACACTAGTGTTGGTGTTTCTACATGCTCAGTTTCTCATTAACTAGGAGTTATAGTGTGGAAGCGAATAGAAATACTCATTATTGGATGGCTGGGAAAAAAGCCATCAGTGTAGTCCTCCTCTTGTTAATTTGTCTGGTGAAAGATACTACAAAAGAATCAAGTACCTCTTTTTAAAAAAGTGAAAAAATGGACGTGTTGTATGAACAGCAAAGTGTTATCTTGAGATAAAATCTGAGCACTCCTGACAGTCTGTCGTACAAGATTTGTTTAAATAAAAGCAAAGTTGGCTGATGTTTCTTAGTTGGGTAACTGCTGTGTGGAGCTTTTTAGTATTATTTTTATAAGTGGACTTTAACGGGACAGATTTTAGCAAATAAGAGAAACCTAAATTCTCTCTCTTCAGGAAGAGATTTGTTGGATTGGGTTTTTTTTTGTCCAAATTCTGTAGAAGCAAGCACATTAAGATGGGCAAAGCTACCCGTTTTAAAGGAAAAAAGCAACAAACCAACCACATTTTGGGTAGAGTTCAAGAAGTTGAGGATTATAAGGAATTCCTGCCCCCAGTTCCTGGTATTTTTGTCTCTCTCTTAGCTGTCAGGTTTTACTTTATAAATGTGTTTTAAGTATACGTGCACAATATATGTATTGTATTATATGTACGATTGAATGTATGAATGTACCTGTACACCAGGGTGGTTGTCTCTTATGATGTCCCTCTGTGGAATACCACCAACACTGTCCTATTGATCTTACGGCTCTTGTGGGTGTTGCATCAGTGGGTGGTGGGAGGAATAATCCTGCCCAAAGCGATGGGCGAGAGTCCATCCCAAAAACCCTGGAAGGGATTTGTTAGTGTAGATGTGTCCGCTAACCCTCTCCTGCTTGTTAGGTTTGCGTTATGTTAGGTTTTAGCAGTTTAAACAATCTTTGGTGGTTTCTTATTTTTTTAATTCCTTACCCTCTTGCAGGCAGTTGGAAAGCAGTCATTGTGTTGCCGAGTTGAAGGCAGGAAAGAGCTTACTTATGAGTTCAAGTTTGGGGGATCCAACTGGTGCTGGCAAAGTCTTCCCTGCCTCTTGACAGCATCGAGATGGGCTGTGATTTTTCCAGCTTGCACGCTTTTCTCACTTCACTCCTGCCGAGGAGGAGACGGATTCGTGTTCTCTGTGGGAAGGGAGCGGTGGCCAAGTGCCATTTGCATCCTTTAAGCAGAGGTGCTAGGTGGTGGTTTTTTTTTTTCCCCATCAGAAAAGCATGTCTAAAACCCGATTTTATATATATAGTTTTGATGGCAGTCAAAAATATTTAGCACCTTCTTTTCTGCTTTGTTCATAAAAGGGAAGTCCTCCAATTCTCTTTTATCTCAGTACTTCCTGTTCAGCTAATGCAAGTGTCTGGAAGGATGTGTTAAACTCGGCTAAAGCAAGCCTGAAGACTTTAGCTGCTCTTTGAAAATGGATTTAGCTAAAATCTATGATAAAAAGGCTCAGTGGAAGCTCTCTTTGGCTTAATGCAAATTTATTTTGGTTTACTCCATGAGGAGGAGGCTTAGGAAAACTGGAAGAAGGGTACCCGTGTCTAGGTCAGCTCTGCTCATCTGTGTTGGCTGAGTTTATGGGCAAGAACAGATTAGTGCCTGAGCTTGTACTACAGAATTTCAAATTAAAATTTCTTATTTCTTGCTGAGACAGGGTGGCTACCGACACACTTCAAATCTGTTGTGATATAAAGAAAAATCCATGTAAATGAAAAAATAAAAAAAAAATACAGAAAGGTAGCATTTTTTAAAATTTTTAAGCCTCACTTTTTGAAGGTGCTGTGTCACTTTGCATCCTCAGCAGTGCAGCTGTCTCCACAGTTTTTCTGCCTTACTGAAGGCTTTATTGAAATCCTGTTACAGTTTGCTATGTCAAATAAAAACTTTATTCTGACAAACAAGAGACAAAGCCTTTCCAAAACAATTGGGTTTATTCTTTGCTCAAATAATGCCTTTTGGGCAATGATTCTTAGGTCTGTCTGAAGGCAGGGGGCATGACCTGGCATGGTGGGCATTAAACAGCATCTCCAAGACAAGGGAAGGATAAAGTCTTAGATAGCATCGCTTTCCTGACATCAGTAAGTTAATACGTGAAATGAAATACCTGGCATGGTATTTTGAGGAAGCGTGGAGGGGGAGTCTGGGTTTGTTGAATGCTTTCTTTTTCTTTTTTTTTTTTTAAACTTTTTGAGAATAATGTTTCTTGACAGGTTTCTCATGTATTAAGTGGAAAAGTTTTCACTGTTGAGTTAAAAATGTCTTTCTTCTCAAGTGTGTCTTCAGCTTCACACTGAACAGGTGTTAAGCCATGTTTTAAATAATTTGACTAAAAATCTCATCCTCTTTCTCGATGACTCAGCTTTTAGTCTGGTAGACTTTTTTTTTCCTTCTTTTAAGAAGGAAAGGAATTAGCAAGAACTGGTTTCTAATCTGCATCTGATCCAATGCAGGGGTGGGCTGTTACTGGCAAGGATGGTCCCTAACCCCTCATTCTGCTGGCTGTGTGATGCCACAAGTCTGGTGGCTGTGGAGGACCACCTAAGCCACCAAAAAGAGGATGGGGGAAAAAATGGAGAAGGTAATGGTTTTCCATTGGTTCAGCAGAAGTTTGTGTAGTGGTGGTGTCATGAAACTTGCTGCAAGGGAGGGGAAGGGAATGTATTATCTTGGAGCAGGACTGTCCATTTTGGTCATGCACTTGTTTTGATTCGTTAGATGGGAGTTACAGCACAGACAATACCACACTTGCAGCAAAGAAGATCCTACAGGTCTTTTCCATGCAATGCTAGAAGGGAAAACTAGCTGAGTCTGGTTCTTGTTTTCTGCTGAAAGATGCTGTTAGCTACGACTAACTTCTCCAGATGGTGTCCTGTTGTTTTCCCACATCATTTACCGAGTGTCCATCGGAGCAGAAGTTTCGAACCTGTAGCTAAAGACCTCACCAGCCTTTCCTGTCTGTGGGGCAGGAGAGGGTTGTGGCTGGAGACCATACCCTCAGTGAAGGTCCACCTCTGATGTTGGTGGGCATCATGCAACTAAATAGCTGGCAGTAGTTTTGAGTGTGGATCTTTCCTTTTCAGGTCCTGTGCTGGTGGAATTAGAGGTGAGGGTCATGGACCCCAAGTATGCAGCCCATACCTGTACAGATCTGTCTTTCCACTATACTGTTAAAGCAAGTACATTTAGTGTATTTTTATGCCTTTCTAGTGTCATGCGTTCCAGTCTGTTTGGATACTCCCTCAGAGGAGGAAGAAATGGAAAACGCTGGAATTAAGTTAATATGAGAGGAAGGTGAGGATGTGGTGGAGGCTGGCAGAGGTGTCATTGGAGGGTGGCATAGGTGTCGTTGATGGCAGAATGAAGACCATGGGCAGCATGTGCTTCAAGAGCCTTACACTCGGATGCAAGAGGAGTATTTTGTTGCCCATGTTCATCTTCTTAGGGCTCAGTGGCACTGCCATCACAGGGAGGACGATGCTTTTGTAGGCCTACTCTGCTTAGCTTGGTGTTGGCAGCAGTGGCAGACTTGTGCTACCGTGAGGTTAAGAGCTGATAGTATGTTTGTGACCTTAGAAGGTTTAAGCCTTCAAGAAATTAGGAGCCAATGGCTGTAGCAGCAAAGGCAGACATGTATTAATTGCTGTGAACTTGGGTTTCTTGCTGGCACAGTTTTCTCTGTTCGCAGACCTCATGGGCGTGGGTAGGCCAGTGAAATGATCTTGTGTGTCCTGGCCTAAGTCTGTATTTCTCCCTTTCTAGGCAGGAGACACACTTTACCTAACTAGAGAAGTTTGGTTGGTTGTACCACACTGGTTTTAGTACAGTCCCTTTAGTGTAGACACAATAAATTGAAATTAAAGTGCTCGTACTGCACAGTGACTCCTATGTAGGCATGACAATGACAGGAAGTGTAGCAGTCTCTGCCTGGGGAATTGCCCAAGTGTAACTCAGTGTTTCATTTCTCCCAATTTTATTAAATCTCTTCACTGAAGTGGATAGAAAACCTATTAGCATGGCAAATTCTTTTTAGCTTTCCCTGCAATATCTCTAAATGCAGGCACTTCTCTCTGTGGCGGATGACTGGAAGCTCTTAGTGCAAGAGCCAGTCAAGGATGAATCAAACAAGTGTTTTCTTTCATTTCTGCTCCTTGGAGGAAAAAAGTGTTGCTCATCGCTACAGATAATTATCTGAATCCTGGTATTAAGATTCAGGAATTCACTGCCTGGCTTTTTTACAGTGTAAGTTTCCAGCTCAGGAACCTACTTCCCCATATTTGGAGCAGTGGGCTCAACCCAGTATAGCAATGGTCATGGGTGTAAAAGTCCACTTTCATTTGTTCAAGCACCATTAAGTTTGGCAGCATTTTTTGGATGACCTCTGACGTGGTTTGCTTTTCTTTTTAAGAACTTAACATGAGCTGTTCCTATTTTCAGTGCTGTCTTGTCTGTCCCACAGAAATGTCCCCAGCGAGAATCATGATTTTTCAATGGTTTGAGCAGCAATGGTGCTGAGGATGCCTGGTGGTCCCGAGCTACCAGTAGTGCTGTCATGGTAGACACTAACATGTGCAGGGAGTTTTTGCATGATGAACCCCAGTTCTGCTCCGATCTGCTTTTAGACTGAGACAACTTGCATCTCCAGGCTGTCATAGAGAAATAAAAATAGCTTACAGGATTGGGTTATAGAATCGCAGAATCATTGAGGTTAGAAAAGACCCTTGGGATCATCGAGTCCAACCATCAACCACACTTGAGAAAGTTCTCCCCTACATCATATCCTCCAACGCCACATCTAAATGACTCTTAAGCACATTCAGGGATGAGGACTCAACCACCTCCCTGGGCAGCCTAGTCTAGTGTCTGACCAATCCTTCTGGGGAGAATTCTTTCCTAATGCTCAGCCTAAACCTATCCTGTTGCAGATTGAAGCCATTCCCTCTTGTTCTGTTACTAATTGCCTGTGAGAAGAGACCAGCACCAACCTCTCTACGATGTCCTTTCGAGTAGTTGTAGACATTGACAAGGTCTCTTCTCAGCCTCCTCTTCCTCAAACTAAACGGTCCTAGCTCCTTCAATCGCTCTTCATAAGATCTGTTCTCCAGGCCCTTAACCGCCTTCCTTGCCCTCCTCTATACTCACTCCAGCACCTCCATATCTTGAGGGTTAAACTGGGTCATCCCATAGTTTGGGGTAGTGTAACATGACAATAACCTGCTTTGTTGTTATTATTTTTTCTATAGCTTGAATGGTATCAGTCTTTGTTTCCAACCTCATGGATGTGTCTTCCTGCATAAAGCATATTTTGCTGTGCTAAGGCTGGGGGTGACGTGTATTTCTAGGGAAACTAGGCAGCAGAGGAGGCAGTAACTTGCAGACAACAGCCAAATACTACCAGTTGATGGAATCGGGCAATTGTCAGAGTTGGAAGGGACCTCTAGAGATCATCCAGTCCAACTCCCCTGCTAAAGCAGGATTGCCCAGAGCACAGCACTCAGGACTGCATCCAGGAGGGGCTTGAAGGTCTGCAGAGAAGGGGACTCCACACCCTCCCTGGGCAGCCTCTGTCAGGGCTCTGCCACTCTCACCACAAAGAACTTTTTCCTCAGACACAAATTGAACTTTCTATGTTCCAGCTTGTGCCCATTGCCCCTTGTCCTTTCACTGGGAACCACTGAGAAGAGTCCGGCTCTGTCCTCCTTCAACCTACCCTTCAGATACTTGGAAGCATTGATAAGGTCTCCCCTCAGCCTTTTCTTCTCCAGGCTCGAGAGTCCCAGCTCTCTCAGCCTTTCCTCATCAAAGAGATGCTCCAATCCCTCCAGCATCTTTCTTGCCCTACGCTGGGCTCTCTCCAGTAGTTCCCTGTCCCTCTGGAACTGAGGAGCCCACAACTGGATGCAGGATTCCAGCTGTGGCCTCCCCAGTGCAGAGTAGAAGGGCAGAATGACCTCCCTCCACCTACTGGCCACACTCTTCCCCTGAGAAAAACCTTTGGGTTTCAGTGTCCTTTGGAAGAGGTGAATTGATATCAAAGCCATTACTTTGCTCTGTCTTCCATTCCGTTGGTGTTTACAGAACTAGGACTTGGCTTTTGTGGAGTGTGAATGCCTTGCTGTTGAGGAGCTTCCCAGTTTTGGATTTTTCACTTAGTGGCAGCAGGGCACGGCTCGCTGAGCTTAACCATGACCTCCCAGTGTGGTGATGGAGAAGTGTCCCAGGATTCACAGATGACCTCCTGATCTCAAAGGTTGTATTTTCTGAAATTGAGGATTTAAATTGTGCCACTCGCATACTGCAGGTGACGCTTCTGATGCTGGCTTATTAAGGCACTTGGTGAATGTCAGTAAATTGGGTCTCGTTACACCCTGCAGCTGGCAGTTGTCTACACAGATGTCTGCGATGTTCCTGGAAGGCATCCAAAGAGATCCTGAAAGTGCTCTAGGAGATGCAGTGGGATATGCCCAAAATCTTCCAGTGGGGGAAACTTTGCAGAGTGGCTCTGCTGACCCATGCTGCCAGCTCTGCATCTGTGCACCTGTCATGAGGTGTTTTGCAGGAACCCATTTTGGTTGCAGCTGTACCCAGCATTCTTTCTGTATGGGAACTGTGGGCATGACCACGGCGCAAAGCCGGGGGCATTTGAATTAAGCTTGTTTTAATTCTGTAGTAATCTTAACCTCCTATTTTTATTAAAGCCCTAATCCTAGGCCCTTTCCAAAGCTCATTAAAAGTCAATGGAAACCTCCCACTCACTTCTAGTAAGTGCTGGGTCAAGCTGTGCGGGGCGGGGGGAGGAGGGCGGCGGCGATGCTGGGAACCTTTGACTTTGGCATCTCAACCGAGGTGATCTCCTCTCCGTGCATCTTCTGGAACAGCACGTGCAGGGGATGCTTGTTCCTCCGCCTGGCCTGAAGACAGGTGATTATACATTGCTGTTCCTGAAAAGCTGGGTTGCTCCAAGTCAGCTTTGAGCTGTGGCTCGTCCATGTACCTGCGGTAGCCAGCACACCCACCCACTGCCTTTTCCTTGGGATAGGAGCTATTCAGCCGGCCATGGTTGCCCTCTGTATTGCGTAAGGAGAAGAGCATTGTAGTGATTATATAAAACAGATTACGTAACTGGGTAATGTGGTAATCGCCTCTCCGGTAAACGCTAAGAATAGCTTGTGAATATGCATTTATTTCTGTGATAGCCATCCACAGTGCTTAAGGGCAGGAAGCTGTGGGTGCTGGGTGGCAGTGTGTATGCACTGTGGCTCCCCAGCCCCTTCACCCCTGTGCCGCTCTGGCGAGACACCTTGGCTCCCATTCCCCTCACTCCGTAGTGTGGTATGACCTGACATGCAGGTATGGTGAAGGTATGAAACTGCTCCAACTGTATGTTATCCTGAATCTTGATGAACCTGATGTTAGGTTGATTTTTTTCTTTTATTTTTTTATTTTGCGGGGTGAGTGGTCTCACACTTGTGCTAGCTATTCGCGGAGTTGGGGAATTGTCAGAGCTGAAAGGGAGCTCTAGAGATCATCCAGTCCAACTCCCCTGCTAAAGCAGGATTGCCCAGAGCACAGCACTCAGGACTGCATTCAGGAGGGGCTTGAAGGTCTGCAGAGAAGGGGACTCCACACCCTCCCTGGGCAGCCTCTGCCAGGGCTCTGACACCCTCACCACAAAGAATTTTTTTTTTCTCAGATTCAAATGGAACTTTCCATGTTCCAGCTTTTGCCCATTGCCCCTTGTCCTTTCACTGGGAACCACTGAGAAGAGTCCGGCTCCATCTTCCTTCAACCCACCCTGCAGATACTTGGAAGCATTGATAAGGTCTCCCCTCAGCCTTTTCTTCTCCAGGCTCGAGAGTCCCAGCTCTCTTAGCCTTTCCTCCTCGGGGAGATGCTCCAATCCCTCCAGCATCTTTCTTGCCCTACGCTGGACTCTCTCCAGTAGTTCCCTGTCTCTCTGGAACTGGAGAGTCCAGCACTGGAGGCAGGATTCCAGCTGTGGCCTCCCCAGTGCAGAGCAGAGGGGCAGAATGACCTCCCTCCACCTCCTGGCCACACTCTTCCCTCCACAGCCCAGGGTTCCCTTGGCCCTCTTGGCCACCGGGGCACATTGCTGGCTCATGGAGAGTTTACTTTCTGCCAGGACCCCCAGATCCTTGTCCTCGGAAGTGCTTTCTAGCAGGTCCTTCCTGAACCTGTATTGGTTCCTGGCATTCTTCCTCCTCAGGTGCAGGACCCTACACCTGTCCTTGTCGAACCTCATTAGGTTGATGGCATCCTTACAATGGTGTGCACTTGTGGAGGAGAAAACAATTCTTGCTTCTTCATGAATTGAGGCTGGTTTTGATTTCTTTTGCTTCCCAGAGTGTATTTTCTTTTCTTGGTGAAGTTGCCAGTACACCCCCCCATAAGCTGTCTTGGGGGGGAGCGCTGGACAATTTCCAGGATCCTGGTGAGAAGCAAGGAGCTTGCTGGGCTGTTTTGAGATGACTGAGAAGACCACGTGTGCTACAGGCTGGCTCCTCCCTGTGTCTCAGCTTGTGGGTTTATCCCTCACTTGAAGAGGGGAAGGTGACTTACCAAAAAAAGTAATCGGATGCAAGCAAAAGCAAGCGAGAGCTCCCGTAGTGCAAATTGAAGTCTTCAGGGAGAAACTGGGGAGATGGGTGATGTTCCTTGCAGTTTCTTAGCCCCGAGAAGGTTGTGCTGGGGTGAGCTAAGGATATAGCTCGGGAGAAGGTGGGAAGCGGAGGGGAGAGGAAGTGAGCAAAAGGAACTCTCTGAGTGCTGGTGATGCATCTGAGAACATCGATCCTGGCTCTGAAAATGTTTCCACAGTTCTCAGCCCGACTGCTTGAGTCTGGGCAGCTGCTCGGTTGGGATTTTGGTTTGTTTTGAGGTTTTTTTGTTTATTTTTTGCTGGTGGGTTTGTTGCTTGCTTGTTTGTTTTTTCCTGGCTTCCCCTATTCTTGCTTTTGTGGGTTTTTGCTTTCCCCTCCTGTAAACTGTCCCTAAGGTATAGTTGCCATAATTTCTTGTTCCTTCAGCCGCATCTTCTTTACATTAAATTGCTTTATTGGCCCCTTATCTCTTGCTGCCTGATGCTCAAGCATCCTCAAGCTGCCTCATAATCCTCTCTCCACCTACAGCTTTGACCCGGTTTCCTCCTCCTCCTGGCCTTGCTCTGGCCCATCATTCCTCCCTTCTTGGTTTAGGATGGCTTTCTTCTCTCCTTTTCATGTTATTGAATTAATGATTTGCAATCGTTTCCACTTCCTTGGCTACTGAGTCTCTCTTTTCATCTAAAATGCTTTGACTTTTTCTGTACTTTCGTCTCTCTCTTTGCTAGGCTTTCTTCAGTCCCATCTATGATTCAGCCCTGGCGCATGCACTTCCCACGTGGACTTTGCCTCTCCCATCATTTCTTTACTTTCCCCTATTTGTGAAGGGAAAGACTGTACCATGTGAACTTAAAAGTGCCCTGTAAATCTACTTCTCAAATGTGTTGCAATTAAGTGTTAAAAAAACAAATTGAAAATCCATTCTCCTAGAAGGAAATGCAGATTTCCATCATGTCCCTTTTGCTTGAATAATGTTTCCTTGCATGCCTTTTCTCCTTTTTGCATGTTGGGCTAGAGATTTGAAGGTTGAGCTTGCTGCTTCTCCCTGGAATTCCCTTTGCAGCGTGGGTGACCCTGTGTACAGACTCTTTCTCCTTGGTATTTTTGCCGCCGCCTCCTGCTCTTAGTAAAGTATCAAACCTGGAATACAGGCTGCCGTTAGGGGAATGGTTTTAATAACCATATGGCTGTTGCATAATGTAGATGGAAAGTAGGCAGAGGAGACTGTGCAGCTGGTAAGCTTTCTGTGAGCTGTAGAGAACATGGGCAGGCACAGCCTGTGGGTAATACTGAATTATTATGATACCGTGTAAATTCTCAGGTGTTTAATGGACTTATTTTTTCAAACTACACATCTAGAAAAAGATGCAAGTTCAGAGTTTTCATGCAAGGGCGTGTAAGGATGCATGAGGGTTGTTGTGGGAGCTTCTGTTATGTGAAAATGATGTAGTTTGCAGCTGTGCAAAACTGACTTTCCCACTGTTCATTTTCCCTTCAAGTCCATATGGATTTCCCCTTTGCCCTAGGGGCGGATGCACCATGCCTGTGCGGTTGTGCGAGCGGTTGTGCGACATGCTGTTGCTTGCTTTTCTGCCCTGAACTTCTAACAAAATATCCTAAATGATTATAAAATCTTAAGCTTCATCTCATTTTAATAGAGCAATAAAAGCAACCCATGTGCAAGCTGCTGGCTCCAGCAGTCCTACATAAGCCATTAGCAAAATATTACTGGCTCTTGACAAAGAAAAACAGCAGTCAAAAATCCAAGAATTTGTTCCAAAAAGAAGTTTACTAAGTGCCAGTGAATCCAGAGAGCCACTCTTATGCGTGCTGGCTGCTGTGAGCTCTTTGTTTGAGGTTGAGAAATCAGCGTTTTCTTGTCATTAGTTTTACATTCTGGCTTTTTTCTGTCTTCTGTAAATATCCTATGCAGAGTTTCCAACAATACTGGCAACTGCCAAAGTGCCCGAGGAGCTTTTCCGGTTAACTTGCGTGCATGGAGACCTGACAGATTTTCCTTTATGCATGAGGCTGGCTCACCTGGTTGCCTCTTATGGTCTATCCGTCCAATACCAGCAGCTCATGGCATTTGCAGCATTATACACCCCACACCAGGTACGGTGTGTTAGCTTTGAAGTGCAGGAGTTTCCCCATAGGGCCCAAAGGAGCCCCAAAAATGCTACACATCCACTGTTTACCTCGCTGGTTGTGAGGAGATGGGGGAGGAAGCATGCCCATCTCATGGAACCCAGCACATGGAACCTTCTCTACTGAGCAACAGCAAAAAAAAAAAACCCCAAACCCTAGGAGCCCTCTATTTCATAGAATTGTAGAATTGTCTAGGTCGGAAGGGACCTTTAAGGTCCTCTTGTCTAACCATCAATCTAACTGATAAAAAACATCACTGAACCATGTCTCTAAGCACTATGTCAACCCGGCTTTTGAATACCTCCAGATCTGGTGCCTCAACTACTTCCCTGGGCAGCCTAGTCCAAGGCTTAATAACCCTGTCAGTGAAAAAATTGTTCTTAATATCCAATCTGAACCTCCCCTGGTGCAATTGAAAGGCTGTTTCTTCTTGTCCCATCGCCTGTCACTTGGAAGAAGAGGCCGACCCCCCCTGGCTACCCCCTCCTTTCAGTGGGTTGGAGGGAGCGAGAAGGTCTCCCCTCAGCCTCCTCCTCTCTGGACTGAACACCCCCAGCTCCCTCAGCCTCTCCTCATAGGGGTTACTCTCCAGACCCCTCACCAGCTCCATTACCCTTCTTTGGACCCACTCCAGCTCCTCAATGTCTTTTTTTTGTGGGAAGGGGCCCCAAACTGGACCCAGCACTGGAAGTGGGGTCTCACCAGTGCTCAATACAGGGGTACAATCACCTCCCTAGTCCTACTCACCGCACTGTTTTATGTTTTTAAAACCTTTATTTAAGGTTTGCTGAAGGTACCTTGAAGGGTGCCCATACAATCTGTATATTGTGTATTTCAAAGTGTACAGGAATTGTAAAACTACCTCATTGAATATAAATTAGTATGATCTACTTTTATATTCTCCTCTAGTGTTTTGCTGTGTTGAAGGAAAAAAAGCACTGCTCAATTTTTGGTACCAAAACAGACAGTGATCTGGGTTCATCTGCCTGCTGTGAGTGGGGGCATGCTGACAGAACTCCCGGCTGGGCAGCTAAGAAAACCTGCTGACACACTTTTTTGGGGTTTTTTTGGCTCGTTTGTGGCTAGGCTTTCCCTAAGCCCTCTGTGAAGGCAATGCATGGTTCTGGGACAGTTGGTCCCCTCTTCCCTGTTCCTTTGTCTTCATTTTCTTTCTTTCAAGCTGAAGAAACACCCCCCTTTTTAATTTCAGTTGCTGAATTTAAGGATGTCATCATCAGTCTTTTTCAGAAAAATTTCTCAGAATTTCCAAACTGTCTTTAAACATTTATGGAATATGGGTGTTCCCAAACATGGCTGGTCAGCTGGAGCAATTAAAAAATGCTATGACCTAGAACAAGACAGGTGCGGGTGACCTCGGGTGAATGAGAGGATAGGAGAGATGATGAAATTATTCCAAAACAGAGCTTAGGAAAATAATTTCCCTCTACTGTGTGTTATGTTCTCATTTAGATAGTTGTGTATTAGATTATAGATAAGGCAACTGAGACTTCTTTCTGCGCCCCTATAACTTGGAATAGCATTTAATAAGTTTGTATGGACTTTTCCCTCCCATCTCTTTGCTTTTGCAGCACTAGGTGAGCAGCACAGCGTCATCACCTTTCCTTCTTGTCCAGATCTTGCTTCTCTTTTTAAGATTTGTTCTGCTTCCCCTTCAGGACATCTGCCAATCATATTAGGTAGATGTTGCTGCATGCATGTGTTTTTCTTAATTTATATTATTCTGTGATTCGTTTGTGTTCAGGGGTGTCATCAGCAACAATCTGAGAACTGACAATCTGGTGTCTCGGTCCCATGTGCTTTCTCCTTCTTTTGACTGAGATGTTTTAGCAAACGTTTCTCTTGATGTCAATTCCAGTTTAAAGGTGACATTTCTAACCTATTTAGAATGGCCATTACTGTGTAGCTAGGCTTTTAGAATTGCTTCTTTTATAGAAGTGATCTGAAATAGGACAGGAATTTCCAAATTATCGTCCTTAGACTCTCAGTCCATTGTGGAGTTGTTCTTTGTAGTAATCTTTGCCATTTAAGTTGTGAGACTCAGGTTGGTGATCTTCCTTTCCCATTCTACGACAATCAGCAGCTAAAATCAAAAGGTTATGATTGCTTTTGTGAATGAGCAGGGAGTTTTGTAGCCTGATGGTTGCAGACAAAGCTTGACATTTCATTTTCTTTGAATAGAGTTATAAAAAGTCAACTGAAAAACATAACCATGTAAAGAATTCCAACGGCATTCCATGACAAAACCCTACAATTTTTGTTTCAAAGTGAAGAGTTTCTCCTGATGATGCTCCATTTCCTTTCTTTTTGTTTAAATGAACACTGTACTATTCCAAGAGCTGTCCACGTGGTTGGAAGAAGTCATCGGGTAATCTTGTGGGTGTAGTCATTCTGGATGTAGGGTTTTGGTTTTTCCTCTATAGAATACTTTGTGAACGTGAGGCCATGGTAAAACAGGTGGTGGTGGTGAGGGTTTCTTTTTCTCTCTCTTCCTCCTGAAAGGAAAGCACGGTCAACCCTTTAGTTGCATTACCTGATAGTTTAGTTGCAAGGCCTAAAGTCACTGAAGGCTTCTGGCTGGATTAGGCTTGAATTGTGAAGAACATTCTCTACTGTAACGGTTTCTTCAGTGTTGTACGAGTACCACTGATGGCACATGAGTGAATCCATGTAGATGCAGATATAGCTTGCTTGTCCATGTGTAGGGTCTGTTCATATCGGTGTAATACCAGCTAAGTTCTCCTTCAGAAATCTCTGTACCAAGTGGGTTTTTGGAGCTCAGAGATGACCAGAATCTCATTCACCCCTTCCATGCATCGCCTTCATGTTGCTGCGATGCCAGGTGTGCAGTTCTCTGTTTGGGGAGACATTTCCTCTCTTTTCCTTCTTTGTCTCATTTTACCTAGTTCTGTAATTGCACTTGTGGCACAGGCAAGTGCATTACTTATTCAGCTTTTATATTTAGTGTTAGAGCTACTGAGATCCCTTCTATGGTCTAGTTTGTTTCTTTGGAGAGAAAATGAAATGTTTTGTCTAGCCAGTATCTCCTCGGAGAAGTATGTGCTGAATGGATCCTGTCTGAGAGTGTTGAGTAGCAGTCACGCCTGCTTCCAACCGTGAAGACCTGATCTTTCAACACTGGCGACTATATGTAGCCTATAGGTCTTTACCTGGCTGGATAGGTGTCTGCATGCTTTGATGTATGCATTGTCCCATGATGTGACCTGCTATACATTAAGCATCTTCTGTCATGAGATCAGACATGCGTGCGGGGAGCAAGCTGTGGACAGGCAGAACAAATATTTCAATGTGAATAATGAGTTCAGCTGTGTTACTGCTGTCTCTGTAGACATGTGAGGGTATCCCACGTTTATAGCAGAATATAACCAGTTTATACCAGAATTCTTCTTAAAAGAATGGACAATGAGGTGAATTGAGAACTGGCTGAAAGACAGAGCTCTGAGAGTCTGGCACAGAGTCTAGTTGGAGGTCCGTAACTAGTAACTCTTCCCCTCTCTCTCTCTTCCCCTCTCTCTCTCTTCCCCTCTCTCTCTCTTCCCCTCTCTCTCTCTTCCCCTCTCTCTCTCTTCCCCTCTCAGATTAAAATTCTATCGGAGCATAACAGAGGGGTCGTGGCAATGTTGCAAACTTTAATTTTTAATTTTTTTTTTAATTTCTTTTTTCCCCTCTTCTTAAACTGTTACTTACCACGTTTGAAATTTTGCTGTGCCAGTGGGCTCATAACAAGAGAGGAACAGAATTTTTCTTCACG
>VXBW01001560.1:30410-44477 GCA_013400375.1 Thinocorus orbignyianus
CTCTTCCCCTCTCTCTCTCTTCCCCTCTCAGATTAAAATTCTATCGGAGCATAACAGAGGGGTCGTGGCAATGTTGCAAACTTTAATTTTTAATTTTTTTTTTAATTTCTTTTTTCCCCTCTTCTTAAACTGTTACTTACCACGTTTGAAATTTTGCTGTGCCAGTGGGCTCATAACAAGAGAGGAACAGAATTTTTCTTCACGAAGTATTACCTGCTGAACGCTCCAGCTTTATGACCTCTAAATGTGTGTTTATGCGCATGAGTGGGGCAAATGCAGTGCAATAACAAGAGAAGCTCTGTATTTCCAGCTCTAATCAACAGTTTTCCCATTTCCCTGTCAGTCCTGAGCCTTTGAATTTTATTCCTGTGCCTAGGTCTTAATTTTTCTTTTTGCACTTCGTCGCTTCTCGTGAATGCTGTGTGTGAATTTGAAAGCATTGTCTCTACTAATTCTGATCAGTCTAGTTTGTAAGAGGGTTAGTTTGAGAAGATTCTTAGCAAGCAAAAACAGAGCTGTAAGAGATGTAATTAAAGAAGCATTTCTCCTACATCTGACTTCAGTGCTGTGGAAGCTATCTTAGTATTTAGATGTGGTTTTAGATTCTTCTTGCTAAACCTGAAGCATGTTTTGTTTCACTTCTGTTCCCCGCAAGTACCAAGTACTTTATTACTCGAGTCTGTATTAAACTAGGGAAATCCAGGCTATAGACCAGTTGGTTAAAGACTTTTATTCAGGAGGGAAAAAAGCAAGCAAAACCTCCCTGTGTAAAATGTTTCACACCAGAAATGCTCAATACTTAAAACAGAAAGAAAAATCAGCTCTTCAGCTGTAAAAATGTTTTACATTTCATGAATTTTTATTAAGCATGCTTTTTTCCTGCTATACATATTAGTAAGTCTGTGAACCCAATCTAATCAACTAGTGAGGTGATGAATCATTTTAAATGAGAAAGAAAAGGCAGGGAGGACATGTTTGGTGTGAACATCCAGTGATCTACACTGCATTGTCCTCCTGCCCTTTCTCTGCTTTTGCTGTAGTGGTTAACATGCCTTTGGCATTTGCATGAACTAAAATATCTGCCTCCCGCTTGGGTAGCCTTGTGCCAGGACTGAAACTGGAGCATATTGTTCCATCGTTAAACAGGCAATGTTGAATACTTGGGAAATTAACAACAGCTGCAAGTTCTTCAGCTATTTTTATTTGCACTGTGGCTATAATTTTTCTAGTGTGTTTGTGCTGAAGTCGAAAGAGGGAAGGAAAATGGATGCCCCAAGAGGCCGACTTTTTGTTTTTAATTAAAAAAAGGCCCCGCTGAACAAAAGCATCCATAAAACAAATAGTACCAAAGGCAGCCTAGCAGTTTGTTCAGTATTATGTGGACCCCTTAATCTCGTTGCTGGAATGATGTTCTGGGGGTTTTGGTGGCACCTTGGCATATGGTGAGGTAACCAGCATCTTCCACATCCAACCCTCTCCTTTAAAAATCCTCTCCTACTGCTAGTAGCATCTCTTTTAGCCTTTCATAAAGGTTGGTGGCAGCAATTTTCTGTATTATATATGTTTTACTTTACTAGCCATAGACATCAGCCAAAATCCACGGCAACCACTCCGTTCAGTGGTCTTTGGATGAGGCCCTAAAACTCAAGCTCGGAAAGCTTAAGAGGATGATTGTGAAACAGCAACTCGGGTTTTTTCCCAGAAGTTGCACAATCATGCATCAGGAGTGATGAGGCAGAACCCATGCTGTAAAATGAAAGGGTCAGTGGTGGGGTCCATGAAGTAGCATCTTGCCTTGGTATCAAAGGAGTTGAGGCTCCTGCTCTACTCTTTTCCCTGAAGCATTCCTTTAAATACATTGAGAATGTGTTGGTATGTTTCTGGATTTGAGTGGAAATGAGTAAGGGAGGTCATTTACTGTTCTTACTGAGTAGTCTAAAACATTTATGGGCAAAGCCAAACCAGTTTCCCCCTAACACTTGTGCATGTACGTAACTTCACTATTGTGAATAGTGACACAGGGTTCTCTTTGCACATGGAGCCTTAGTCCTATATCTAAAGGACTGAAGCTTTATTTGGTGTGTTATGTCTGGTTTGGGAGTCTGCAAATGGGCGTAAAGATTTGTCCTTTCTCTGAAGCAGCAGTTGCCACTGCCGCATTTAAACTGTTAAAAGCTTTTCTTTGTATTGGAAAGGAACAATATTGTCACAAGTGTGAGCCAAGGGTGAATAACCTCTAAATGGTGAGGTGCTAGGCTTTTCCTTTCCCAAATTAGAGGCCAAGCACCCTGCAAAACAAAAGGGGTTTGGATTTGGGTTTTTTTGCCTTGTGCTGTGGGAAGATGGTAACAAGATTTCTGCTCGGGGCTGGTGTGAGGAGCTCTAACTCATGGTGTCACACTTCTGTGTCAGAAAGGCCTCTGGGTTTTAAACTCAGTTGTAGGTGGAAAATGGGAGTTGCTGCCTTGCATGGAGGGGAGTTGCACCAGCTATCTGCAATATAAAAAAAACCAAAGGCGGTGGAGTTGTCAACCTAACCATTACCCTTCCTCTAGAATGGCCTGTCATTTATCATCTTCCTCTGTGATTTCTTTGGCTGCCACCTTGTTGGTTTCTGACTTCTGAAGCCTGTTTAGAAAGATAACGGGAAGAAGCCTTGACTGTGGCTCAGAGTTAGTACCATTTATTCCAGTTAACATTTTCTACTGCCTGATGGTCTTGTTTCTGAGGAACAGAAAGAAGGAGGGGAGGTGACCTGACTGAGGTCTCACATTCTTCTGGATAATCCACATCCTGAAAACTATACCGATGGGGTCATGGGAGATGACTCCAGCATCATTCTGCTTTCAGGCTTTGCTTCTTACCGGCTATGACTCCAGATGGTATACACCCCAGTGAAATAAAAATTAGCCCCAAGTTTTAGAATCATAGCAGGGTTAGAGTTGGAAGGGACCTTAAAGATGATGGAGTTCCAAACTCCCTGCCATGGGCAGGGAAACTTCCCACTAGACTAGGTTGCTCCAAGCCCCATCCAGCCTGGCCTTGAACCCCTCCAGGGATGGGGCAGCCACAACTTCTCTGGGCAACCTGTTCCAGTGCCTCACCACTCTCACCCTCACAGGAAAGAATTTCTCCCTAGTATCTCATATAAGTCTCCCATCTTCGAATTTAAAATCCCTTGTCCTATCACTACATTTCCTGACAAAGAGTCCTTTTCCAGCTCTCCTATATCTCCTTGCAGATACTGGAAGGCTACTCGAAGGTCTCCCCAGACCCTTCTCTTCTCCAGGCTGAACAGCCCCAGCTCTCTCAGCCTGTCCTCACAGCAGAGGGGCTCCAGCCCTCTGAGCATCTTCATGACCCTTCACTGGACCTATTCCAACAGGTCCATGTCCTTTCTGTGTTGAGGACTCCAGAGCTGGACACAGGACTCCAGGTGGGGTCTCAGGACCACAGAGCAGAGGGGCAGAATCCCCTCCCTGGCCCTGCTGGCCACCCTTCTTTTGATGCAGCCCAGGCTGGGGTTGGCTTTCTGGGCTGCCTGTGTGCACCGCGGGCTCATGTGGAGCTTCTCATCCAGGAACACTCCCAAGTCCTTCTCAGGGCTGCTCTCCATCCATTCTCTGCCGAACCTGTATTTGTGCCTGGGATTGCCAGGTCACAGACTGCTGTTTTATGGGTTTTGGAACAGCATGTACCAATCATGATTCTGCCTCTTTTATTGTTAATAACACGGCCCTATGAATACTAGATGGCAGTTGTTGAGCTCTCCTGCACGGTAATCTGGCAAACAAGCACGTGAACCTCAAATGTAAGCAGGGGAACTGAATCCAATACACAATACGTCAAACAAATGTACACACACAGGGCAAACCACTGCATCCCCTGCTCAGTTAAAAGTCCTACTAATCTCCTGCCGATGGCAACTTTATGCCAGTAAAGCATGACATAAAGCAGGTGGCTAGTAACCACCATCTCTACTGCTGGTTAACAGACCTTGTGGGAATTGACAGCTATGAATAAGATGGGAATGTCGTTGCCTGTAAGGATTTGAGTCTGTTCAACACTCAAATACCAGAGAGATGGACAGAGTAGTTGGGGCATGGATTAATTTTACCTTTCCCAGACGCATGCTCTGAAGTAGGCTATGATCATCTGCATTTTGCCAAAAATCCAGGTTATACTTCTGAGTGGTACTGGCTTCTTCCTTAAACTGATAGAGAGCTATGCAAGCATGAGAGGGGATGTTCACAGTCAGCATCAGGCTGTCATTATCACCAGCGTCTTTGGAGGATGACATCTTTGTAGTTGTTTGAGACTATCAAACCCTCAAGAAGCCATAGCTGGCAGCGACTCGCTGCAGTCCACAAAACAGACCGAAAAAAGGAAGATTGCTCATCTTACTGCAATACAGAAGGACCTCAGACATCAGGGTTAGTGGCCATGAAGACAGGCTTGTATCAGCGTTTCTAACAAATCTTTGTTAATGTCTTTAAAAAGCCATTTACCCATTGACTAATAGCAAAAAAAAAAAAAAAAAAAAAAAAAAAAAAAAAAAAAAAAGAAAAAAGCACATTTATGGTTCTTAAACTAAGCTTAGTTTGGCCCTGCTGATGCTTTCAAGTTTTCCAGAAGGGCTCTGCACATTTGGCTTACAAAATTTCTCTAACAATTTTGCACAGCTATAAAATGCAAATACAAGAATACATTCATTTTTTAAATAAATGACACAGGTCTAATTGAGTACACATAAGTAATCTTTAGAGAATTAATGGTATGTGAATTAGCCAGATGCTTAAATACATTCCTTAAGATTGAGTATTTAGAAAGAGGAGAAAAAAAGCCACAAGACTTAGTTTCTTGTTTGTTTGTTTTCAAATAGGTGTGTGTCTTCTAGCCTGTTTTCTCTGACAGACTGTAGCAACTGAACTGCAAACCGACCTTTTCTGTGACTCTAAATTCATTCAGATTTCCTTAAAAAAGAAAATAAATAAGGAAACATGCTTCCTGCAATAGATTGAAACTGCAAATGTTGCTGCTGCTGGTAAGAGCGATGAGAAAGAGAAGTTACTAAAACATTAACCAAAGGCTGCTTTTGATCACACTGTAAAACGCAGGATATGAGTACTTACATATGCATAGGGCGTGGGGGAAGAGAGACCAGGCAGCCTGCTCACCGACTGTCAGATAGTACTCTACAGATCATTAGTTAGGCTTTGCAGGATTTGCAGAAATACTATCTCTAGCATACCCTCTGCATCGCAGATCATTAGCTTTCCATCCACAAGATAACAAAAAGGAAACAGATCTGGTTGATTAATTGCAATTTGTAATCAAGGGAGCGGTGCTTCGCACCTCTGCTTTTTTTTTCTTCCTTTTTTTCCCTTTAGGTTTGGAAATTAATAATAAAGAAGTAAAAATAATTATAGCCCCATCTGCAGATAGTAAATAATTTCTAGTGTGAGTATAGTCCATTTTTGTAACAAATAGCAATGTAAAAGTAGCCTGCTGTGGCCAGACCTGTTTGTGGAGGGCAACTACTATCTGTATGCTGAAGGGACATTCAGAGTGAGTTTGTGACATCTGCTTGGAGCTGGATTCTGTAGGAGGCACGGCTCTGCTATTGATCACAAAGTCAATGAAACCCAATCAGTTATCAGCAGCTGAGGGTGAGGTTTCTTCTTTTTAACCAGAGAAAAAGCTAGACACTACACACAATTTCCACTATGTATTAAAGTTGTAAGGATCCAAATAGGAAGATTCAGAAGGAAAAAAGCAGGTATTTAATAGAGTGACCTATCATACTGATACGTCAGTAGTGGCTCTTGATATTGTAGGAAGATCCACTTTGTGGCTGTTACCTCCGATTCAGCTAGGTATATAAATTAGTATGGTGCAAGTTGGTCCAAATGTTATTCTTGTGGCTACAACCTCTGAGGCTGCCCTAGGATTAATTTGTAGATGAACAGCGAAAAAGAGTTAGAAGTATGTAAGCCACGAAACAGGACCTCTGCATGACCTCAGTCCAGCAGAGGGCTACGAAGATGATCGAGGGGCTGGAGCTTCTCTCTCATGAGGAGAGACTGAGAGAGCTGGGACTCTTTGAGAAGACTAAGAGGGGATCTCATCAATGCTTATCAATATCTAAAGGGCAGATGCCAAGAGGATGGGGGCAGACCCTTTTCAGTGGTCCCCAGCAACAGGACAAGGGGTAACGGGCACAAGCTGGAACACAGGAAATTCCGTCTGAACATAAGGAAAAACTTTACTTCGAGGGTGATAGAAACCTGGAACAGGCTGCCCAGAGAGGCAGTGCAGTTTCCTTCTCTGGAGGTACTCAGAACTCACCCGGATGCATTCTTGTCCAATCTGCTCTGAACCTGCTTTGGCGGGGAGGTTGGACTAGATGATCTCTGAAGGTTGCTTCCAACCCCTACCATTCTGTGATTTCTGAGCATCACACAGTCCTATTCCAGCATATGCTAAAAACTCTGTATTCCATGCAGCTAGATCAAACTAGTAATTGGGGAAGTTGGAAGGACAACACCTTCCTGACCATATGGCTCCACAGGATCTGAGCTACAACTGGTTATGCCTGCTGCCTCTGTTACAAAGGCTTCTGGCAAAACTCAGCCGCACAAATCTCTTGCAGTTTTAGTAGTCACTGCACCTGGCAAGTACTTAATGGTGTCCTGAGAAAAGGATGAGACAGCCTACAGTGCAGCTCCAGACTAAATAATCAGTTCCAGAAGGCTCATTATTGGCTAGGAATAACAATGTTTTATAGGATCCGACCTTTAAAATTGTATCAGTTTTCAGAAAACTATCCATTTCAGTGCCTACACAAGAGCTGAAAGCATTATGAGCTACAAGGTTCTCATTAGATATGATGCCTGAAATCAGAAGGACTTTTAGGTGCTTCAGGTTTGAAAGATTGGATTTCTGGAGACAAGAATACAAGCATACTACTCTTCCGTAGCCAAGAGAAGGACAAAATATCATCCATTAGAGTTAAGAGGCAACGTTGAAACTGAAAATTGCAACCTAAGGGTGAAAACAATTCACTACGGAAAATACACTGTGCTTTAGTCTTGCGTGAATCCATCAGAATTCATCCCTACTTCTTCCCTGGTGATAGTAACAGCTGTAGGTAAAAAGAGCCCATCTCTGAACTGTTCTAGGAAACTGAGCACACAAGCCATGTTACCAGTGTTTTCAACAAATACTCTTGTCACAAAAGACAGAACTAACTCGTACTAAACCCCACAATTATGTTAAGGTATTTTTATTTCCCGAAGTAACGAGGAAACAGCAGGAAACTCTTGTATAATAGGATGCTGATCCTCCCCTATAACAGTAAACAGAATAAATACTATTCCAGACACTTAGTTGTTTGATCAAGGCCGAGATTACAATGTCATATAATTCATAGTATAAAAAATGATTTGCATCTATTTAAGAAGGAGTTGCTTTTAGCCAGTCTTTCTGGCTGTTCTTTAAGAAAAACGGGAGAATTTCCCTTATAGCATTCTTAAAAGAAGTAACTTTTCCATCTTGAATTAATCAGTCTGTGTTTTGCAGCAGTAAAAAAAATTCAGCACAAGCAGCTAATTCTTATTAGTTCTCCTGATGCTCAGAGCACATGCATTAATCATCATATTTTTATTTAGAATTACTGTGGATTTAGCACTAGATAGACTGCCATCACAAAGCTTTGTTTTGCATTTAGATCTATCTTTTCCACAAAAGAAATACAAATATCCCTTTCATGCAATTTCATTTCAGGAGCTTAAACTCTCTCCCCCACCCCCCCTTCCCATTGTGCAGCAAATTGCAAATGCACCTCAGTCCTTGAACGATACCATTTCAATTGAACACAATCCTTTCATCAGTCTCCTGAGGGAGGGGAGGGCTGGAAAAAAAGGAAGAAAAAAGGAGAAAAGCAAGAGACCCTCGTTTTTCAGAGCCTGCACTAATCAGGGAATTGTCAGAGTTGGAAGGGACCTCTAGAGATCATCCAGTCCAACTCCCCTGCTAAAGCAGGATTGCCCAGAGCACAGCACTCGGGACTGTATCCAGGAGGGGCTTGAAGGTCTCCAGAAAAGGGGACTCCACACCCTCCCTGGGCAGCCTCTGCCAGGGCTCTGCCTCCTTCACCCCAAAGAAGTTTCTCCTCATATTCGAGTGGAACTTCCCGTGTTCCAGCTTGTGCCTGTTGCCCCTCATCCTGTCTCTGGGAACCGCTGCGAAGAGTCTGGCTCCATCCTCCTTCAACCCACCCTTCAGATACTTGGTCTCCCCTCAGCCTTCTCTTCTCCAGGCTCAAGAGTCCCAGTTTTTCCTCATATTCGAGTGGAACTTGTTATTGTCCATCTTGTGCTCGTTACTCCTCGACCGCTCAAGGCCAGGGGGAGACTGGGGGCAGCCTCAGCACCGCGGACAGCGCCCTGACACCACCCTGCTGTGCAGGAGGGAGCCCCTGCCTGGTTCGCTGCCGCTGAAAGTGGTTGGGGGTCACAAATCACTTATGCAAGACCTCACCCACATACATCACCTTGCTCAGCTCTCTTGCATGTGAGACAGTCACGACAACTGAATAGTTCATGGCATATGTGAGTACTGATATCAAAAATTAATAACAACAGTTGACTACCTTGGATGGAACGACTATTCAATTTTCAAAATGTTTGGAAAGTCATAGTTACAAAAGCTATTGATGTTACATGAAATAACCAACTTGGATCTATGTCAGAATGTCAAGCCAGATGATTACGAAAATGCCAAGAGATCCTCAAAACCAGAGAATCATAAAATTGCCTAGGTTGGAAGGGACCTTTAAGATCATCTAGTCCAACCATCAACCTAACTCTGATAAAAGCCATCACTAAACCATGTCACTAAGCTCTATGTTAACCCATCTTTTAAACACCTCTGGGGATGGGGCCTCAACCCCTTCCTTGGACAGCCCATTCCAAGGCTTAAGAACCCTTTCTGTGCTATAATTGTTCATGATATCCAATCTGAACCTCCCCTGGTGCAACTTGAGGCCATTTCCTCTTGTCCCATCGCCTGTGACATGGGAGAAGAGACCGACCCCCCTGGCTACCCCCTCCTTTCAGGGAGTTGTAGAGTGCGAGAAGGTCTCCCTTCACCCTCCTTCTCTCCAGAGTAAACACCCCCAGCTCCCTCAGCCTCTCCTCATAGGACTTATTTTCCATATCCCTCACCAGATTAATTTCCCTTCTCTGGACCCACTCCAGCCCCTCAATCCTTTTTGTGGGAAGGGCCCCCAAACTGGACATAGCACTGGAGGTGGGGCCTCACCAGTGCCTAGTACAGGGGGACAATCACACCCCAAAGGTTAGAGGGTTAGGACTTACTTTACATTCTTATTTCTACACCCATGAACTTAACAACATTTGTACAAACATAAAAGCTGGGGGGTTTTAAACCTTCCTGGTGGAACTGACCTTACAGTGAAAGTTCTAATGGCAGTTCTGCAAGAAAGTATGAGGCATGCCAGCATGCCATGTATTGAAAGCATTTTCACCCAAGAAAAGCGGAAAAGAGTCAACATTCTGATGGAGTCTATGCAGCTTTCAGGGGGTAGCAGTAGCCTTTTTTGTTCCAAATGGAAAGAAACATTTTCCCCAACTTTGCTAGAAGCAGTTGATCTACTCCAAATGGTACTGAGTAAGTTCCATAGCTCCAAAATTGAATTTAGCTTCTCCAATTATTCTGCTTCTTTTTATTTGTGCATGAGAAATAAAAGCAATGTTATTATTTGCGTTCCTTACGACAGAGTAAATCGTATGTCACCTTATAAAACAACCAATAAAGTAGAGTTTGTGGAGGGAAGGGATCACTTGTCAGGAGTTAAAAGGAAGGCTGTGCCGAGAGTGTGAATATTCACTACTTCCATGGTCAGTTTATTTAAACAATGAAAATAAATAAATACAGGTAAGAGGATTTGATGATACTAAGATTTTACTTTTAAGCCTCTGATGAACACAAGTAACGCTTTCAGTGTCACAATCAAGACCCAGGTATCAAGCTTGCTTTCCTTTCATTAAGAACTGGAAGCTTGGCTCGCCTCCAACCCTAACCCTAGGTAGCCATTTCTTACAGGAACTGACACTATTTAGGGTACTATAAAGAGCAAAGAATAGATTTGGCTATTGCCCCAAACCAAAAAGTTAAAGCCATTCATTCCCTCTAGTTCATGTTGAACTGGCAAATTTCTCTGTTTCCCATGTACATTTCATTCTTCTGCTTTACCATCCCAGGAATGAAAACAGACTTTAAATTACCTAGTACTTAAATCCTCAGGGGCCGTCTTTTATCTCCCATAATAATAATAAAACCAAAGCAAAGAAAGACTGAGCGAGGGAAGAAGGATCCAGAACTCAATTTTCTCAGACATTTGCAGCACAGACAAGATCGAAGCAGTAACAAGCACCACGCTAGAGATTCAAGTTAGTTAAGCTACGACAGCCCATCAAAGCCTGCAGGAGAACAGATTTCTTTGATGGTCACCAGGGCTCAGGGCAGTTGCTTTGGGAGTTCCCAGGCTTGTTCTGTTGATGTTATGCATCTCCACACACACTCATTTGTTCTGCAGAGAGCACACGAAAGAGCTGACAGGACAGAGCGCAGCTGCATAATCACAGCAACTCTTGCTCCCCTCCCTACTACCCTTATTTTTCGTACTTGACATTTAATCCAACAATGCACACCTTCCTCAGATTCTTTTTCTGAGTTGTCATTGGAAAACAAAATATTTTTTTATTCAACTATGACTCTTTTTTCCTTTTCAGTTAGTTCTGAGATATTTATTTCAAAACAGCAAAATCCTTTGGGCTTTGAAGTCCTGAAAACATCTGTAACACCAAAGGCAGCAACTCCTTAATCTCAAGAGACAAGATGCAGAGTCCTTGACCAGTCACACGCCCAGTGCAGGGAACAAAAGCAATCGATAATCATGAAATATCATCTAAGTGCTGTCGCCCCATAAGGTATGCTAGGCAAAGGCAAATTCTCATCGCCGAGAGCTTATTCTAGAAAACCGTCAGGGTTGGTGTTAGATTATTGTTAGGAGCATTTGTTCATTCTAAATCAGATTACACACATCACGTGTATATTAAACAGGTTAGCATCTCAATATAGTGGAGATTAAAGAGGTTGCCTTGGAAACGTTCTGATATTTGAACAGCAGTTTCTACAAAACTCCTTCAAGTCACAATCCAGATACTTCTCAAAGAAGTATCTACTTCAGTACTTTACTGGGAGAAGCTTTGTTCTTGGCAAACTTCTGTCTGCATAACAGTGAATTAGTTGTCAGATGCTTACCTATGGATACTTCCATTAACACCCACCAGTACTGTGTCATTCAGGACACTCTTGAGAGAGTTGGGGTTGTTCAGCATGGAGAAGGCTCCAGGGAGACCTTATAATGGCCTTCTGGTACCTGAAGGGACTCTACAGGAGAGATGGTGAGGGACTCTGTCAGGGAATGCAGTGATAGGATGAGGGGTAATGGTTTTAAATTGAATTGAGGGGAGATTAATTTAGATACTGTAAGGAAATTCTTTCCTATGGGGGTGGTCAGGCACTGGAACAGGTTGCCCAGAGAAGCTGTGGCTGCCCAGAAGGCATCCCTGGAGGGGTTCAAGGCCAGGCTGGATGGGGCTTGGAGCAACCTGGTGTGGTGAGAAGTGTCCCTGCCCAGGGCAGTGGGTTGGAACTCGATGACTTTTAAGTTTCCTTCCAGTTCTAACCATTCTGTGATTCACGTCCTCACAAGGCATCTCTCTCTCTCAAGGGAAAAGCATGTACAAATAATTTACTGTACAGGTCCAATCTGGTTTAATGACCAAACTGGGACTGGGGCAACAGTTCTGAAGGAAACTTTAGTTCATTTGGTCCAGTTACATTAGATTAACTACCTTGAAGTAAGCATTGAAACTCACATGGTAGCACAGCCAAGGTGAATGTGGTTCAGTCTGCAAGGCTAGATCATTGAACAGGGTTGTATTACTGTGAAAATTAGAATGCTGCAATACGATCACCTCCATGATACAGTTCAGAAGACCATTTGCTTTGGGACTCTAGAATTCATGAAACACTGGGAGAAGCGTATGGGTTTGGGTTCGTACAGGCTAATAATCTGGTTTTCCTGTTCTTGCACACAGTCTATTAAAGTTCCTACTGACTGACAGCAAACATACCTTTCTCAGGCCAAAAATCTCCTCAAAGAAACAGCAGAAGAGCTTGACAAAGTGTAATTTGTATTTGTTTAATAAGTCCATTCAAGCTTTCAGGGAAATGCCCGGTGGTGGCTTTTGGGCAGACACTCACCAGGTAGACTGAAAAATTGATGACTTTTGAATTAAACTAAGAACCTCAACTCATTCTTACTCAGTCAGTCCAATACACTGCCAGAGTAATAGCATATAATTATTAAATTCTAGTGGGACAAATCCAGCAAATACAGCCAACCCGTTCTGGCAAGTAATGATGCCTACTAACAGCAAAACATTTTTCCAAATGAAATAACTTCCTACATAAGTCATAACATTTGTTTTTCTTCTATTAGGAGCCTGAATGTACCTAAATAATAATCTCCAGTGTCCCAGTTTGTCAAATTTCCACATAATCCACTAGGAGCATTGACGAATCCCTTAATTTACCTCAAAAGCATATCAACGTTTTTCTGAAGGGATCATTTCTTTGGTATGAGTGATCACTTGAGTTTTTCCATATCTAAAATAGCTTCCTGGAAGGAGGAGAAAAAAAAAAAAGTGAAAAAGGAAAAAATTATGTACTGCAGGTTCCAAAGATGAATGTCTAAATAGAAATACTGGATACACGTAACCAGACAAATTCAAATAACTGTCTTGGTATAGCAACCATTTCTTGGTTCCTACTCCTTTTCACCCCTCAAACTGCCCACTTCACAACTTGATGAAGGACATGTTGGGTGCAGGCGGCTTTTTACACACCCCCTCTCTTGTTCAATCTGTGCATGCTTCTTGCCCAAACATCTGCCTGTATATGTGAATTTTCTCGGGACCCCATCAAGCCTTTACCTTTCTCTAATAAGAGTTACAATGCAATTTTCCTAGTCATCACTGTTGGACTTCTAGTTACCACTTTTATGGCCTGTGGTTCATCTGATGTTGCGTTCTTCTTTATTCCTGCTTGCAGATGATAGATCATATCTGCGTAGAATTTACTTGACAAGACACCAAAAAAAGTCAAGACGCTGCAATGAACTCTGCTCTTCCCTTTGACACAGACTGCACAGACATCACCAATCTCTTCACCAAGGTTATTTCCTCACAAAGAATATCTGAGGTTACCTCAGGGACATTCTGTAACTGAGAACTGCAGGAATGAGATGAGGCATCAATGAAACATTCGCTCTCCATTAACACATGGTCAACACTCCAAAGATCCCTGTTCGGAGGTATTGCTATGGATGGATAATAGCAGGAGATACAGACAGAAATGTTTAATTTATAAACCTCGCAGCTAGAAAATTATTCAACTAGACTGAAAGTGCTGAGGATTTTAATAGCGCCTGCCCACATTAGCAGATGGAAATAGCACCAATAGCTCAGAAACAAGCACAGATGCACTTGCATATTTGGTCAGCGTTGACAGCACAGCTTAAATCAAACTTTCAGAGAAAATTCAAGGCCCGTGCAAGCAGTGGCAACTCCAGAGGTATCACAGGCCATTGCTTCTGCTTCCGTAGGACACGGTTTTACTTGCCATCTTTCTCTTCACAGGCCTGACACTTGCTCTTCCAGGTACTCCAGGGCTCATCCCAGAGGGGAACAGCACCCCAGAATGAGGGCACTAAAGCAGCATCACGGTTCCTACATTTTTCCAGGACAGTTCTGTGCAGCCAAAGAACCCTTTAGACTGTAGCCACAAATGTCAACTCAAGGAAGGGAGAAAGAAATGCAATGGGAGTAGCAGGACAGAGAAACAAGCAAAGGAACAATGTGTCAGACAGCTGGCATGATGAGAAGTGGAGTAAAATCTTTGTGGGAGACATGG
>VXBW01001560.1:44584-103195 GCA_013400375.1 Thinocorus orbignyianus
AGAGAAGGCTCTGGGGAGACCTTAAAGCAGCCTTCCAGGATCCGAAGGGAGCTCCAGGAGAGCTGGAGAGGGACTCTTGGTCAGGGAGTGGAGTGACAGGACAAGGGGTAATGGTTTTAAATTGGAAGAAGGGAGATTTAGATTCGATATTAGGAAGAAATTCTTTGCTGTGAGGGTGGTGAGGCACTGGAACAGGTTGCCCAGAGAAGTTGTGGCTGCCCCATCCCTGGAGGGGTTCAAGGCCAGGCTGGATGGGGCTTTGATCAAAGTAATCTGGTGGGAGGTGTCCCTGCCCACGGTAGGGAGTTTGGAACTCCATCATCTTTAAGGTCCCTTCCAATTCTAACCATTCTATGATTTTATCTAAGCCCTGTGAACTTGCAAAGCTTTCCTAGTCCTTGAGAGAGCAGTAAGCATATTGGTTGTCTGAAACAGAGATTTTGAAAGAGGCAGAAACAAAAATCTTGCAGCTTGGGAGATGTGAGAAGGAGGAATCTTCCCAACTCCTTTTAGAACTTGTAAAGCGGATTGAAATACAGGGAGGAGGGTAAGCAGAATGAGTGCTGAATATAAATGTCTCCTTTACACTTGTAAAGGGTATGCGGGCTCCTCGTGCTCTGAAGCTTTTCTGGGAAAACATCAATTAAATTGCTTGAGTCTGAGGAAGGCTTTAAGGCTGCTGAGGTAAACAGTGACTCGTGTTGGTTGAGAAGGAGGAAGGAAAAGCGTGTAACAGTGTACACACATCCGTAGCTGGACTCTGAAATGAGACTTCCCAAGGGATTGGCCTCCAGGGAGCAGGATTTTAGCCAGGGCCTGCTGATCTGCAGCCTTCAAAGGCAAAGAGCCAAAGCATTTTCACTGGCTCGGCAGCAGACCTGCTGGCTCTACAATGCATAGATGTTAGTGAAGCATTATGGAGAGAAACTCGATGTGTTTCTAATTTTAGAGTAAGAGGGAACAGCAAGCTGATGAAAAGATTCAGAGGAAGGGTTAGGGAGGGGAGGGGAAAGGAGGGAACAGGGCAAATGTGGAGATAGATCTTTGAACTCCACTTGCTCCCCCAGCAGTTATGAAGCCCTGCTGCATATACCGCCTCAATGGGGGCATTGATTTGAGAGGGGAACGAGGCTTCAACTGTATTTATCCCAAGGAGAAAGCTCCAGACTTTTCACCATAAGCAAAAGCTTGTGCATCTTGAAGACTGGTGTGAGCCTGTTGTGTTAGTGGAAAGGCCTGATCGCATGCGTTGAAAGCATCTCCTCCTCCTCCTCTTCTACCTCTTGTATCACTTTTTACAATTCAGTCCATGGCAGTTTGTCTTCATGGGCTGTAATTGATCTGTCTGTGATTTAGCTCATCAGATGCTCATTAAAGAGCTTGCAGCGTTTCTTATTCATGAGGAGTGAGAAGTGGGGATCTAAAAACACTTTGTCTTAACTGGATTCATTAAGTATTCTGGGATTCGGGGAGGCTAATAAACTTGCAGGAGCTATTATTTAAAGGTGAGCTGCCAAGTGAACATGAAGGATGATCCAAGGGTGTCCAGGGCCCTCTGGCATCCCATGTCAGCTGTGAGCAGCGGAGGGAATTGTTGCTAAAAACCCCAGCAAGAATATTCCTCACTGCTCTGGAGGATGATCCACAGCACTGTGACTCTGTGCAATCGGATAATGCAGCTTGTGGTGGAGTTCCTGGAGCTACCTCTGCAGTGAAAGGTGGCATTTTATGCTGGCAATGTCAGCAGGATACATGGAAAATATTTTGTGCGTTGTATATAGAGTTTGGACTTGACATCTGGTTTTCTTTTTTAAGCGCTGCTATTGTTCCAGGCAGCCGTCTGTACTCTGGCAGTGCCTGTAACGATGCACGCTTCCCACGTTGCCTGCATGCACACAATGAGAAACATCCTGTCACCAGCCTTTAACAAGGCTACGCTGGCAATCTGCAGAAGAGAACAGTACCCCTGGGCTGCAGAAAGCAGTTTCCTTTTCCCCGGTACTTTAATGAATACTTGAGATATTTCTGAGCTGTAGGAAGAGGAGAAGGGCTGACTGGGTTCTCCCCTTCTCCTCCTTTCCAAGCCTCTCTTTGCATGTCAGAGACTTCCAGAAAGATGAATAATTCCCTGCAAGCATCGAGTTTACTGGTAGTCATATGCATAGTGTCATCAAAAACAAGATGGATGGGGCTTTGAGCAACCTGATCGAGTGGGAGGTGTCCCTGCCCATGGAGAGGGGTTGGAACACAATGATCTTTAAGATTCCTTCCAACTCTAACCATTCTATGGTTCTATGACCTGTTGGAGCAGGTCTAGAGGAGGGCCACAGAGATGATCGGGGGCTGAAGTCCCTCTCCTGTGAAGACACGGTGAGTGTTGGGGTTGTTCAGCCTGCAGAAGAGAAGGCTCTGGGGAGATCTTACAAGAAAGATGGGAAGGGACTTTCTGCCATTCTGTGATCAAGCTGCTTATGCCTTAGATGTTCTCTTAAGTGGCTACAACTACCATGGGCTCTTAAGATCTGTGTTGGTCTTTTAAAACAGCAGCTCTTTCAAGGAACCTGTGTGGTTGGATTATGCTGTGCCTGCATCGAATGTACTGAGTTTCTTTGTGAATTGTGGCAAGATATGGGGCCCCACAGACAGAATCCTGCCTAGAGGATGTGAACCCTGGCGGGGCACGCTGCCATTCGCATGAACTGACTCCCCCATTGCTGTGTGTGTCAAGATTGGGAAATATAAACCTTTGCTAATGTCACAGTATTTATGAATACTTTACACTTGTGTTTATAATCTTGTGTTGTCTTATGTGAATATTAATAGCTTATTTTTCTTTCTTTTGTAGTATACAGAAGCCAAAAAGCATTGCTGGTACTTTGAAGGATTATATCCTACATATTATATGTAAGTAGCCATCATTTTGCTTTTTGCATTTTCTAGAGCTCAGGAGTCAATTAGATTCTGTAGGCTTTTAGAGTTTTGTTCTTTCACTAATTATACTTTCCCCATGACTTCTCTGAGGCCTTTTCTAATTTAAAAATTGTTTCCTTTCCCTCCTTGCCTGTGTTTCATCTCTTCCCTTTTCTCCTTATTAAAAAAAGTGTACAGACTTGTTTTGCCACCCAATCCAGGCGACCTTTCCAATTGAAAACAAAATGCAAGATCTTAAGCAGCTCTTACTTCTGAACACTGAAAGGAAACATAAGTAGAGCCATGCAAGGACAGTTCTCCCTTTGTTTTGAACAAGGGCAGGTAATCAGGCAGAATACCAAGAAAGCTTTTAAAGTAAGTTTGTCCCTGTGCTAATACTGTTGTTTAATTTAAGGAGTCCGGATGATTTGTTACCCATGGCATAACCATCCTGTTGATGAGTGGCATTTACATTCACATCAGGCCTCCGGGGTGAACGTGGTTGAGGATGTCTCTGAATTGCCATTTTCTATTTTAAATGGCCCACAGCAACGACAAAAAGGCAGAGGAAATGTGTGGATTTGGGGGCAGAAAGGGGAGAAATGAACTAAACTTTGTCCATGAGTTGTATGGTTTCATAATTGTAAACACCTGTAAGTGTACATTTTAAAAAAATAATAATGAAGTGGGGTGGAGGAGTAGGTAGCAGCATTATGTTATCGGTTCCCTGAGCAAGCTCTTCCTTGTTATAAGATTAGGAATTATTATAATCCTTATGCTACCCAAGAACCTTGTCCCTTTTCTTCTCCACCTCCACTTCATCTGCCAGAAACGGGAGAGAGGTGCTGGAGACAAAAAGCAGCCGGGAAGCCAGGCGAGAAACAAAGCTCTCTGAAAGAATGAAGCACTCTATGGTTTAATCATCTGTAATCCTGAATATTAACTGCTTAAGGAATTCTTTCTGCCTAGAACTCACTGTCTTTTTTTCAGGTGGCTGAAATGTTGAGAATTACTCATAAATGGTTGGACAGAACAGATGGGTGAATTTAAATAAGTTCATTTACTTTGCTCGCTAATAAAACAGGACTTTGGTTCCACCTACGTTTTGTTTTGTTTTGTTTTCCTGCAATGTGGGAAAGAAGCTGGGATATTAAGAAAAGATGAAAATCCTGCTGTACCTTGCAATTCAGGAGGGTGTTATTCATCAGGATTTTGCTTACGTTTCTTGCGCACATGTTTTTGCAGCCAGTGTTTGTCTTCCTCGGGAGACAAAGTGGTAGCTACTTGCATATTGTGTGTTAGCTCAGACTCTTTGTCCCACAGGTACATGCACACAAGTCCCGTGAAAGCAAGGGGCACAAAGAGGAGGCTCGCTGTCTGCCGTAGATCTGAAGTACTCCTGGTTGCTTTGTGATTGGTTTCCTTTTGATGACTCGTTTACTGTCATTATACTGACAGCTCCACGTGAGCCAGCAGTGTGCGCTGGCAGCCCAGAAACCAACCCCAGCCTGGGCTGTATCAAAAGAAGGGTGGCCAGCAGGTCGCGGGAGGTGATTCTCCCCCTCTACTCTGCTCTCATGAGACCCCACCTGGAGTACTGTGTCCAGCTCTGAGTCCTCAACATAGAAAGGACATCGAACTGTTGGAACAGGTCCAGCGGAGGACCAGGAAGATGATCAGAGGGCTGGAGCACCTCTGCTGTGAGGACAGGCTGAGAGAACTGGGTCTGTTCAGCCTGGAGAGAAGGCTCTGGGGAGACCTCGGAGCAGCCTTCCAGGATCTGCAGGGAGCTCCAGGAGAGCTGGAGAGGGACTCTTGGTCAGGAAGTGTAGTGATAGGACAAGGGGTAATGGTTTTAAATTGGAAGAGGGGAGATTTAGATTAGAGATTGGGAAGAAATGTTTTCCTGTGAAGGTGGTGAGGCACTGGAATAGGCTGCCCAGAGAAGTTGTGGCTGCCCCATCCCTGGAGGGGTTCAAGGCCAGGCTGGATGGGGCTTGGAGCAACCTGGTCTGGTGGGAGGTGTCCCTGCCCATGTCAGGGGGGTTGAAACTCCATGGTCTTTAAGGTCTCTTCCAATTCTAACCATTCTATGATTCTATGAGCTTTGTGGGCTGATACAGATTATCTTCTGGAAAAGCATTGTGTTTATTTTCCAGTCCATCAAAGAGGTTAATTGGGATTGCACTTCACTGAAAGGAGGAGGGCCCCATAGTGTCGGTGGGTTGCTGGTTGGTTTGGGACATCTTTCAGTGTGGAGGGAAAACTGTTGTATATTAGCTATGTTGGGTCAATCGGAAGACTGTTACTAGTCTGCTATTACTATTGCTAGTGTGTGTGTTTGTGGTAGTTACTGCAACACCTTGTTATCAGAGTCATTGTATGAGTTGCAATTGCCAGTCTCCTGGACGGTGTGAGGAAATGCAAAAAGGAAGGGGAAAGGGTGGGATGTGCGTGCTCAGTGCTTATTGCAATGGTGATTTCATGTTCATCCTATTGTTGTTATTGCGATTGTGAGTTTATATCAGGAAGAAGAAACTCTAGGAAAAGACAATAAGGATTTGGGGACGGTAAAGCTCAGAGGCAAGTGAAGAAATGTGGAAAACAGGTACCTGAGTGCACTGGAGCCCAGAAGTTTAAAAGAGGGCATACATCAAACGATAGGAAGGTCATTGATGTGATTTAGTTCTGTCTGGAACTGACCAGGGATGTCAAAAATAACAAGAAAAACTTTTATAGATATGTCAGAGATAAAGGCAAGACTAGGGAAGCTGTGGGCCCTCTCTGGAAGGAAGCGGGAGACCTGACCATCCAGGTTTTCTTTTTCTTTTATTATTTTTGTCCTAGAAAAGTGAATACATACGCGCCCTTCAGCTGTCTGCCTTCATCTGTTCAGTGTTAGCAGAGCTGAACCTTCTGGCTTTGGGGGCTCAGCAGTGAGCCTGCCTGGAGGTGACCTGATCTTCACCGGTTCATCCGGCGCTTGTGGTTCTCCTTCTGATCTTTTGCCTGTGCCAGTCCTGTCAACAGAACACTGGGTAGAAATTGTCCAGCTTACTGTATCTGGCTGTTGTGGGGCGGTTGTGTTTTCTTCTTTCACCCTCCCATCCTCTGTCCCTGTCTCTGCAGGAGGGTTTCTGCCACTACACATGGATTAACAATTTATGTCTTCCTGTCCTCCTCCAAAAGGCATTGCTATTCCAACATCTTAAATGTTAAGTCAGGTCTTGGCACATATGCAAACAGTTCAGAGAGAAAACCTAAGAACATTGGGGCCTGCATTTCGAAGGGATGGTGTTGATGCCGAGTCCCCGTGTTGGGTGAGGGCAGGGGATTTTGTCAGACAACTGTGGCTGTACAGTCTGCTGAAGACTCTAATTCTTGCTTTATCTCTTTAATTTCTCCAGTTTTCAGGAAGTGCCGGTCAGGGAATTATTTTTAGGTGCAGATCTTTTCCTGAAGCAGCTCTGCTAAGAAGGGGCTTGGTCAGTTGTGTAGATGCAGGTGTATTTGGAAAAGAGCTTCTGGATCACTTAATTGAGTAAGTTGCACAAGACCATGTGTCCAGGTGGGTTTTGAATGCCTCTAGAGATGGAAATTCCACCACCTCTCGGGCAGCCTCCTCCAGGGCTCTGCCACCCTCAAAGTGAAGAAAGATGCTCCAGGCCCCTCATCATCTTGGTGGTCCTCTGCTGTACCCTCTCCAGCAGTTCCCTGTCCTTCTTGAACTGGGGAGCCCAGAACTGGATCCAGTGCTCCAGATGGGGCCACCCAGGGGCAGAGTAGAGGGAGACGATGACCTCCCTCCACCTGCTGGTCTCACTCTTCCTGATGCCCCCCCAGGATGCCATCTGCCTTCTTGGGCTCATTGCTGGCTCATGGTCACCCTGTTGTCCACCAGGAAAACCAGTAGCTTTGAGTATGATCAGTTCTTAGGGTCCTGGAAAGCTTTAAGGAAGAAAGGTTGGAGTTTGTGTCACTTTCAGGTTCAGGGATGACAAAGTAGGTGTTTTCTCTTTTGGCATGAGCAATTTACCCTGCTTGAGATTCAGATAGGGTGCCTGAGTATATTACTGGACCCTGCCATGCTGATCATGTCAGATCCTCCACCTTGCTTAAATAAATCCTGCTGGTTTCTAATCAGATGAGCGTGTGACTGTTTCCACTTGAAAACAACCGGTCATGTATCCATAGAGCATCCTTCTCTGGCCCCAGTCAGAGGCTGAAACCTCCGTGACTACATATTTTATGAGTGAATGCTTGTTAATTGAGCGTGTAAATGTGTAATTGTCTGTATAGTTATCTAATCGATTTTTTTTTTTTTTTTAAGCTTTATATACAACTATGGGAACACAATGATGTGGTTGGGTAAATTTTCCCAGACCAGAGCCATTATCAATCTGTGCACTGAGCATGCAGATGTGAGCACTGTTAAAATGATTGATCTAGTTGGGGTAACCTCCTCTTTTCTTTGGGCATGTGGATATGCTAATCTGAATGTGCTCCTCCAAATCGCTCACATACCAGAGTTTCTGTACTACTTTTGTCCTTTTTAAATCCATAAAGTGTTTCATTTCTGTGAGAAATGGCAGTTACCACAGAAAACTTCAGAGGACGCTGAATATATGTACTGGCTTTTAGTGGAGTAATAGCTTTATAGATTCATAGTCACAGAATGGTTTGGGTTGGAAGGGACTTTAAAAATCATCGAGTTCCAACCCCCCTGACATGGGCAGGGACACCTCCCACCAGACCAGGTTGTTCCAGCCTGGCCTTGAACCCCTCCAGGGATGGGGCAGCCACAACTTCTCTGGGCAGCCTATTCCAGTGCCTCACCACCTTCACAGGAAAACATTTCTTCCCAATCTCTAATCTAAATCTCCCCTCTTCCAATTTAAAACCATTACCCCTTGTCCTATCACTACACTTCCTGACCAAGAGTCCCTCTCCAGCTCTCCTGGAGCTCCCTGCAGATCCTGGAAGGCTGCTCCGAGGTCTCCCTGGAGCCTTCTCCTCTCCAGGCTGAACAGCCCCAGCTCTCTCAACCTGTCTTCATAGGAGAGGTGCTCCAGCCCTCTGATCATCTTGGTGGCCCTCGGCTGGACCCGTCCCAACAAGTCCATATCCTTTCTACACTGAGGACTCCAGAGCTGGACACAGGACTCCAGGTGGGGTCTCAGGAGCGCAGAGGAGTGGGGGAGAATCACCTCCCATGACCTGCTGGCCACCCTTCTTTTGATGCAGCCCAGGCTGGGGTTGGTTTCTGGGCTGCCAGCGCGCACTGCCGGCTCATGTGGAGCTTTTCATCCAGGAGCACCCCCAAGTCCTTCTCCTCAGGGCTGCTCTCCAGCCATTTTCCGCTCAGCCTGTATTTGTGCCTGGCATTGCCACGTCTCAGGAACTTGTGCATACAGTGGTTGGTGCTATAAAGCCTTTAAAACATTTCTATTTCGTATCATATATTAAGCTGAAATTTGGGGGTTTGGTTTGTTTGGTTGATTTTTAGACGAAAGCCTACTTAAATAATGGGAGTTGTTGGTGACTGCAGTCCAGTTTTGCTCTGAGAAGCAAAAAGGCCTTTAATTTTGCAAATAACAGTATGCTTGAAGTTTTCTCTTCACTCAGTAGTTTCTCTGATCAGAAGTTGCTGCAGCACCTCTGGAAGTGTTGCAGTACCTCCCCGGAAGTGTTGAAGGCCAGGCTGGATGGGGCTTGGAGCCCCTGGTCTGGTGGGAGGTGTCCCTGCCCATGGCAGGGGGGTTGGAACTTGATGATCTTTAAGGTCCCTTCCAACTCTGACCGTTCTGTGGTTCTGTGATTTGCAAAGAATGAATGATCTGGCAGTTTCAGCCTTACCATTCTGGTTTGATGCAGTGAATAAAACCCCAAATGGCTCATGTTTGAGGTCTGCAGCGTTCCTTTGCTGTGAAAGAAAACACAGTAATATAGCTTTTCTTTGTAATGTGTCCTCTTAGAGAGAATTAAACACTACGTTCAGTCTTTTTGAGGTGGCTTTAAAATTTTCAATAACGTTCAAAAAGTTCCTGAATACTCATGTTGTGATAAAAGAGTGATAGAGCTGTGCCATGGATGAGTACATGTGATTGACAACTTTATCCGGCCAAGAGTAGTCTGTTCCTCTTCATAGACCCGCAGGATGGTTTGTGTTGGAAGGGACCTCCAAAGATCATCTAGTCCAACCCCCATGCCATGGGCAGGGACGTCTTTCATTACATCAGGTTGCTCAAAGCCCCATCCAGCCTGACCTTGAGCACTTCCAGGAGGCTTTGCCTCCCAAGCTCATGGCTTGGGCAGGGGTGCTAGGGGCATGAGTGCCAGGGAATGCCATTTTACTCTCAGTGACGATCCCTTCTCTAATACCCTGTTCTCTATTTTTCTGCAGATGTCGCTCCTATGAGGACTGCTGTGGTTCAAGATGCTGTGTAAGAGCTCTCTCTATCCAGCGACTATGGTATTTTTGGTAGGTCAGAGCCTTTGGCAATTTTATGTTTTCCCCAATATTGTCTTGTTTGTAGGACTTCAGTCAGGGTGTTGCCAGCCCTAGTATGTGAAAGTAAAGTAGGTACTTTATTCAGCAATGTATATATGGACACTGCATACATGCAAGGACTTTGGTTTCTTGTTGTAAAATTACAGAATGAATCATAGAATCACAGAAAGATGTGGGATTGGAAGGGACCTCTGGAGATCATCTAGTCCAACCCCCCTGCCAAAGCTGGTCCAACCAGAGCAGAATGCACAGGAAAATGTCCAGGTGCATTTGGAGTGTCTCCAGAGATGGAGACTCCACTACTTCTCTTGGCAACCTCTTCCAGGGCTCTGCCACCCTCAAAGGAAAGAAGTTACTTTTCATGTTTAGATGCAACTTTTATGTTCAAGTTTGTGCCCATTTCCTCTTGTCCTGTCACTGAGCACCACTGAAAAAAGACTGGCTCCATCCTCCTGACACCCACCCTTGAAGTGTTTATAGGTGTTGATAAGATGCCCCCTCAACCTTCTCTTCTCCAGACTAAAAACGCCCAAGTCCCTCAGCCTTTCCTCCTAAGAGAGATGCTCCAGGCCCCTCATCATCTTGGTGGTGTACCCTCTCCAGCAGTTCCCGGTCCTTCTGGAACTGGGGAGCCTGGAACTGGACATAGTGCTCCATATGGGGCCTCTCCAGGGCAGAGCAGGGCGGGAGGATGACTTCCCTCCACAGTCTTCCTTATGCCCCCCAGCCTTCGTGGCCCATGGTCATCCTGTTGTCCACCAGGACTCCCAGGTCTTCTTCCTCACAGCTGCTCTCCAGCAGGTCAGACCCCCAACCTTTACTGTTGCAGGGGGTTATTCCTCCCCAGGTGCAGCACCCTACACTTGCCCTAAAAATTCCCCCGATGTAGTGAGAAAGCACTGGAAAAGGTTACGTGTGGGAGGTTGACCTTTCCTGCTTCTGTATCCCACCGGTCTTTACAGGCAGCGGTCCTGCTTTTATTCAGAATTGCTGAATTCCTTATGCGTGTCCCAGCTACTACCAAGCAGCAACGTTTGTCTGGTTTTGCCTGGCACTCAGTTCTAAAAGAGGATTGTATAAGGAGGATTGTGCAATTAGGCAGGGTTTAAGACATCGTTGCCAACCCAACTGAGGCTTCAATTAAAAAAGGAAGAGAAGTATATTTATGAACTATGAGGATTTCACTGGAGATGACAGCAAGGAAAAAGAAGGCAGAAAGATTTGAGCTTGTGGAACCAGCAGTTCAGTAATCTGGATAAAGCTTAAACTAATCACTATTACATGCATAATGAAAAAATAAAGTAAATTCTTTTTTGGAATGGAATTTAAGAAAGCACCTGAATAAAACCTTCTCATTACAGTAGACAGAAAGCAAAAGCTCTCCTAGAAAACCTTATTTCAAGCATTTTTATGTAGAATTTGAAGACTGCTTTAAAAAAAAAACACAAACAAACAAACAAAAAAAAACCACCAACAAGCCGTTAGAATTGAAACAAATAAACGCTGAAAACCAGAAGCCTGATACATACAATAATACAGAGATTTCCTGAAGCTGACTGCGATTTCAGTGTACAATCCTTACTGATATAACCGAAGAGCTCTGCCTCTCAATCCCTGGGGTGATGTCGTAAAACTCTGTTTTTCTGTTCGGAACAAATCCTTTGCAGGAACGCTGCCAAAAGTGAATGTATTAATATTGGCTCAGGGAAACAGGACCTCCTCCTGCTCTTATTTCCACTGGAGAAAAGAGAACAGAATTTGACCCTGTGCATGAAATACCTCTGGCTGCCACGCAGTGTCATGCTCTTCTGGGGCACCTGGGACCCCTCCAGAGGAGATAAGTATGGTGTGCAGGCTCTCCTCTGGCCTCTGTGCTAACTTCTGTGGCCTCTGGCCAACTTCCATCCCTTTCAAAAGAGCACAATTGTCATTGTCCTCCCAAAAAGGGCCCTGAAATGAGGTGGCAGTTAATGGCAGAAGAGCCATTTGGGTTTACGGGAGCTTGCATCAGTCACTAGCATGTATGATAACTCATCAAGGAAACGCAGTGAGAGCCACTGTTTGAAGAACACAATCTTCTGATGTGCTCTTACTGGATGTCCACAGCACCAGGGCAAGGGAAGGATGAGTACATAAGGGAAGGATGGAGGAACTTCTTCACTTTGAGGGTGGCAGAGGCTGCCCCGAGAGGTGGTGGAGTCTCCATCTCTGGAGACATTCCAAACCTACCTGGACATGTTCCTGTGGGACCTACTCTGGGTGGACCTGCTTTAGCAGGGTTGGACTAGATGATCTCCAGAGGTCCCTTCCAACCCCGCATCATTCTGTGATTCTTTGTGATAGTTCAGTCAGGTCAGAAAAGGAACGGAAAGGAGCAGAACTGTAGCAAAATGATGTCCTTTTCCTTGAGAATGTATATTCTGTCTAGGAAGCACAAAGAAAAGCTTGGCATCTTCAGTGCTGAATGCTTCAGTCTTCTGGCTTGAGCATAAATCCCAGCTACCATCTTGCCCCTGGTTGACAAAATTACTGCATTGAGTAATGTAAGAACATCTGATAACCTTATTTTAAGGGCAACTGCAGAATTGTATTCCCCTTTGTGCAGCCAGTCCCTCACAAACCTCCTGGCTGACCTGTAAAATGCTGTAAAAGAGAAGCTTGTGTCCAAGAGATGCAGTTCAAAACCGTACGGACCTGGAATTTCAGTTCAGCGTCCTGGTGGCAAAGGTGAGCCTGGACTTCCCAAACATTCAAAGGTATTTTAGCTTCAGATTTGTATTTTTAGTATCAGATTTGTATTTCAATGTCAGAAAACATCAGCCAACATTACTAGTTGATAAAGATGTCCATATTGTATCCATAAATGCTCCAAGATGTAGCAATCATCTCAAATGACAAAGGCCTGCTCTTGGGTGATAACCTATTTGAGAAACCCTGATAAAACCCATAGGCCGATGATTGCTGGATGATAGTCTGAAGGCGGGGTGGGCTTTGACTTCCCTCTTCTCTTTGCCTAGGTTCCTTTTGATGATGGGAGTTTTGTTTTGTTGTGGAGCTGGTTTCTTTATCCGAAGGCGGATGTACCCTCCTCCACTAGTAGAAGAACCTACTTTTAATGTGTCTTACACCAGACAACCAGTCAACACTGCATCAGGTCAGAGACTGCTCATTAAACAAGTTCACTAGTATCTTCTATTTGCCAAGGTATTTAAAAAGGGCGGTTCTGGGAAGTTGGTTGGCTTGGTTGTTTTTTTTTTTCTTTCTGCAAACTGTGGCATTTGGACAGGGAATTGTGCTGCATTAAACCCTGCCACCACCTCCTTTAATGAGTGAAGTCTTCTGCCTTCCAAAACCATGTAACTCAGCCGCAGCAGTGTTTTTGAAACCCGGAGTGACAGAACTTTCAGTTCCTTTCTGTTGGGGCTCCTAATACCTTTGCAGCTGTGTGTCCATGCATTGAAGGAGGACAAGTTCTCACTTCGCAGTGTAGAAAAAATGATAGGTATCCAAAAGGAACAGTGACATGAAGGAAGAGTTTTAAATAACGTTTGGCAGAGGTGATGAGAAGCCTAATATTTTTCTTATGACATCTAGCTGTCTTGTAAGTCTTTTATTGTTGATTTGCCTTCCATCTGCTGGGCTGCAGTTTTTTGGCAGCAGTGGTCCTTTCTCCCTCTTTCTCAGTCTGATTGCTCGCTGGGCAGCAATGGCTGTGATCATCAGGAGGACCTGTCTAGTGATGGCTCCTCTGGCAATGGTGCTAAGTTTCCTATTTCTTACCCTTGGCTGCTACATAGACCCAGTTGGGAGAACCCAGCAAAATCAGTCACTTGAAAGCAGAAGATGTTCTGTGCTTTATGAAAGCGTAGTGAATTCAGCTGTCTCTAGTGGGAAGACCTTCCACAGTGCTGAGATGATATCAGATGAGTGCACACTCAGGTATTTGCCTTCTCTCTGCCTCAGCGAGGCCAAACTGAGACATTTTTAACCCCTCTCCAGATTGCAGAAGCCAGTGCTGGTATGTATGTGCCTGCAAAAGCATGCACATACATTCCAGCAGGTACACTTGGTACGCTGACACTTTTCCTCCCAGGCTGTCACTTTGCCACATGTTGTATAAGAGAAAGCCGAAACCAGAGGATAATTAAACTTTTCTGACAAATGTTTTGGAATTGGGCAATTATTTTTTTTCTTGCATACTGTCTTGGAAGTGGCAATACAACTGAATCACAGAAACATTGAATCATGATGTTATGTCACCATGTTATGTCTCCTGTTCTACACATCACCAAGAGTAAAGTTGCTTTTTTCTGAAATCATAGAATCATAGAATGGTGAGAGTTGGAAGGCACCTCAAAGATCATCCAGTTCCAACCCCCCCTGCCATGGGCAGAGACACCTCCCACCAGACCAGCTTGCTCCAAGCCCCATCCAGCCTGGCCTTGAGCCCCTCCAGGGATGCCTTCTGGGCAGCCACAGCTTCTCTAGGCAACCTGTTCCAGTGCCTCACCACCCTCTCAAGAAACAATTTCTTCCTAATATCTAATCTAAATCTCCCCTCTTCCAATTTAAAACTGTTACACCTTGTCCTGTCACTACACTTCCTGACAAAAAGTCCCTCAAAAGTCCCTCCCCATCTTTCCTGTAGGCTCCCTTCAGATACTGGAATATTTTATATTGGGAAGGCAGATCTCTCTGAAAATTTGCTGCCTCAACCCTCTTTATCAAAAATCATCTTCTGAACTGTTCTGTCTATGTAATATTGTGACTGCATCAAGAGAGCCTCCTTAGAAAAGTGTCCTAAACCCCTTTCTGGCTAGTTGTGGCTATGAGCCTTGTGAAGGTTCAGGCTCCCTTGCCTGTCACACCAGTGATTGCACACCCACATGCGTTGCACAGGCTTTGGATGTGCTCTTTGTTGCACCCTTAAACACGTACCCACGGACAGGCATTCCCCTCTTTCTCACAAAGGGCTAAATGGATAAAAAGATGTTCCAGATACAAATTAACATTTTATTTACTCTTTTCTTTTTCTTTTTTCTTTTTCTTTTTTTTTTTTTTTTTTATACTGAGGGTTTCTTAGGGCTTCCATTCTGCATCTGTTTTTCTGCTTAACTGAACATACAGTTCTACTGAGAGTATTTATTGGGTGGGAGCCAAATAAACTGAACTGTATTTTTAAGCCAGAAAAATAACCTCAGGATGATGTGAACAGGGAGCATCTTTGGTTAGAGTGCCAAATACTGGGTTTCTTTCAAGAGCACGGTTTTAGTTTTTGATGGAATGCAAATTGTGGGCAAATATAAAATAATCACAAGCCCTTTGGCAACTGTCGTGGTTTCAGCCAAAATTACCAAAACCAGAATGACAGGTGGCCCTTTCTTGCCTCAAAAAGACAGGAGAGGAAGAGATAAGGAGATATATGAGTTTAGAGTGAACTAAACTACTTTAATGAAGTGTTAATACTAAAATTGAAATTAAAAAAGATAAAAAGTAATGGAATTGATACAATATATACAAAACTGTATCAAGCTCCTGGAATGATGATCACATCACCAGCAGGCATCAAGTCCTAGACTGGGCTTGGTGATTGACAGGAACTGGATTCCAGCTCTGGAGTCAGGAACACTTGGATCGAGATCAGAGGCAGACGAACAGACAGGGTCCTCCTTGGACTTCGGTCACCAAAGAAAGAGACTTGACCCTTTGATTCCCCAGGTTTTATCCTGAGCAAGGGGCAGATGGGATGGAATACCCGAGTTGGTCAGGTTTGGGGTCCTCTGTCCTGTCCGCTCCTCCCCACAGGGGTGACACCTCCATGCTTTTTGGCTTCTGATCCTCCAAGGGGGCAAATAACGCAATTACCTTCCCTTGGTTGTTCTAGCGGTAAGTATAAGCAAGGGCTTCTCTGCTCCATTCCTTGGTGTCATCAGATCTTATCACTGTGAGAGTGAGCAGTTTCTGAACAATGTGCTGTTAATTTCAGAGTTTAATTAGTTAGAAGAGCCCCAGCCAAAGAGGTGGAATTGTAAAACAGAAAATTGATTCGTTTTACCTCAAACCAGGACAGCAACCTACTTATACCACGTGCTTCCAGGCCATTATTACTGTTTCTTAAAGCTTTGAGCTCTGAGCTGATGCCACGATTTTTTTTTTTTTTCCTACTTTTCCTACTATTCCAGGAATATTCAACAGCAAAAGCAACAGGTATTATTAGTCAGCCAAGTTCTTGTTTTCCTCTGGTTTTCCAGATCAGGTAGCAGTAGCCAGCTCACAGTTGAGGTGGAGCCCATGAAATGTGGCTCCTTGCCCATCTCCCTCCTTTCTGTACAGAGATAGCAGCAGTAGGAGTGCTTTTTCTGTGGGCCTGACTGGGAAAATGGTTGGAACACCTTCACCTACGAGCAGCAGTTTGCAGACCTGGTGGTATCTTTCACTTTAGGTCTGGCCTACATAGCTCCAAACGTGTCTGTTCAGCTGCTAGAAGAATTCGAGTCCCTTTGTAGACACTTAAATACTGAGCTGATCCCACACAGAAATCGATGTTCAGATGTTGTTTTCTGCTGGGTTTAATGAACTGAAAATATATATCAAAATATTGGTATCCCTACTTCTCTCCCTCCTCCCCCCCCCCAATTCAATAATATAATAATAATACATGGAGTTTTTAATGAAAACAGTTATTTTCCTAAAGAGCAAGCTGTGGTGAGCAGCCTCACCCTCTCCTGTTTCCCTGTGTGGATGGAAACTGCAGAAGTGGAGAGCTGGGCAGGATTTTAAGATAAAAATGCTTAAGAAAAAGGCTATAGATAAAGGCATTAACCCAAACGTTGGAGAGGTGGGACTCAGCTCCTATTCCCAGCCCGGCTGTCCCTCAGCCACGTGCTGATGCTATAGATGGAAGCAGAACGAGGGCTTCTTGTCACTGCAGTGAAAGAAGAAAGGCTGTGGAGCAGCTGTCTTCACTCAGATGGGCAAAAGGAAAAGGAGTGATTGAATGGAAAATCCCTGAAGGGCTGTGTCATTACAGGAAAACCGAACTAGCACCAAAAAGAAGAAAACCTATTGCTCAGTCATCATTATTACTGGTTTTTTTTCCCCACTCCAGTCCGGTCTTTAGAGACAAAGAAGAGAAAACTGATTTACAAATTCCAATAGAGACAGTCTGTGACTGGAGTCGCATTAAGTCATCTTCCACCACCCGCTGTGATATCTGAGGAGGGTTATGTGCCACCTTTGTTATTGCTTGTGGCAGCAGTCTCTGTGACTCCTTGCGTGTCACAGCTGAGGAATTTTGCTTCTGATCATGTTTCCTTTCCTGGTCCCTGCAGGATCCAGTGTCATTTCCTAAATGTAATCTAGGCGAAGCAATCTTGTCCTGTTGTGTTAGCCAGCCATAATTGGCATCAACTTGGGGTTTTGCTTCATGTGTGTTTCCTCTTTCACCCTATCTTGCCTTGAAGGGGAATGATCTATTTGAGATGCTCTCTGGCGTACAGGCAGATCCATATACCACAAGGCAACTGGTGAAGTCACAGAATCATAGAATGGTTACAGTTGGAAGGATCTTTAAAAGTCATCCAGTTCCAACCCCCCTGCCATGGGCAGGGACCCCTCCCACCAGACCGGGTTGCTCCAAGCCCCATCCAGCCTGGCCTTGAACCCCTCCAGGGATGGGGCAGCATCAGCTTCTCTGGGCAACCTGTTCCAGTGCCTCACCACCCTCACAGCAAAGAATTTCTTCCTACTATCTAATCCAAACTTTCCCTGTTCTAATTTAAACCCATTACCTATTGTCCTGTCACTACGGTTCCTGACAAAGAGTTCTTCCCCAGCTCTCCTGGAGCTCCCTTCAGATCCTGGAAGGCTGCTATAAGGTCTCCCCAGAGCCTTCTCTTCTGCAGGCTGAACAGCCCCAGCTCTCTCAGCCTGTCCTCATAGAAATGCTCCATCCCTCTAATCATCTTCATGTCACTCAGCTGGACCTGTTCCAACAGTTCCATGTCCTTTCTCTGTTCAGGCCTCCAGAGCTGGACACAGTACTCCTGGTGGGGTCTCACGAGAGCAGAGTAGAGGGAGAGTCACCTCCCACAGAGATACTCCTTTGTCCATCTTGGATCCCTCAACTGTGCTTTCTGCAGGCAGCCTTTCTGCCTAGGGAACTGAGCAGTCCCTTTCAGATGGGACTCAGTTGGGACAGTGATGCCCTTTCTTTCACTAAATAATTTCCACTGCATGTAAAATGGAAACCTTGTGGTGAAATCTCAAGGTGAAATCCCCACAAGCCTGGGTTTTCTCTGGAATGGGGAAAAGGCGGCTCCTCGTCTTTGTCCCGATGACCACTTGCAGAAAACTTATCTTAGTGTTCAGAGTACAGCCCCTGGAAAAGCACAACCGCTGCCCAGTTTCACTGCTGGTGCTGATACCTTTTCTCTCCTTTTCTTTCTTTTAGGGTCACAACAAGCTGGAGTGCCGTATTACACAGATCCAGGTGGACCTGTGATGAATCCCATGGCTATGGCTTTCCATGTCCAGCCCAATTCCCCGCAAGGAAACCCCGTTTACCCCCCACCACCTTCCTACTGCAACACACCGCCTCCCCCCTACGAGCAAGTGGTGAAATCCTCCACGTGAGGACTCTCTGGCTTTCTGACCTGACTGTCTTGAGAAGAAGGTGCCATTGCAAAATGACAGAGATGGAGGGCATCCACCCTTTTGAACATTTGCTAGTTCTCCGAGTCCTCTCTCCCTCCCTCCTTCCCTGCACCTTTCCTCATTAAAGTTACATGCAGAGGGGTGATTTTTAAATTTTTTGTTGATGTTTTTTCTAGTAGAAGTGGAAATTTTTCTTTGTCTTCAAAATGAGAAAAGTTGTCTTTGTAATGCTTTTAATGGAAACCTATATTTAAAACCTGTATGTCTTCCTCTTTATTTCTTGTTTGTTTCAGTCCTGGGTTTAATTGCCTTGTGGCAGGCTACTGATGGGAGTCCTTTATACTACCCCACAGTGATGTGCATTCTCCTAAAACCCCATGGCAGAAATGCCCTCACCTATGGGAAATGTCAGAGAAAGAGAGCAGTAGAAGCAGAAGCAGCAAGGCAATGCTTTTACCAGAAACGGTGACCACTGTCTTTTCCATTTAGGCTTTTTCTTGTAAAACTTGGTTCCGATGCACAACAGGGAGATGCTGGGATAGTGGGTGACTAAAGTACTAGTGTTCATGGAATCATGGACCTCTCGAGATCACCCAGTACAACTCCCCTGCTAAAGCAGGATTGCCCAGAGCACAGAACTCAGGACGGCATCCAGGAGGGGCTTTGAAGGTCTCCAGGGTCTCCACACCCTCCCTGGGCAGCCTCTGCCAGGGCTCTGACACCCTCACCACAAAGAAGTTTCTCCTCAGATTCCAGTGGAACTTCCTGTGTTCCAGCCTGTGCCCATTGCCCCTTGTCCTGTCACTGGGAACCACTGAAAAGAGTTTGACTCCATCCTCCTTCAACCCACCCTGCAGATACTTGGAAGCATTGATAAGGTCTCCCCTCAGCCTTCTCTTCTCCAGGCTCAAGAGTCCCAGCTCTCTTAGCCTTTCCTCCTCGGGGAGATGCTCCAATCCCTCCAGCATCTTTCTTGCCCTACGCTGGACTCTCTCCAGCAGTTCCCTGTCTCTCTGGAACTGGGGAGCCCAGCACTGGGGGCAGGATTCCAGCTGTGGCCTCCCCAGTGCAGAGCAGAGGGGCAGAATGACCTCCCTCCACCTCCTGGCCACACTCCTCCCTCCGCAGCCCAGGGTTCCCTTGGCCTCTTGGCCACCAGGGCACATTGCTGGCTCATGGAGGGTTTACTATCTTTGAGGACCTTCAGAGCCTTCTCCTCAGAAGTGCTTTCCAGCAGGTCCACCCTGAACCTCTAGTGGTGCCCGGCATCTTCCTCCCCAGGTGCAGGACCCTTCACTTGCCCTCGTTGAACCTCATGAGGTTCTTCTCTGCCCAGCTCTCCAGCCTGTCCAGGTCACACTGGATGGTGGCACAGCCCTCTGGAGTGTCATCCAGCCCTCCCACTTAGGTACCATCAGCGAACTTGCTGAGGATATGCTCAGGCCCCTCATCCAGGTCATTGATGAATATGTTGAACAAGACTGTATTGACCCTTGGGGGGCCCCACTGCTGACAGGTCTCCAACTTGACCCTGCTCCATTAATCTCAACCCTCTGAGTCCTGTCACACAGCCAGGTCTCACCTCACTGCCCCCTCATCTAGCCCACTAAAAATAACCCAGGAGAAGCAGCAGTAAAGAAGTCTTCAATGCTAGTAAAAGCTGAAGGTTAAAAACAACAAAAATCCAAACAAAAAGGCAATTTGCCCACACTCTGACACATGTTTCATCCTGCAGAATTATAAGAGCAGGAGGTGGTTCAGCAGTCAGATGGGTGGGAAAGCAACTGCCACAGCGCTGGAGAGAAGGAAGGACAGCAAAGAAAAAAATCATACAAATTACCACCACGTAGCTTGACCTTTACTAATAAAGCCAAAGAACAAAACATCAGCTTTTTTTTTTTTTTCCCTCTTTTTTGACCAAAGAGCATCTCCATTTTTAACACTACTGCTTTTTTTTTGCAACAGATGGACTATTACACACAGAGAAAGCAAACCAGGGAATATTAAGACATTTTTCCACATTTTTAGTTTGATGCCATTTCTGGGAATGACGATGCTTTGGTGAAATGCATTTTTTTCACCTTCCTTACTGGGCCACCTCTAGAGCTCACAGAAAGGAGGAGCCACGGGGGAAAGTCATGTCGGGAAGATGAGGCAGACACACCGTCTGGTGCTTCCCAGCTTCCCGTTAAGTTTCTAGTCTTTCTCCATGCCAAGAAGAACCTGCGGAGAAAGCTAGTGCCAGGCCCCACCACAGCAGAAGGCTGGCTACGGTAAAGAAGGAGCTGGAAGTTGACTGGCTCATTATTTCCACAGGTGCACTCAAGCATCTCGAAGACCTGCTCAGTATTAAGCCATTCAAAGTGTGTACGTACGTACGTATTTTTTAAAACCTGCAAGTTTGAATTCCCTTTGGGCTCCAGCCAGCAAAAATCACCTCCCCGAAGTGCCCATTCCAAGCTCAGCAGCCAAGAAAGCATTTACGTATGTAATAACCCAATGAAAATACCTCCCTGTTGACCCCACCGCATGCTTGGGATCTGCTGAGAAGGCCTGTGGCTTCTGTTCTGGTGTTTGCAGGTGGTTCCTGCAGACCTGGCAAGCCCCCCCTTCCCTGTTTAATCCACCCCATGTGTTCTGCAGTCACAGCAGAGGAGAAGGAAAGGAGGGGCAGGGGCGATGTGAGACAGTGTCAGGGCTGCTGTCAGCCCCCGCTTGCTATGATTTCTGAGACTTCACTCTGCGCCAGTTTCCTCCATGGTATACTTATGGATCTTCCACAGGCTGAAGAAACAAACAGAATTAGACCTTAGTGTGCTTGCTGGGAAGCAACATGTCATTTGAGATGGCCTCTACGGGTACATTCTCTGCATTGCCTCTTCCCCTGCCTCACTGAGGCGTCTGCTTTCTGCTGCTCTGCTCCTCTTTGTTTCGCCCCAACTGCTTGCCAGGCTGCTTCCCTCATTCCCACGGCATTCCAGCAGGGCTGGCTGGGTTTGGTGCCTCCCTAACTCATATTAGAATCACAGCATCATAGAATCATAGAACGGTAGAGTTGGATCATCCAGTTCCAACCCCCCTGCCATGGGCAGGGACACCTCCCACCAGAACAGGTTGCCCCAACCAGCCTGGCTTTAAACACTTCCAGAGATGGGGAAGCCACAACCTTTCTGGGCATCGTGTTCCAGTGCCTCATTACCCTCACAAGAAACAATTTCTTCCTAATATCTGATCTTAATCTCCCAATTTAAAACCATTACCCCTTGTCCTATCACTACACTTCCTGACAGAGTCCCTCTCCAGCTCTCCTGGAGCTCCCTTCAGATACTGAAAGGCTGCCCTAAGGTCTCCCTGGAGCCTTCTCTTCTCCAGGCTGAACAGCCCCAGCTCTCTCAGCCTGTCCTCACAGCAGAGGTGCTCCATGCCTCTGACCATCTTCGTGGCCCTCTGCTGGACCCGTTCCAGCATGTCCACGTCCTTTCTGTGCCGAGGACTCCAGAGCTGGACACAGTGCTCCAGGTGGGGTCTCACAGGTGCAGAGTAGAGGGCCCCTTCTGTCTTTGCCAGAGGGGTGGAAAAGCCTTCCGTGTGTTAGTCGTAACTGACAAACCAGCAGAGGAGCTACACTGCAACATGAAGCTGTCCCTGCTCTTGCCCAGAAAAACTCAGTGTGGAAATTATTAGCATCCCAATGGATTTGACAACAGCCACTATAAAAGTTCGAGGAAGTCACCCCGCTACCACTCAGATTTATGGAGGAGCAACAACGCATCTGCAAACTTGATCTCAAACACGGGTTCTCAGCACATGGCCCATGTATATCCACGTAACGTATATCCTGATGCCACGTCTGAAAAGTCAAAGTCTCTGCCATCTGTCACACTTGCACCCAACAGAAGATATCACTTAAAATAAGCACCCAAAACGCCAAAGCAGAGGCAGAGCTGGGGGAAGGATGACAACAGAGCCTGAGCGAGCAAGCGAGTGGGCACTCACCTTTCTTAAGCAGGAAGGGTACTCATGACCTGGAACATCTCATCCTGCTGGAAGTGTACTTCCAGCACGTCCCACTTAGAATCACAGAATGGTTCAAGTTGGAAGGATCCTTAAAGATCATCCAGTTCCAAAGATCCTGCCATGGGCAGGGACACCTCCCGCCAGACCAGCTTGCTCCAAGCCCCATCCAGCCTGGCCTTGAACCCCTCCCGGGATGGGGCAGCCACAGCTACTCTGGACAACCTGTTCCAGTGCCTCACCACCCTCACAGCAAGGAATTTTTTCCCAAGATCTAACCTAAATCTCCCTTCTTCCAATTTAAAACCGTTCCCCTTGTCCTGTCACTACGCTTCCTGACAAAGACTCCCTCTCCAGTAGAATCACAGAATCACTTCTCCCAAACCAAGAGCTACCAATGGAGAATGACACAGGATGACCTGGATGACCTGGCAGGTCTAGTATTTCCCAACCCCACCACACTACAAGGGGAAAGCAAAGCACTAGCAGTACAGTTAAAACTAAGGGCAAAGGGCATCTCCTTTGGATTTTTAAGATGAAATCCACTAGCAATGGTTTCATGGTCTTCTAAAGCCTCCACAAGCAGCTGGCATTTATCACTCCTCTCATAGTGTACCTGCTAAATGCAGCAGGATGAGGAGAAGGAGGGAAGTCACCACCTTGGTACAGAAGCAATAGTCATCCTGAGTTCCCAATTCTACAAACTACACCCTGATGCCCTCCCTTTCTAGACGATGCAGGGCAGGTTTATTAACAAATCCAGGTACAGGAGAGGAGACTGGCATAGATGAGCTGACTCTGCTCTGCTCTTGGCAGCAGCAGGAGGTTTGTACAGGTGACTCCATCTTCAGTTTATTAAGCTTGCACCCTGGGATGGGGCTTTGCAGAGGTGGGGTCAAGCATCTCCATCCCTGCTGTAAGTGCCTAACACACTTACCAGGTGCAGGTATCAAAGGAAGCCTCTCCTTCAGGCTTTCAAAAAAACCTCCCACAACAGCAGCGAAAGACAAATCAGGTCCCTTCTAACCTGTTAAGTTTCTGAAAACTGAGATGGGCTCATACCTCTTCATCAAAAGAGGCTCATCTCCGTCACCTTAGTTTCTAGGGACTATGGAGAAATGTTTTTTCACCTCTTTTTAAAGTTGCCAGCTCACTGGTGAAGCTGGACAGAGTCCTACAACAAAACCTCTGGCGAAAGGTGGAACTCTCTGGGTAATCACACTGCAGCAAGCAACACTGCTGTTGTGAGTTATGCGCGAAGGTCCAGGACAGAGATTCACACGGAGACCAGCTTTTTGCTAACAACAGACAACTCGAATCAACAGACAACACCAATAAACATGCAGAGCATGTCAAAGACAAATACGACATAAGAGAGAAAGTTCAAAACTTGACTTCTTTTGGCCTACGTCTTGAAGGTATCACTTTAACAGAACTTAAATGTGGCTTCTCCTCATCATGCTCTAATGACTTAATGGTCCCTTGGGGTGGGGGGTAGGGGGTGAGAAAAGGGGTTGTATCCATCCGTCCGGTTCAGGGTCAAGTAGGTTCAGTATCAGAGGCACTAAGCAGTCTCATCTCTTTTGGCATCAGTTTCCTTTCACAACGGTCTTTTAGCTCTCCTGTTTCACTTTGCTTTCCCTCCTTTGAGGTCCAAGTTCAAATGCTGGAAACTGGGAAGTCTCCGGTACTGAAATATCTGAGAGGAAGTGAATAGCTCCAGCCATGCCTAGAATGTAACAAGAAAGAGATATTTGTGCATCTCCGACATTAAAATATTACAGGTAACAGGAAAGGCAACGGCACCTATCTGAACAACTCCTCACTAGATCTTTTTTTCAACAGGTGAACTTAGGGCCTGTAGAAAGGCAAATGCGCAGACACAGAATGACATGGGGTTAGAAGGGATCTCTGGAGATCATCTAGTCCAACCCTCCTGACAAAGCAGGTCCACCCAGAGCAGGCTGCACAGGAATGTGTCCAGGTGGGCTTGGAATAGATTACTTTGATAAGATTTTATTGGATAGATTACTTTGAAAGTGGCTGAAATTTTTTCAGGCTACTCTTCATATGCTCTGACCCAATTACAGAAGCACAGAATGCTACGGGGTTGGAAGGGACCTCTGGAGATCATCTAGTTCAAACCCACTGCCAGAGCAGGTCCAACCAGAGCAGGTTGCACAGGGATGTGTCCAGGCAGGATCTGAATGTCTCCAGAGATGGAGAATCCACCACCTCTCTGGGCAGCCTCTTCCAGGACTCTGCCACTCTCACAGGAAAGAAGTTCCTCCTCATGTTCAGATGGAACTTCTCATGTTCAATTTTGTGCCCATTCCCTCTTGTCCTCTCACTGGGCACCACTGAAAAGACTGGCCCCTTCTTCCTGACACCCACCCTTGAATTTATATTTATAGGATCCCCCCTCAGCCTTCTTTCCTCCAGACTAAGAAGACCCAAGTCCCTCAGCCTTTCCTCCTAAGAGAGATGCTCCAGGCCCCTCTTCATCTTTGTGGTCCTCTGCTCTATCCTCTCCGGCAGTTCCCTGTCCTTCTGAAACTGAGGAACTCAGAACTGATGGGCCCTACCCAAGGCAGTGCAGAGAGGGAGGATGACCTCCCTCCACCTGCTGGTCACACTTTTCCTGATGCCCCCCAGGATGCCACTGGCCTTCTTGGCCACAAGGGCACATAGCTGGCTCATGGGCATCCTGTTGTCCCCCAGGTCTCCCAAGTCTTCCTCCTCAGAGCTGCTCTCCAGAGGTCACCCCCAACCTGTCCTGGTGCAGGTGGTTCTTCCTCCCCAGGTGCAGGACCTTGCCCTGGTTGAATTTCATCAGGTTCCTCTCTGCCCAGCTCTCCAGCCTGTCGATGCCTTGCTGGATGGCAGCACAGCCTTCTGTTGTGTCAGCCACCCCTCCCAGTTTTGTGTTATCTGCAAACTTGCTGAGGGTACCTACCATCCCTTCATCCAGGTCACTGATGAATATACTGAAGAGGACCAGACCCAGTACAGATCCCTGGGGAACACCACTGATTACAGACCTCCAACCAGGCTCTGTGCCACTTACCATGACCCACTGAGCTCTGTCTTTCAGCCAGTTTTCAGTCATCTACCCCACTGTCCATAGTTTTCATCTGTACTTTGCACAGGAAACAAGTTTCACTTGAAAAGATGAAACGCAAGAAACCAAGATCTCTCTTCTCCCACCTTTTCAGCTGCACAACCTCAATCCTACTTTCATTAAGAAAAAATAAATGCCACTTTGGACTGTCCCACAGAATTTAAGCACCTCTTTGTTCCTCATTTAACTGGTTAAAAAAAAAAAAGGTAAAATTTTTTTATACTTGTGCTGAACATACTCATTTGTTTGCTGTTTGTCAAGAGGTCGTCTACAGCCTGAAGAACTAACATCACTATCACCCAATGAAAGTCTTGGAGTGACAGACAACAGAGGCACCCTGGCAGCAGGACAGTACACACAAAGACAAGCTCAGCTTTATGGTCAAGCTAAAAATCCTCTTTTACGAACAAACGAAGTTGTGAGAAACCAGATGTGAGAACTGACAGAAGCACACACAAAAATGCTGAAATAAAGCATCTGAGGCAAACGAAATGCTGAAAACCATCTGGGAAGATGCACATGCAACTTCCACTGAAAGCCTGCACATGTATGCAGGACTGGACAACTTCACACACAATTTTGGCTAAAAAAAAAAAAAAATCAAGACTTTTTTGGTTGTTTTTTTTCTGAAATTTGAGATTCCTAGATTTTTCTTTCAAAAAATACAAAAAATCACTGGCATTTAAAAACTGCAATAAAAGCGGTCGCTTGGCATTAAGGCAAAAGTCATCCTATTGTTGGCATTACTTCACCTTCTCAAAAAATTTCAAAGCTCTTAAACAACAGAATGCCTTGCTTTTCCCCTCTACCATTGAATGCAAGGAAGTTCTCAGAGATAATACTACTTATTCTTCTGTCCCCTAAACATTAAAACAATAACTCTGTATTTAGAAGGGGTGAATATAACTGCTGCTCCCTTGCGTTCACATCTTGAACTGGTTTACTTGTATGATAATCCTATTTGGTCTGCTGTAATTTCAGGTACTTGTGACAGGTGGCACACTGGGCTCATTGTTCATAAAGTAGCAGCGCTACATTAAATCACAGAATCAGATTGTCTAGGTTGGAAGGGACCTTTCAGATCATCTAGTCCAACCATCAACCTAACTCAGATAAAAAACATGTCTCTAAGCACTTTGGCAACCCGTCTTTTAAGTACCTTCAGGGATGGGGCCTCAACCCCTTCCCTGGACAGCCCATTCCAAGGCTTCATAACACTTTCCATGGAAAAATTGTTCCCAATATCCAGTCTGAACTTGGTGCAACTTCAGGCCATTTCCTCTTGGGCCATCGCCTGTGACTCGGGAGAAGAGACCGACCCCCCCTGGCTGCCCCCTTCTTTCAGGGGGTTGGAGACAGCGAGAAGGTCTCCCCTCAGCCTCCTCCAGGCTGAACACCCCCAGCTCCTTCAGCCTCTCCTCAGAGGGGTTACTCTCCAGACCCCTCACCAGCTCCATTGCCCTTCTCTGGACCCGCTCCAGCCCCTCAATGTCTCTTTTTTGGGAAGGGGCCCCAAACTGGAGCCAGCACTGGAGGTGGGGCCTCACCAGTGCCCAGGACAGGGGGATGATCTCCTCTCAAGTCCTACTCCCCACGCTGTTCCTGATCCAGCCCACGATGCCGGTGGCCTTCTTGGCCACCTGGGCACACTGCTGGCTCATGGTCAGCCCACAGTCACCAACCCCCCCAGGTCCTGTTCTGCCAGGCAGCTCCAGCCACTCTGCTCCAGGTCTGTAGTGCTGCAAGGGGTTGGTGTGACCCCCAGTGCAGGTCCCAGCACTTGGCTTTGTTGAACCTCATCCCATGGGCCTTGGTCCATCAATCCAGTCTGCCCTGATCCCTCTGCGAAGCCTTTCTACCCTCCAGCAGGTCAACACTCCACCCAACTTGGTGTCATCTGTAAACTTACTGAGGGTGCACTCGATCCCCTCATCCAAATCATTGCTAATTCCTAGTTGGGTCTGATTCCTTGGTATAGTATTTTTGAAACATAAGGCTGAGATAAGAAACAGAAAATAAACTTACAAATAAAAAAAAAATTACAAAGGTCTAAGAAAACATTTAGGAACATCTCTGAACTTACAGAATGCTGCATTTCATTTCTGTTCAAGTGATTTGGGTTCATGTTAAAACTAGCTCTTCCTTGCTTTAGCATTGCAGCAGGGAAGGTCTAGTTCTGACGTATTAACAACTATTCTGAGACACCCTTCTAATATATGCTCCTCTACCCCAGCCCTCAGTGACGCAACTGCTCCCCAGACTTCTGTTTGCTTTCAGCCCAGAGGCAGCAGCACAGCGGACACTAATTCAAGAATGACAGGGGCAGTGGCTTGACATTGGAAACTGCTGAAAAGTGATTGTGATAGTGAATGGTTTTCTAGTGCATCAAAAGAAACGTGAGGTGATTCTGCCCCTCTACTCTGTGCTCGTGAAATCCCACCAGGAGTACTGTGTTCAGCTCTGGAGTCCTCAACAAAGAAAGGACATGGACCTGGTGGAATGGGTCCAGCGGAGACCCACGAAGATGGTTAGAGGCATGGAGCACCTCTGCTAGGAGGACAGGCTGAGAGAGCTGGGGCTGTTCAGCCTGGAGAAGAGAAGGCTCCAGGGAGACCTTATAATGGCCTTCCAGTGTCTGAAGGGAGCTACAGGAGAGATGGGTAGAGATGTCAGGAGGTGGAGCAAAAGGATGAGGGGTAGTGGTTTTAAATTGGAAGACAGGAGATTTAGGTAGATACTAGAAGGAAATTCTTTGCTGTGAGGGCAGTGAGACACTGGAACAGGTTGCCCAGAGAACCTGTGGCTGCCCCATCCCTGGAGGGGATAACCTGGTCTGGTGGGAGGTGTCCCTGCCCATGGCAGGGTGTTTGGAACTGGATTATCTTTAAGGTCCCTTCCAACTTGAACCATTCTATGATTCTTCAGTGTCCCCCGCCTTTCTTTTCAGCACAGATGGTGGTAAGGGATGTGTCTATTTTTAATCGTAGAGGAGCCCACCAAAGATCTCCAAACTCCTACGCATGTGCCAAAGCTATGAGGTTGCCCTTCTTTCCTGTATAATACCATTTGCAACACCATCACTTTACCTTCAAAGAGAGAATAGGGTCGGTCAGGAATACGACATCCATGTGCACCATACTCCAAACACCATTCGGCAAACTGGGAGAAACATTAAAAAAATATAATATTGTTATTATTATTATCATTTTTTTAAATTGAAGACTTTTTAATGCAACCTTGAGTATCTGCATATCTTTAATAGGTACTAAATGTAAAGTAGCGTAAGCAGAGACACAATACAGAAATCACTTTTTGAGATTAATTTGTCCCACTTCAACCGTGACGAGGCTGAAATCAGGTTTTAAGATGTATGTTTCTACAGCAGGAGTTTCAGTTTCAGGACAATGTAATTAGGTGGACTGTACCTAACTTCTGTTTTCTGTAAATCAACCCTTCTACATGTCCATGAGAACAGATGTATTCACGTTTCAAGGGGAAAGTCTTTTAACACCAGTTTCTTATATGTTTTTTTGCTTAATTTATCCACATGCTCAGGACTCAGGGTTGGTAACCACATTTTGCTTTTCTTCCACTTCCATGCACCAATATAGAGTATTAAATCTCTACCAGCCATTACTTATGTTTTATTTCTTTTCTCTCCCCAAGCTTTATGAAAAATCGTTGTAAATAGTTAAGACAATTATGGTTATCGTCATTTTGTTGAAGAAGTTGGAATACCATTAAAAAGAGTTACCGGTGTCTGTCTTGTGTTTGAACAGCACTGCTGGAGTAGCTACATTAGACATACATGACTTAAGAACCGCATCTGGATCCATTGCATGGGCAACCATCTATTTCTCCTTTCTGGTTTCCCAGAACATACAGGGGGGCCACAGGTTCCCCTGGCATCTCTGTGCTTGGAAGCAAATCCACTGCTTATTCAAAACACAGCGTGAAGATTCCTGCAAAGCAAAGAACTGAGTGGTCTCTCCCTGCTCCCCCTGCCATTTGAGCAACCTCCTAGCAAAGGGATCATCCTACTCACTGGATGTGGGCATCTCCCAGAGCCATCAGTCTGTTCAACAGGAGGATAAAGGGTGGCATCTCCCTTTTTCCTTCCACTCTGTTCTGCAGAAATCTTTATTGGGCAGCGGATTTTTCTTCTTTTGGTAGGGATGCATGCACGTGTGTGAATTTCTTGAGGAAAACAGCAAAAAGCCCACGAACATAAACGCTGTGGTCCATGCTATTACTGAGAACTGATGAAACATTTTTTGGGCCCCTCCTCGCACCGAGTATAAATCTTGAAACCAAGGTTTAATTTTCCATGGTGAAGACAGAATGTATTTATGGCATGTTTCTCAACTACAATCAGTTCTTGCAACATCCACGTCTTATTGCATTCTGGCCTGTATTATTGCTGCCAGCCTGGGAACTGCAACAGAAATTAAAAACCAATACACCCAGGGTACTGAAGCACAACCATCGTTTACAAGTTCATAGCTTCAGCACAACTCCCACATCCAGCGAGCCCCCTGGTTAAACCAAGGGGACAAAAATTAATAAATCTTCTAGCAGAAAGACATGCTGCCATTATTTGTCACATAGTCACATCAGCAGTGGTTTAATCCCAAAGTTGAGTGGCACAGGGCTCGGATGCTCTCTGTTGCCTGCAGCCCAGGATGCCACATCCCCCTTCTCCTCTCGTAAACCGGGCCAGCTAGAAGTGGCTCAGCCTCCTGGGAGCCTGTTTGATAATGCTGGAGAAAAGCTATGAAGCAAAAAGCAAGAAGCACAAACCAGGGGTCTCTGTGAGCCACGGCCTGTCAAGCTCTTCTGGTTCATTTATGAAATGATTTCATAGCTCCCAAGAAGTAACCAGGGATTTCTGGCCAGAGTCCTTCCCCTGGGCCTGATGTTTTTGGTGTGATCAAGCACCTGGGGAGGGGAGCCACCAAGTTCTCCCAAATATGTGCCTTAGGTACCAATACACCTGCATGTTTGCTTCCCTGCACGTGCTGGCTCAAAAAGAAAAGATTTCAAGGATGCCAGACAAGCAAATTCCTCTGCCTGTTTCAAGATCGTCCCTGCAAGAGTCTGAAGGGACTGAGCAAATGCTGGAGATGCTAAAATGCAGAATGGCTGCAGATATGCTGCCAGACTTTCTGGGTACCTCCAGCAAACAGTCTTTGGCCACTGTGCTGCATTTTCCTTCTCAAAGGGATTTCAGGTACATAACTGAGTGTGTTCCTACTTTGGCTTCAAAGCACATTGTGGAATCAGGGAATTGTCAGAGTTGGAAGGGACACCTCAAGATCAATTCGTCCAACTCCCCTGCTAAAGTAGGATTGCCCAGAGCACAGCACTTGGGGCGGCATCCAGGAGGGGCCTGAAGGTCTCCAGAGAAGGGGACTCCACACCCTCCCTGGGCAGCCTCTGCCAGGGCTCTGACACCCTCANCATGGAGGGTTTACTCTCTGCCAGGACCCCCAGAGCCTTCTCCTCCGAAGTGCTTTCCAGCAAGGTCCACCCCTGACCTATACTGGTGCCTGGCATTCTTCCTCCCCTTGCTTGCTTTTCTCTGGCTAGGTATGGAAGAGCATCAGGACTCTCTTGGGCCAGAAAAGCAGCACCACCAGGAGCTGCCAAAGCTGCACAGAATCACAGAGGATGGTACTACCACAGAGGAGGACAGGGAGAGCTCAACAGCAACACCTGCTTGGTGCTGTGGCTCACTCATCAGCAGTAGCTAAATAGCTATGTATGCAATACGATACTTAATATCCATTAATTAAGCTGAAGTAAGAGCAATTAACAAACCAAAGGAAGGTGAGGTGAGGAAAAAAGAGGCTGAGAAAGCCTTCCCCTTGGGCAACTGCTAGCATTAACAGAGCTGACAGCAAAACCTAGACAATTCCAGTCGAAAAATTCCACGTGCGTCTTTCTCTGCAATTTGTATTAATGAGAAAAGGCATCTAAGTGAGCAATTTAATAACAGCAATCCAGAGCTCTAAAAGGCCCGAACAGACACTAGTCGGAAAACAAATAATTACAGAAGACTACAAACAACACTGCTTGATGAGCCAAGGATGACAGTGGATGTCTCAATGGAATCATTAGCACCACATACCATTAGCCTGTTATTGTTTAGGCAGACTGACTTGCAGGCCCTATTCTCTTCTGAATGCGTCTTTAGTTCCTCCCCGCCCCTGTGCAGCACATTCTTGCTTTCATTCTGCCTCTTAGACAGTGCTTGCCCCCAAGTACACAACTGGAGGTGTCCAGTCAAAGGGTGAGTAAAGGCAAGCAAATGAAGGGACACTGTTGTCCCCCCTGCCAGCTAGACAGCCAGCCAGCTCCAGCTCCAGCACACAACAGCCTACTCTGATGCAGTGGTGTGCTCTCTCTGTTCACCTCCTTCTTCCCCCCACCTGGCTCCTGCTTGGGCCATGGCCATCAGTGGGGGTTGTGATAAGTTGCATCTGGACTTTGGGGGGATGGTTGACAACACAGTCCTAACACCGTCTGGAGTGGAGACCTAGGTATCTTGTTCCCATGAGATTACTATAGGCCAATTATCTTACTGCATAAATAGCAGACAGCCCAAGAGACCTTGGAGTTCCCGTCTTGGCAGCAGGCTCCATGTCAGGATGTCCCCTTAAGCAGGGACGCCTCTCAAGATTACTCCTCAAGGCTGAGAGGTTCCTTAGAATCATAGAATGGTTCGAGTTGGAAGGGACCTCAAAGATCATCCAGTTCCAACCCCCCTGCCATGGGCAGGGACACCTCCCACCACACCAGCTGCTCCAAGCCCCATCCAGCCTGGCCTTGAACCCCTCCAGGGATGGGGCAGTCACAGCTTCTCTGGGCAACCTGTTCCAGTGTCTCACCACCCTCACAACAAAGAATTTCTTCCTAATATCCAATGTAAATCTCCCCTCTTCCAATTTAAAACCATTGCCCCTTGTCCTGTCACTACAATCGCTGACCAAGAGTCCCTCTCCAGCTCTCCTGGAGCTCCCTGCAGATCCTGGAAGGCTGCTCTGAGGTCTCCCCGGAGCCTTCTCTTCTCCAGGCTGAACAGCCCCAGCTGGCTCAGCCTGTCCTCACAGCAGAGGTGCTCCAGCCCTCTGATCATCTTCATGGCCCTCCGCTGGACCTGTTCCAACAGTTCGATGTCATTTCTATGTTGAGGACTCCAGAGCTGGACACAGAACTCCAGGTGGAGTCTCAAAAGCACAGAGTAGAGGGGGAGAATCACTTCCCTGGCTCTCCTGGCCACCCTTTTGATGCAGCCCAGGATGGGGCTGCTTTCTGGGCTACCAATGTGCGCTGCATTGCCGCAACATTTCCTGCAGCAACAGATTGTCGGTAAGTGACTAATAGAATGCTAAACTCTGAAATCTGAGCTATGTCATATAGCGAATTGATTGGGCATATATAGTCCTTTAGACATGAACTGCTGACCAAGTCTGGACTAGGCTTAGATCCAGCCGCACCCAGACTCCTCTCTTGGAAGGAGTTTAGAAAGCAAGGGGGTCCTTTCTGAATCTCCTGACTCAACAGGAGGGTCTCCCTGACAGCTTGTCTGACCCTGTCCTCTATGCAGTACATGATCAAGTGCACCTTCCCATTGAATCTTGTAAATCACTGTCACATTTACTACTATTTTTGTTAAATCTGTTTCACCTGAATAAATATTTCACTACTTCTAACGACTGAAGTCAATCACTCTGCCCATGACATCTGATCACAGTTTACTCCTGCATGGTGTTAGGCTGTGAAAGGGAACAGTAATTTTGGTGGGATGCTGCAGAGCTCACCTTGCAAGCTCGGTAAAGGTACTTTTTGTCCTGAGTTAGGTTATAGAGAGACAAGAAGGAGTAGCCATTGCCAGCAGTACCATGGCAGATCCCGTATCCTTTTCTCAATAAACCTCTCTGCCATATGACATCGCTACAATCCATAGCATCTTTCAAGTATTTATCCTCTTTAAAAGTCTGTGGAATGAAAACAGAGAATTAACACACATAAATTGAAGTACTAATGAAGACATCTTTCAGGTACAGCTTCCTTTTATTTCACTGTTGATGTGAGGTGTTTTCCCTACACAACCTATTTTGAATTTTAACAATCCATTTATCATAGACTTGCCTTTTTTTTCTTACTAAGTTGGTCCTCCATTCCCTGCGTGGAAGGAGAAAGAATGTCTCACATTTTCCATCTGAAATTAGGACCCCAAAGGAAAAACTTGAGCTGAAGGCCCTTGGTTCTACAACCTAGAATCTATTTGAAGGGTACATGATCTTTTTTGCTTCTCCCCTCCATTCTCAAGCCACAACATCATTTGATTTGAAATACAGAAATGTGCTTATTGCCTCCAAGAAATTTAACAACAGAATACTGGCCATCTAATCTAGGCCTAAAGGGCTAGGACCTGGCCTTCCTGGGTAATTCCTCCTGGTTACTCACCATCTACCTTCAATTCCATATGAAAATGCACTTGCACAGCACAACCTCTTTTCTCTGTCACAAGTTCAAGTACAAGCACTCCATTACCTTGATTAGTATTTCACAGAATCAAGGAATTGTCAGAGTTGGAAGGGACCTCTAGAGATCACCTCATCCACCTCCCCTGCTAAAGCAGGATTGCCCAGAGCACAGCACTCAGGACTGCATTCAGGTGGGGCTTGAAAATCTGCAGAGAAGAGGACTCCACGCTCTTAACCACTAGCCAGTTTGAGCAAAGGACCAATTTTGCAAAGTTGACTGCAACTAAAGTGCATTTTGGACACAGAGAGCCCACGAAGACAGAAGAAAAAAGCAAGTAATTTAGCTGACCACCACCAGACTTCCACCTTTATAAGGCTACATTTTTTCTCCCCTTTGTCTAAGTCACTCTGCGTATTAACAAGACAAAAAAAAAATAATTAAAAAATAGTAACTGATTCATTGCTGGAGCCTTAGTCCTTCAGAGATGGCTTCCCCTGCCAGGCTATTTAATAAGGTAATAGAAGGAACTGACCTGCAAGATTCTTAAATCCACAAGCTCGATAAAGAAAGTCCCTCTCTCTAAACAGGGTTTGTCAGCTAACTTAGCTGTAACATTTCAAATTAAGGGCTGGCAACAGCACTTGGTTTCCAGGATAAACACTTCTGTCTGTTATTGCAAGTCCCTGTGCTTGGTAGGAAAGCAGAGCCAGCAAAACAGACTCCAATTTTTCTTACTGCTTCTTCAAAAAGCAGAATACAAAGAGTAAAAGAAAAGCATCATATGCCCACTCACCTTAAACACAAAAAAAGAAAAAAGGCCAGAAAGGTGACTGCTAAACTTGATTCTATACCTCTTATCTCCTGCAAAACATTTTGTGCTGGGGAAAGCACCGCACTGACAATGAAGGGGGAAAGAGGGTGGGAAAGGGCCTGGAGTGTTAAGTCAACCTCCCACCACAGTCCAAAGAAAAAGCAACTGTGACCACTGCTACATTCAGCAATGCTGTGAGAGATTTACAGTTCACATTTCAGGTAGCTGTGTGAGTAATTATTCCCTAAACCAGGCCTGCTTTTCATCAGACCACCCAGAGGCCAAGCAGGGAATCTGCCAAGGAGGGCTGTCAAAAGCAAGAATCAATTTGCCTAAGTTTAATTAAATGGCACACTTTCAAATGTCATGCAAATCAGAAGTACACAACATGAGAGACAGAGAGCAAACCTAGTTAAGGATGGATAAGAGCAAACAGTAGGCTTGTGGTAGCTCAGCGGTTATATTTATGCCCTAGAAGGGGCCTGGGATCTGTGCTCTGATGTTAAGTTCTCAAGAACTGTAACTTAAAAATGGAGTAATTTATGGAAGACATTCTTTGGCAAGACACATGAACCTATGCTTTTGAAAACCAACATAATTCTTCAAACTCTTGGGAAAAAAATTCAAAGAATTTAGGTCAATGTTCCCACACCCAGGACTCCAAGATCAAATGGTTTAAATAAACGGCTCTTCTCCAAGAAAGCCTAAAGTCTAGTATCTACTGACACCCTGAGAAGCAACCTTACCTACTTATTTCCTCTTGAAGATTTTTAGATGCCTAGCCAAGAGTTCTGGTTTGAAAGTCTAGATGCAGAGAGATGCAAAACGCAAGCCTTCACAATCTAACATGCCTCTCTGCAAAGACAGAAGTCTATAGGACCACAGAAGGATTCACCTTATAAGCTTGCATGAGCATGTGGATGACTCCGGGGGCACCGTGGCACCAGTGAACCAGCCTGTCGGTCTCATTGCTCAGTGACGATGGGTAGTTCCCAGATCGGAATTTTTTATGGCGCACATAGTCAATGCTTGGCTTCACCAGCTCTGCCAGGGTCTCCTGGTCCACATTTGCAATTGGCTAAAGAAAACATTGAAAAAACCAAATCAAACAAATGAACAAACTAAAACCATAAACAACAGTAGTAACAAACTGTGTATCAGCATTAATTCTGTGATCTATTTGCAAGTATCCTACATATGTGCCCTTGATTCGAATACTTTGAATCACTTCAAACAGTTTTAATTAATGTCTGCTTACAATAACCTTGTGAAAAGCACTTTTACAGCTACTGTAGAGTCAGAGAAACTGGGGCATCAAGCTGTTATCTGTCTTACTGGAGGTGACACAGAAAGACTGTGGAAGAACTGTGAAAAGAATATGGACCTCAAGACTCCCAGGCCTCTCTTTATACCTTAAAACAGAGGGAACACTTACAGGACAAAGATAATTTTATAGCTACATTGCTCATAATACCCACTTAAAACACAATGGGTCATCTGTCCTATTTCCCAGTAAATTAAGAATCACAGAATCATAGAATGGTTTGAGTTGGAAGGGACCTTAAAGATCATCCAGTTCCAACCCCCCTGCCATGGGCAGGGACACCTCCCACCACACCAGCTGCTCCAAGCCCCATCCAGCCTGGCCTTGAACCCCTCCAGGGATGGGGCAGTCACAGCTTCTCTGGGCAACCTGTTCCAGTGTCTCACCACCCTCACAGCAAAGAATTTCTTCCTAATATCTCATCTAAATCTCCCCTCTTCCAATTTAAAACCATTGCCCCTTGTCCTGTCACTACAATCGCTGACCAAGAGTCCCTCTCCAGCTCTCCTGGAGCTCCCTGCAGATCCTGGAAGGCTTCTCCAAGGTCTCCCTTGAGCCTTCTCTTCTGCAGGCTGAACAGCCCCAGCTCTCTCAGCCTGTCCTCACAGCAGAGGTGCTCCAGCCCTCTGATCATCTTTGTGGCCCTCCGCTGGACCTGTTCCAATAGTTCCATGTCCTTTCTATGTTGAGGACTCCAGAGCTGGACACAGTCCTCCAGGTGGGGTCTCATGAGTGCAGAGTAGAGGGGGAGAAGCGACAGCTGCTTCTCCAGCAGTACAAACATCTTTCTCTAGTACAAACATCTTTGTACTACAACTTCATCCCTAGATTGCTCTCCTGAATTTTCTTTCTCATTTCTTCTATTTAGTTGATATCCTTGCCAAAAGGAGAATACATCCATCAACCTGCATGCTCCTTGTAAGTAAAGGTGTAGAAGCTGAGGATTCTGCTGTTGATCTTTGTTGGCAACCCCTCTTCAGCCAGCCCGTTGTATAGCAATTTCTTAACAGAGCTCTCTACTTTTATACAGCCTACACGACTTCTGGAATTCCTGCAAGCAGTGGGAACAACTGTAGAAACTAGAGCCTAGAGGAGCTCATGTTTTTTACAAAAATTTGTCTTTGTTGCTGACTCGATGTCATACAATTTCACCATTTCCCACTGGGTCCAGCACATTTGCATTCAACAGGTGAGCACAGTCTCACAGCCAAATGATGGTAGACTTTCAATAGCTGTATTTTCAGTAACTTGAAAAGAACCAAAAGCCTCTCTTTCACCTTAGCCAGGAAAGCTTTGTCAGACTTGTACCTACCAGTTTCCTTCAAACCAAACTGCACCTCTGCACTCTTCTGAGGGGAACACAAACCTTCACGCTGCTAATCAGAAGTACAGCCTGAATTCAGATTAGCTTATCATGAAGAACACCCTGGACCTGCTCATCCCTCACTCATATGCTGACCTGTAGGGTAGGAAGGCTCTGATTTCATGCTCCACCCCTGCAGCAGAAGTCAAAGCAGAGGGGTGTCAGCAATAAATGCCTTTGGTCTTGAGCTGTGCAAGGCAAATCCAGCCCAGCACATCCATTCTTGGGAGCTAAATCCAAGAAGAACAGAGCTCTTTGCAAACCTCCTTCTCACCTTGTTCTTCTGAGAAGATCTGAGTATAAGCGAGTTCTTTGCACAGGCTGCTGAGGTTCCCAGGACCTACTTCCAACAGCAAAAAAAGTAGCCTACAAGTATGTGTTGTGACTCTCTGGCCAAGAGTAATGATATGCAAACACACATTTTTGCCTCAGGGTTACGGAAAGGGGCTCAGGATTAGAGATTCCCTAACTTTTACTTCAACATTCCCCCTCTACATCCTGGATCACAGAATCACAGAATGATTCAGGGTTGGAAGGGACCTCTGGAGATCATCTCGTCCAAACCCCTGCCAAAGAAGGTCCACCCAGAGTAGGTCCCACAGGAACGTGTCCAGGCGGGTTTGCAATGTCTCCAGAGACACGAGACTCCACCACCTCTCTGGGCAGCCTCTTCCAGGGCTTTGCCACCCTCAAAGCGGTTCCTCCTCATGTTTCAATGGAACTTTTTATGTTCAAGTTTGTGCTCGTTCTCTCTTATCCTGTCATTGAGCACCACTGAAAAACTCAACGCCTGGATGAGTTATTTAACACTGCTGAGCACTTATTCTTCCATTAGTCTTTTGTAAATAAATCCAGCAATACATGTTGCTTCTTAAAGGTGTACAGAAATGATGATGCTATGTTGCACACACTTTTTTTGTTACCAACCAACCATTCGACAAACCATGTCCTGAATTTGCTGCTGAAAATACAGAAAAATTATCCTCACTGGGTGTAGGAGGGATGAGGAAAGGATGGACTCCAATATGCCATCTTCTGCTGCAGCGGATGAATCAACTCTGCATGACTCACAATATTTAATGTACAGTGAAAATACAGTAATCTAATGCTGCATAAACAATGGCTTTGTGCTAATTCTTAAAAGCAGCAATTACGTGAAAAGAAAATATAGTTATGATTTTAACATGTAGACAGAGCAGCTTTTGCTTAAACCAAAAAGCACTTGTGCAATTATTTCTCCTATCAGCCTTGAACAGTAAATGAAGGATGGAGCCTTTAAAGAGTCTACTTTAAAGGACTGGATGTTTCTCAGAAAATCTAGCAAAGCCAGGGAAGGAAAAATGGAAGCCAGGAAGATGAGGAAGCCCAAAGGGGGTAGACCACCTTGTTGAAGCAAGCAGGAAGTGAAGACCTGTTGGAGTAAGTCCAGCAGAGGGCCATGAAGATAATCAGAGGGCTAAAGCACCTCTCATCAAAGACAGGCTGAGAGAGCTGGGGCTGTTCAGCCTGCAGAAGAGAAGGCTCCAAGGGAGACCTTATAGCAGCCTTCCAGGATGTGAAGGGAGCTCCAGGACAGCTGGAGAGCAACTCTTGGTCAGGGAGTGTAGTGACAGGACAAGGGGTAATGGTTTTAAATTGGAAGAGGGAGATTTACATTGGATATTAGGAAGAAGTTCTTTGCTGTGAGGGTGGTGAGGCACTGGAACAGACTGCCCAGAGAAGCTGTGGCTGCCCCATCCCTGGAGGGGTTCAAGGCCAGGCTGGATGGGGCTTGGAGCAGCTGGTGTGGTGGGAGGTGTCCCTGCCCATGGCAGGGGGGTTAGAACTGGATGATGTTGAAAGTCCCTTCCAACTCAAACCATTCTATGATAAGGGCACAGTAAATCAGAGCAGCCTGAGGCCCCACTGCAGAAAATGGCTGTAGTGAGGTTAAGACACGCCTCCAGGTAGCAGAGGAGTAGCCGCTTCCACATTAGAGTCAGCAGCTTTAGCTTGAGCTACCAGTGGAGGTGGTGTGAGCTAATGTGAATCAGATGGGGAGAAGTCACAGCGTCTTCTGCAAATGAGGAACAGCTGAGCAGGGGCAACACCACATACCAGCTCAGTCACTTTTGCAGTGAGCATTTGTATGCAGCTTCAGGCTTTGAGGACATACAATCCTTCCACTTGCCTGAAGGAAAGTCATTCTGCGTGAGCTGGTAAGAAAATTAACATTTACAAAGATGCCTAGACTGGCAGCACCTTTAAGAACCAAAACCGGGTAGAATGCAAATTTTGCAGCTCTATGGCCATCTTCTATAATGAATCTTCAGGCTCTTTTTCTAGATTGTGTAATAGAAGTAAGATACACAGGTCTGTTTTGAAAACTATCATAATCCTATTGGATAATCTCAGAGCAGGCAGGAATGGATTTAAGTTTGGGAAAGAGGAGGTATACAGAAAAGAGGAATCTCACTCAGGATAACAAAAAGAGAAGAGCAAGGGTCATAAATGCATTAAGTAACATCAGATTTTTTGGGGAGAGATAGGGGGATAAGGAAGAGGAAGAATGTTTATAAAGAATAAAAGCATATTGAAGACTAACACGTGATTAAGAATAGCCTCCCAAAAGCTTCAAGACAGTGAGGAAAAAAACATCACAGGAGAAGAGAGGAAGGACATTGAGGGCAGAAGGCATCAGTGGTGCGCTCACATAAAAACAGCAAAAAACTGAAGTGATGGATGGTGAGTAAGTGCATATTAAGCTGGATTACCTGCAGGCACCACAAGAAGCAAGTTCAAGGATGAGCAAAGGCATCTCACTGTCTCTCTGTTGAAGATAGGAAACTTCAACTCCTGGAACACCAGTGCTCTGAACTCACGGGTTAATTCACTCTAACACAAGGATATCTGAGTGACAGTTTTCTGCTGCTGCCACGGCCTGAGCTGGGATCTCTGCACAGTTCTGTGTTGCAGAGTCTAACTCCAAATGGTGAGACCCTGACCCAGCACAGTATCACACACACATGAAAGCTGAAGATAAGATCTGCTAATGCAAAATAAGAAATGGTATTTCACCCCAGCCCACAGAAGCTGCTCTTACCTGCATGAGCATGTAATAGATCCCAGCCACTCCATGTGCTGCTCCAACATATTGCTTCCTGTGCCACTGGTACAGCAGAGGACAACGGTCTGTTTTCCGCTCCTCCTTTGAAAAGTTTTTCCCAGATTCAATAATAGCATCTATAACCTAAGACAGAAAACACACCAATTTGATTGGACTTGACTGTTGAGGTAGAAATGGAATTCTTCCTAAATGATGGAATCCCTTATATGTCTAAGAGTAGAAATTTAGTATACAAATATTTCTAATTACTTTTTTCCAGGCCTGCCTTCTTTGGTTCTGGTATTCGCAGAACCGTCACCCATCTTCCCCACACTGAGTTCTCCTTCTTTTCACTTCAACACTTAACACACCTCTGTACTGAGGTTTTTGGTAACAGTTCTTCATCCTCAAATGCTCCAGAACTAGTTATTTATTAGATCTGTTTTCAGATAGATGGAACTACCCACACTGGCCTGTCTCAGTCCCAGCTGGGCAACAGGGAAAGATGGAAGAGATTGGAGGGACGGAAGAGACTGAGTTCCCAGTTCCAGGTCCCTCTCTTCTTCAGCATCCCTCTCTTATTCCCTTCAATTATGTGCCGGAGCGATTCCAGTTCAACCTCACTGATGCTGTGGCACTGGAGAGAGAAAAGCACCTTACCTCCTTGATAACAGACTGTGGGACAGTGTCTGGACCAATTTCAGTATTCAGGTACAGCAAGGCATATAGGTAACCTGCTCTGCCATAAAGCAGCTCATCTGGAAGTTCAGCATCTGGGCTTATGACTGTCCTTTGGAGCTGCAACAACCTGCATCAGACAAGGAAGGTAGAAAGAAAGAGAGGGAGACCATCTTCTCTAGAGACCACACTGGACTTTGTATTGTACAAGCCATCAGTCAAACCAGAAACTGAAGCCCCACTGCATCTTCTCCTCCTTCAGCTGGCTTCCAGCTTTACATTCAGGAGCTCTGCAGAGTTTGGCCATCCCTCATAAGAAACTCAGAGGTAGAGCCAGGTGAGTATTATCATAGAATCATAGAATAGAGTTGGAAGGATCCTTAAAGATCATGCAGTGCCAACCCCCTGCCCTGGGCAGGGACACCTCCCACCACATCAGGTTGCTCCAAGCCCCATCCAGCCTGGCCTTGAACCCCTCCAGGGATGGGACAGCCACAGCTTCTCTGGGCAACCTGTTCCAGTGCCTCACCACCCTCACAGCAAAGAATTTCTTCCTAACATCTCATCTAAATCTCCCCTCTTCCAATTTAAAACCATTACCCCTTGTCCTGTCACTACACTCCCTGACCAAGAGTCCCTCTCCAGCTCTCCTGGAGCTCCCTTCACATCCTGGAAGGCTGCTATCAGGTCTCCCCAGAGCCTTCTCTTCTCCAGGCTGAACAACCCCAGCTCTCTCAGCCTGTCTTTGATGAGAGGTGCTCCAGCCCTCTGAGCATCTTCGTGGGCCTCTGCTGGATCCGTTCCAACAGGTCGATGTCCTTTCTCTGTTAAGGACTCCAGAGCTGGACACAGGACTGCTGGTGGGGTCTCATGAGCACAGAGTAGAAGGCACCTCCTGTGACCTGCTGGCCACCCTTCTTTTGATGCAGCCCAGGATGGGGTTGGCTTTCTGGGCTGCTATCACACACTGCCAGCTCATGTGCAGCTTCTCATCCAGGAACTCTCCCAAGTCCTTCTCCTCAGGGCTGCTCTCCAGCCATTCTCCACCCAACCTGTGTTTGTGTCTGAGACTGCCAGGTCCCAGGTGCAGGACCCTGCACTTGACTTGGTTGAACTTGATGCCATTTGCACTAGCCCACCTCCCAAGCCTGTCCAGGTCCCTCTGGATGGCATCCCTTCCCTCTAGCATGTCGACCGTGCTACCAAGCTTGGTGTTGTCAGCAAACTTGCTGAACACACATTCTATCCCACTGTCCATGTCTCCCACAAAGATGTTAAATAGTATTGGTCCCAGTACCGAACCTTAAGGGACACCACTCATCACCAGCCAGCACTTGGACATTGAGCCGTTGACCACAACCCTTTGAGTGTGGCCATCCTGCCAGCTCCTTATCCATCGAGTGGTCCATCCACTGAATCCATGATTTTCCATTTTTGAGACTAGGATGTCATGCTGGACAGTGTGAATTGCCTTGCTTAAGTACAGGTAGATGATGTCTGTTGCTCTGCCCCGTCCACCAAGTCTGTGGTAGTATCGTAGCAGGCCAGCAAATTTGTCAGGCAGGATTTGCCCTGATTTTCTAGGATTTTATTAGTGCAAATACCAGGGGTTTGTGCCTAAAGAAACAGAGGTACAGGTGCAGGGTGAGGGGTTGGATGAAGCTGGAGAACTGCTCCAACAAATAGGGAGCCCCACACAGAGCCTCTAGTAATTTCACCAAAGCAAGGACCCTTACCTGGAGATGTGCAAGAGGAAAATAACAAAAAACAAGCAAAAGAAGTCAACACCACCATTCAGCACTCCCCCTCCCTAGATGACACGTGTTCTCAAATGTTTAGCAGCTCAGTTTTGAAAAGGGCACTGCTATTATGAACAACATTTTGCTAGCCTTTAGCAATGAAAAAAACCCTTGGGCTGGCCATCACAGCTCACATAGGCTCCAAAGAGACTCCCTGCTGTTACTCCACCAGTCTACCTCAGAATTGAAGGGGAACAGAGATCTGCAGTTTTCCTGCTTACTCCTTCCCTGTCTGTTCGTATCTTTGGCAATTAGATGAAACCATGGAGATGATCACATTCTAAACAGGGGGAGAGGGCAAAACAATCTGGATTAACACGAAATTCAATTCCCAGATGCCCCCCAACAGCTATTACTCAGCAGAGATGTTAGCGCTACCATCATGCTGGAACAAAAACATTGACTCCAAGGGCTTGTTTATGCTATCACTGTTTAATACCATGGAAAAGCCACTCAAAAAAAAAAAAAAAAAGGATATTTCTGAGTAAGTGTCCACTGTTAGGTTTTATTATTCAAGTCTAAAAACTGACAACTACAGAGTAATGAGTTAAAAGTGCAATGATAGGTTATATTTTGACATCCATAACGTACCACTCAGCTGGTGTCATGAATACATTTGTAAACAAAAAAGGAAGAAAATTAACAAATAATCAAACTAACCTCCTTGTCAGTCCTCCTCCTGGAAATAACTTTCCAAGAAGAGGCAAGACTAAAAGATTACTGTTAATCTCATTTTTCCTCATGCCTTACAACAACGCTGCTCTCCTAGCCACATCCAAAATTACATGCTTAAATTTACTGCCAGTTCTAAAACCAAAAAAACCAAACCCCAAACCTGCCACCCATTTCAAAACTGAAATATTCATTCAGGAACAGCAGCAGAGATTAATCACAATAGGCTTCCAGATCACTTCTGTTTCCAAATATAAACCTGAACGGAGACGAGGACACAGGGTTAGTTTGCAAATTCTGGCAGCCTAAGGTATGCTTGTGAACCACTAGCAGGAAAATTGCTGATTCCCAGTGCAAACCCCACAGGGTTCCAGTGCTTCCAGCCCTCACCAGGACAGCAATCAGCTCTGTACCAGCAAAGGGACAGTCATTTCTCCAAGGAAGCTCTACATCTAAATGGGATTTCTCAAGACACTTAGTACATTCAGGTTACTTTGAAAGTGGCTGAAATTTTTTTCGGGCTACTCTTCATATGCTCTGACCCAATTACAGAAGCACAGAATGCAATGGGGTTGGAAGGGACCTCTGGAGATCATCTAGTCCAACCCCATGCCAAAGCAGGTCCACCCAGAGCAGGTTGCACAGGAATATGTCCAGGCAGGATATGAACATCTTCAGAGATGCAGACTCCCCCACCTCTCTGGGCAGCCTCTTCCAGGACTCTGCCACCCTCACAGGAAACAAGTTCCTCCTCATGTTTAGGTGGAACTTCTCATGTTCAAGTTTGTGCCCATTCCCTCTTGTCCTCTCACTGGGCACAACTGAAAAAAGACTGGCCCCATCCTCCTGACACCCACCCTTGAAGTATTTGTAGCTGTTGATCAGATCCCCCTCAGCCTTCTTTCCTCCAGACTAAGAAGACCCAAGTCCCTCAGCCTTTCCTCCTAAGAGAAATGCTCCAGGCCCCTCCTCATCTTTGTGGTCCTCTGCTGTATCCTCTCCAGCAGTTCCCGGTCCTTCTGAAACTGAGGAGCCCAGAACTGGATCCAGTGCTCCAGATGGGCCCTCCCCAGGACAGAGCAGAGGGGCAGGATGACCTCCCTCCACCTGCTGGGTGGAGGTCACAATCTTCCTAATGCCCCCCAGTATGCCACTGGCCTTCTTGGCCACAAGGGCACATTGCTGGCTTACGATCATCAATTAAAGCCCTTGTCTCTGATGGTTCAGCAAATACCACCTCTTTGTTTTATTAAATCTTTGCTACATAACAATTTGACATACCATTATTCTGTCTAGATGTTTTCAGATCCCTGCAGTATACATGTTTTTTAATGAATCTACAATTAAGATCCACTCTTCAGAGGAAGCATCACACACTGCTCAAGCACTACATATTGCTGCTGACAAGCATGTGGCTTTTGTTAAATGTCACTTCAGTGTGACAAAACAGATATGCCCAGGACATCCTGTTCTTACAGTCATAAAGGACTCAAGATTACCCACTAAACACAAATCAAGTGTAAGCCAGGTTTACGAAAGATAAAGTCTATTTTGTATTCTTCTACTGAAAATAGATCAGGGGAGAAAGTGACTCCATTTTTTAATCCTGTCCCTTAAAATTCTACTTACTAATGTTAATGAACCAATGCTCTCTACAAATGAAGGGCAAGGCTTTTTCCACCATCAACCACTTACTTGGCAACACATTCTTTAGATTCACTGTCATTTTTCAGCTTGTGATAAACCACAGCACCCACTGCCAGTGGCCCAGCATCACCGCAGAGGAAAGTAACTCTTCTGCCATTCAGATTGCGAAGGATTCTCTTCACGTAATCAAGAGATCGCTGCAAATGGCTCTGGTTTTTCGTGACACGGTACAGTTGCAGATATAAGAGGGCAATGCCTAGAACAACCACATGAAAAAGAGAGTTTCATTTACTTCTCCTTCTGAGTGTATCATATTCCCTTCTTTAGTGCCTCTGAACCAGTAACTCAAATGTGAACAGGTATTTAGGAAATTAAAACATGTCCGTCAAGGGTCCTATCTCGTATAATGGGAAGGCCATCTATTTTGATTACATTTCAATTTGAATTGTGATAAAAATAATAACTAATAATAAAAAAAATAAATCAAACTCAAGCCCTATAGCAGACTCACAATTTGCAGAGAACGAAGAAAACTCATGACACATATGCTGAGGCTTGGTGAAGAAATCACTGAAGACTCAAAAACTTGAGCTAACAAGTGTATGTACAACCAAGTACACTAACTGAATAACCCTCATCTGTTACAAGCAAGAAGTGACTTAATTTCCATTTGATTTGTAAAAGGTTCTTTTGAGAAATTTTTTATTCAAGTTTTTTTATAACCCTTAAATGTATTTCACAACAAGATTATGAGCTTCTACAAATTTAGCTGGATTGTAAAATCCAGAAGGCAAACAAGTCCTCAGAGAATGCCAGAAGGCAGTATCAAGCTTGACTCCGTTAAACTCATTACATAGTTTTCCATTAAAACAAAATAAAACTAAACCAAACCTTAAAAATTGCAACCATGTAGACCGCAGAAAGTGAAACAAATACATCTCCGTGGATGTTTACTGACTGACTGCAAGCATCCATGTGCAGAAGCAAAACATCTCCTGCTAGACCATGCTGCAGTTCAGGGAGAACACTCTCCTGAGCCACAAAGAAAGCTCAGTACACACAAGCTTGAAGAAGAAGAGCACCACAAGAGTGCTGGTACATCCTCAGATGTCCTCTAGACTACCTTTGCCAAAGTCTTTCTAGATGAGTCCAAGAGGAGAGCTGCAGAGCCTGGCTAAACCAATTCAGTGGCATGAGAACTTGTGGGTTATTTACTGGGATTTCCATAATGTTTTTATTTTTTTATAACAAATGTGTAGATATCTGGGCTTGATCAAAGGATGATCAGAAAAGCAGCCATAAGGCCCAGTTCATCCTACACTTCCTTGTTCAACACCCTTAAAATGGCTCCTCCAAGACATCTGACATGTGCAAAGAACACTTGTATAAGCAAGATGGACTATAATATGAGTCCTGTGATCCTTATGTGCCAGCAGCACGTGCGCCAACATTATAAAGAAGTTTCACACAGCACAAGCTTAGAGCTGCTCTCAGTAAAGATTTGGTTAGACGTGATACGTAACAACTAGCACAGCTGTTTTCAGCGTTGCTTTCACCTTCCGATTTGATCACGTTAGCAAAATGCTGCAAGGAGCAAGTTTAGGGAGAAAGCATTTGCACTAAGTATTTTAAAAGCCAGATCATTTAAGTATTTTTATCCAGAGTCATTTCCACAGGAGCCTTCAAAGAAGTTTATAAGCTGGGACAGACGTAGCTGGCAATCTTTCTACAGGATGGGACACCCCCCGCCCTTATTAGACTGCGTTACTTGTTACTATCTTCTTGCTTCAGCTAATGATGGCTGTTTTAGCTTATAATTCATTTTCAGCAGGCTCTGGTCTATCAGCTGTAACTTCAGTCGTCAGTCACAGTGTCAGAACACAGCTCCCAGGGAGCCTGTTTCGTAATGTCAGCGCCAGAAAGCCCACCACTAGAGATCTTCTGCACTCACTTAGCAGCCACTCACTTTCAGTCCTTAAAACACAAGCCTGAGCTGTTTAAAACTTGCCCACCCATCCGCCCACACCACCATCTGTGCCTAAACCTCCAGAAGAAAGCAAAGAAATGTTACCCTTTCATTGCCAGAATTAAGCCTGGGTGGGGGGGCAACACTTGGAGAGTTTTTTCCAAGCTGCTCCTCCTCAGGACACAAAGATAGAGATAAAAAACCACACCTCCTCGGGTGCGCTTCAAACAGGCTGTGCTAAAAGCCTAAGTATGCCTAAAGTGTGAGCTCGACAGAGCAAGAATAGAATATGCCATTGTAATAGCAAAGTGGCACTTCAGATGCCTTTTGGCAGCTTGAAGAGCAGCGGCCACATCAGGCTCAACAACTGCAGGCACTGCCTAAAGGATCAGAAGGGCTCGTTCACATCTGGACAGCATCAGACACGCAACACTAAATGAATGATGGTTCACACGCCCGTTTATCTTCAGGAATTTCATGATCTTGCAACCCCACCTCCATACTCCCCCCCTCCTCACATCTCCATCTTACCATTTTTGTATGGACAAAACAAGCACAGCCAGACTATCCGTATTCCAGATTTTAAGGCTCCAAGCTCCTGGGCGCAGAACATCTCCCCACCGCCTATCTCCCCCCAGCTGGCAACCATTAGAACATGTTGTTATTGTTAGCTACTAACTAGTCTCAGTTGAACAGAAAAAAAAGTGAAAAGAACTCATTTTAAGAAAACCTTAAAGAAACAAGAGGTAAGCAGAAAGAAAGAGCAGCCCTAGAAATTCCACTCCTTTTGCAAGGCAAAGATCTCCATATACAAAAGCCAATTATCTCTCAGTAGTTCTGTCTGCTGAAGCCAACTGAAGTAATTCTAGACCCCAGTGACCAAGGGTCCAGAGCTAAAAGGAACCAACTCACATAAATGCCTGTATCAGAGTATTTCTGCCACGCCTGTGAGAAGACCAGAACCTCCTCCTGTGAATAAACCCAGATACATCATTTAACAAACATATTTCACTCAAATTCTCGCTTTCTCACCAGTCCAACCAGTATAGGCAGAGCAGTCGTGTGGATCTGCCGTCTTCAGCCCTTCCTCCATTTGTTGCAGAAGGTCCTTGATTTTTGCCTGGATCTGTTTTGAGAATCGAGCGTTGACCTGAAAAGAGGAGAAAGGGGGTGAGTCAGAAAAGGAAAGAATCCAAGAATGCAAACTGTCTGCTCCACTTTCTTCTTGGGAAAGAAAAAAAAAAACCAAAATCAAAACCAATCAAACAAAAAATAGTGAGGAAATAAACACAACATACAGCAATGAGCAGTGTCAAGGTGGTTCATCTTAAGTGGGTCCTCTGCAATGCATTCTCATTACTCATTAGAGTAAGTTACGAGTAGCTACATTAGACAAAAATTATCTGGGAATGCTTTAATGTCACACGAAGAGCAGCTATGGACACTGTGACAGTAAGTAATTATACGCTGCCCCTTATCTCAGGCTCTTAATACAGTATGCAAAGCTTCTCTGAGCTGAATAAAAGGTGGACAGAAGCAAAAGGAAGACAACCATCTGCTGCCACTCCATGGGCCAGCAGTCCATTCAGAGTCCTGGCACCATTATGGACAAACACACCAGAGTGGAACTCTGAGCCCCGTGTCACAGGTGCTTTCTCTCATGAAAAGCTCCCTGCACATCCTCTCTGGCACTATGGAGCAGTAAATAGCTAAAGGAAAATAAATGCTCATATTTGAGACAATCAAGTCAAAGTCAAGCCATCATCTCTAATGATGATATCAATCACATCATCCGTGACGAGGTTCAGCAAGGACCAGTGCCGGGTCCTGCACTGGGGTCGCACCAACCCCTTGCAGCACTACAGACCTGGAGCAGAGTGGCTGGAGCTGCCTGGCAGAAAAGGACCCGGGGAGGTTGGTGACTGTGGGCTGACCATGAGCCAGCAGTGTGCCCAGGTGGCCAAGAAGGCCACCAGCATCGTGGTCTGGATCAGGAACAGCGTGGGGAGTAGGACTTGAGAGGAGATCATCCCCCTGTCCTGGGCACTGGTGAGGCCCCACCTCCAGTGCTGGGTCCAGTTTGGGGCCCCTTCCCAAAAAAGAGACATTGAGGGGCTGGAGCGGGTCCAGAGAAGGGCAATGGAGCTGGTAAGGCGTCTGGAGAGTAACCCCTCTGAGGAGAGGCTGAGGGAGCTGGGGGTGTTCAGCCTGGAGAAGAGGAGGCTGAGGGGAGACCTTCTCGCTGTCTCCAACACCCTGAAAGGAGGGGGAAGCCAGGGGGGGTCGGTCTCTTCTCCCAAGTCACAGGCAATGGCCCAAGAGGAAATGGCCTCAAGTTGCACCACAGGAGGTTCAGATTGGAGATCAGGAACAATTTTGACACGGAAAGGGTTGTGAAGCCTTGGAATGGGCTGTCCAGGGAAGGGGCTGAGACCCCATCCCTGAAGGTACTTAAAAGACGGGTTGCCATAGTGCTTAGAGACATGGTTTATTGATGGTTTTTATCAGTTAGGTTGATGGTTGGACTAGATGATCTGAAAAGTCCCTTCCAACCTAGACAATTCCATGATTCTATGATTCTATGATGTGTTCACACTTTCTTCTTAAATCCCAGACTTTTTTTTGCTGTCCCAGTTTGTGACTGCCACACAGAAGGCATGTCACATAAATACCTTCCTCCTACTTCTTCCTCTCCTCTCCCTCAATTTTAGGATTGACATGCTTTATCACAAGAGGAGGTTGTTAAATGCAATGACTTATTAAAGAACAAGTCCCTGAAAGAATGAACTAGACACAAAGAGGACGAATAAAAGTAGCTTGGCAGTTTCAGATCACGCATGAAGGTGGATTGAAACAAATCTCCGATTTTACACATTGCTTGCTTTTACTTTTGACCAATAAAAGTTTACATAGATGCCATATATAAAATATAGCAGAGGACATTTTACGCTTGCCAACATCTCTCTCTCATTAAGTATACTGCACGGGAAGATGCACTATTGATTACTCCCTTAAGCCTATGGAACACGGAAATAGTCAATTAACTAGAATTTATGGCCCTATTAACTTCCATGTGAAAGACTATTCATTAAGTCCCTTCAGAAGATGATTCCACATTTGAGTAGGAGCATCAGGAACAACAATAAAAATAATATTTTTTTAATTAAACATTGATTGGCTTTTCATATTGAAAAATTCATTAATTTTTTAAAGAGTATATTTAAATAGAGGCTAAGTGCTAGGTTAACTTCTAGCACAATGTATCTAGTACAGAGCTAGATAAAAGAAACAAATAAAACCTCTTCCCTTCCTACGATACAGAAGAAGCTTTTTCATTGTCAGATCATTGCATCATACTGACAAAACAGTGAGGTACACAAACCTTATGCCACTCAAAGATATTTCCTGAATGTGGTTTCCATCATCTACAGAAAGCCCTAGGCACACATCACTCACCAGCCATATTTTCGCGATCCAGGAACAGCCAGACGAGAAAACTCTCTAGAAATAGGTGTCATGGGTTTAAAATGAAAGAGGGGAGATTTAGTTGAGATATTAGGAAGAAGTTCTTTACTGTGAGGGTAGTGAGAGCCTGGCCCAGGTTTCCCAGAGAAGCTGTGGCTGCCCCATCCCTGGAGGTGTTCAAGGCCAGGCTGGATGGGGCTTGGAGCAACCTGGTCTGGTGGGAGGTGTCCCTGCCCAGGGCAGGGGGCGTGGACCTTGATGATCTTTATGGTTCCTTCCAACTCTAACCATCCTATGATCCTATAAACATGGAAGCCTAAAGAGCTTCCTCACCTCGCAAACTATGAGCTACAACATAGTGGGCATCAGAAAACTGGCATTATGCAATTTGGCTACTTGTCAGCTTACACAGAGAATAAGCTACTGTTTTCTGAACAGTGGTGATTTCCTTCCACCTCTTGCTTCCTAGCTGGAACAAATCAGATCAGTAAAGGCTTAGTTTGATGTTAAACACATTTACATTTATAGGTGGGGTTTTTTAACTATAGAAGGAGAAATCAGCTCATTAAGAAGGTAAGTTCTTGTTTGATTACAAGACATCTCAAAAGGGAAGAGTTAAGCTCAATGATGGGTCTCGGATGCCACCATGCAATTGATTACTCAAAACACACCACACCTTGTACTCTTGTTCAGAGCAGAACTTCAAATAAATATCAGTAAATTCAAACATCCATTCAACAGATTCAGAAATCAGAAAGGTAATAAGAATTAACGCAAGTTAACTAATGCAAGACATACCTGAAGTCTCTCGTGTCAACAGTTTAAATCTAATTTATAATGGAAGGACAGGGAGGGAGGTAGTTGAGTTCCCATCCCTGAATGTTTTTCAGAGTTGTTGAGATGTGGTGTTGAGGAATATGGTGTAGGGGAGAACTTTGTCAAGTTGGGCTGATCGTTGGCCTGAATGATCCCAAGGGTTTTTTCCAACCTGAATAATTCTATGATTCTAAGGAGCAGATGTGGTACTTCAGGGTTCTAGTGGTAGAGATTGTTGGGTTAGGTGATTTGTTTCGTGAGTTGTTTTTTTTTTTTGTTATTTTGTTTGTTTTTTCTTTTGTTTTGGTTTTGTGTGTGTGTGTGTGTGTATGGTTGGACTCAATGATCTCAGAGGTCCCTTCCAACCACGAAGATTCTGTGATGGAAATTGTGGCATTTTATCTCATGTCACACACATAATGCTCTAGGAAGGAGCTAGAGCTCCCTTAACCTTCTCCAATAACTCTAGAAATAGCAAACAAAGACAGTAAGCACCTGATGTCTATTGCTCTCTGGCCTTAATATGGAGTTAAGCACCTTTTTGTGAGGAAACTGTACTGCATGTACACAACCTCCCCCCTACTCTGACTAGCTCTGTGAAGTCTTAACACAAGGCAAAAACCTTTCCTGAGGGCAGGGCTTCTCTCCTTCAGAAGACAGCCATGCCAAGGCTAAGGCATATGGTGAAACAGTGTGAGGATACTCACGGGGATGCATCCAGGCATCAAACTCAGCTTATCTGACAAGAGTGACCTAAGGGTTTAGACTCCTGGTTTATTTAGCTACTGCCCATCACAAGCAGGCAGGTTATCTTTTTGTTATGACAAACATGCTGTCACCAAATCAGGATATCTCTTGGGTGTTTTTTTTTTAATCAAACAAATTAGTTAGGGCATCAGGACACCTGGCTCCTGCTTTGAAACCCTGGTCCCATACAAATAATTTAACTCAGGATGGCATATCACTCTCTATATAATGGGAATTGTAACTCACCTATCTTGATACAGTGCTTGGAAAAGCACAGATGAAAGGATTTTTAAATTATTATTACAATGACTTACCAGCCCAAACAAAGCTACTCCCAAACTTATGCCAGCGTGAACAGGTCATGAGTGGTGACAAAGTTTTCCCCAGCTACTTATTCCTCCACCACTGCCTCTTTCCCGCCCCCACCGAAAGCTCTCACAAGCAAGCAGTGTTCACTTGATAAAATTCCACTATAAGCTTATAACAGACAGCTTACACGTATTAGAATAAATTAATTATATAAAGAAATGAGTGTTGAAAGGTGGCTTTGGAAGATTTATAAACGTCCTTCAAGGAATCTTTTAGCAGCATTACAGCTGAGCATAAAGCAAGCTAATTCCTGGTGAGCACAAATGGATTTTCATGAGAATTACATTCATTTCGTAAGAACGATTCCAGATGGCATTCAGCCTGTTCTGCAGGTGACTTGATATTCCTGTAGGGACAAACGAAAACCAGGAGCCAGCAATGTGCCCTTCTGGCCAAGAAGGCCAGTGGCATACTGGGGGGCATCAGGAAGATTGTGACCAGCAGGTGGAGGGAGATCATCCTGCCCCTCTGCTCTGTCCTGGGGAGGGCCCATCTGAGCACTGGGTCCAGTTCTGGGCTACCCAGTTCCAGAAGGACCGGGAACTGCTGGAGAGGATACAGCAGAGGACCACAAAGATGAGGAGGGGCCTGGAGCATCTCTCTTAGGAGGAAAGGCTGAGGGACTTGGGTCTTCTTAGTCTGGAGGAAAGAAGGCTGAGGGGGATCTGATCAACAGCTACAAATACTTCAAGGGTGGGTGTCAGGAAGAAGGGGCCAGTCTTTTTTCAGCGGTACCCAGGGACAGGGCAAGAGGGAATGGGCACGAACTTGAACACGAGAAATTCCACCTAAACATGAGGNGGGGCTGTTCAGCCTGTAGAAAAAACAGGCTCCGGGGACACCTTAGAGCAGTGTTCCAGTAGCTGAAAGGAGCTACAGGAAAGCTGGAGGACTCTCTCAGGAAGTGGAGTGACAGGACAAGGGGTAACTGTTTTAAATTGGAAGAGGGGAGATTTAGATTAGATACCAGGAAGAAATTCTTTGCTGTGAGGGTGGTGAGACACTGGAACAGGTTGCCCAGAGAAGCTGTGGCTGCCCCATCCCTGGAGGTGTTCAAGGCCAGGCTGGATGGGGCTTGAAGCAACCTGGTCTGGTGGGAGGTGTCCCTGCCCATGGCAGGGGTGTTGGGAACTGGATGATCTTTAAGGTCCCTTCCAACTCTAACCACTCTATGATTCTATGATTTCAGAAATTAAAGTGACTTTACTGTTGGCGAAGTGTAGAACAGGGGACATAATACTGTGCTGGGTTTTCTTTCAGCCCAAGTGCATTTCACAGAGAAGAAAATAGAGATTAAGTTGGCAAACTTGCATAGAAAACTGCATGAGGAACACGACAGGCACTGGTAAGGGAGAAGGGGATGGGAGACGACTCACAGTTCTACTGAAATGAGAAATCCTGGCTGTACTGAAATCACTGGGAACTTTGCCACCAACTATAAGGGCGCCAGGTTTCACACCCACGCACCGAGGCACGGGTTTACTGAAACAGGATGGGGTCTCGTGCTCAACTCCACAGAGCTCCTGCAAGAGCACACGAGAAAGAATGGCAGTAGGATCTCACGTGGTAAGGTCAGCTGGAAAGTGACCTGCCATTTTATACAGAAAAACAAGATTTTTACTTTTTTTTTACCCAAATCAAAAAGACTGTTACAGCTCCAAGAGTAGTTTTTTTTTCTTCAATGAAAACACCAGATACTAAGAAACCTTGTCACTCAGCCTCCAAAACAATTTAACACAGTACTGGGCACTGGTGAGAACCCACCTCCAGTGCTGGGTCCAGTTTGGGGCCCCTTCCCACAGAAAAGACATTGAGGGGCTGGAGCGGGTCCATAGAAGGGCAATGGAGCNACTATTCAGTTAGGTCCTTCCAGAAATGAATGCCAGTTCTGCAAAATGATTAGTAAATGATTTGAAACACTGCTGCCTGGAGAACGTGTTGCTCTGTTTTTCAGTGATCTGGCACCTGCTGCTATACATGCGGCAGTGGGGAAAAAAGGAGGGGGGAAAAAAAAAAACAAACAAAAAGGAGAAGAAAGGGAAAGGAGGAGAGAGAAATCAGTAAGTATAGGCAAACTACTGCACTACTACAAATGCCAACTTAGGAATAAGTTTTAAATGTAAACATCACCCTGTCTCAGAGGAGACGAGGGCATGAAAATCAGCATTAAAAGGCAATCCATTGAAGTTACAGAAGGAATTGTTTAAAGCATGTAAGATGTAATGAGACTGCGCCTCTAATGTATTTGTATGTAAAAGGAGTTATTTGCCTCATTGATTTACATCACCATAATGAGTCATCAAAAAGCTTAATGTGATAACAAAAATAAGCATGATCAACAGACTATCCTACGTTTTGGTAAATGGGAGGCTGATAAAGCAAAAGAGCAATACTGAAAATCACTGGTCCTCTAAGTAGCCTAACACAAGCCTGCTACTTCTTGAAAACCAAGAAAATCAAAGTCTGTTGAGAGCAGAATTTAAATTGACACACTACAGAGGTTTCCACCCTCGCTGGGACATTTTCTGGTGGTCCACAAGTTGTAAAAAAAAAAAACAAACAAAAAACAAAAAACAAAACAAAACAAAACAACAACAAAACCAAAAACCAAAAAGCTAAAACCTCTACCAACATTGTCTAAATTATTTTGATTCACAAACAGCAGCTATATTCCACATACTGAACTTGACAGCATTATCAGCGCTGTGCAGTTAGGCCCCAGATATAATTTATTTCCACCAGAAAATCAGTACCTGCTATTGTTGCCCATGTAACCAGCCAGAGCAACAACTCGTTAAACACACAGGTTTCCCAAGATAGAACTAGAAAGTGGCAGAATGGATGAATGTGAGACAATTCAATCACAACTTGAGTTTTGATTATCAAAAGTATCTCCATTTAGAACCAGTACACTAAAGCCAGGCTTAAACATGCAGTTATCATCTTGAGTAACAGCAGAGGCTTTTGATATAAAAACATCAGAAAAGCACACAGTGCAGGAAAGAAGCAGGAGCTCTTCCTCTCAGTTTTGACCAACACTCCCCAAAAGCAAAACCAACTTTCCTTCAGTAGATACAGTACATAGAGTCCTCTATTAAAATAGCATGCATCTGAGATGAGGTGTCCCAAAACGGCCAAAAATGGCAATCTTAAGAAATGCAGCTACCCCATCCCACAGCTCCAACAGGCAAGTGGGACGATGCGTTTCCTGGCTCTAGATGTTCAATCTTTCCTCGAATGCAATGAGTGGTGTGATTCCCATTGGTGTAAGCGGTTGCAGATCAGTCCCAGAACAGAGCGCGCCTGCTGCTCTCAGCGAGACAACTCAAATGCTCAGTGAGGCAATCCAATAAGTATAAAAAAAATACCCCAGAGAGGGGAAGGAAAAATGAGGCAACTATTTTTCTGCATATTTTAAAAGAGGAATAAGATTGAAAAGCAACATAAAGGAATTATAAGAACTAACAAGAGATTGAGAAAGCACCAGGAAACTAAACATTACTACATCACCCAAAAGATAATTTCAGTCAATATTCTGTATCCCCATTACATGATAATCTTTGCCAATATGCACCATTAGCTTTAAAACAGGTTCCCTCCCTACAAGGAGTTCCCTGAAAAACTTAATAAGTACGTTGTATACATTTCTCAGAACACACAACCCTTTACTAATATATTAAAACATCATGGCAAGTCAGAAAAACCTTACCAAGAAATGACTGGACCCAAAAAGAAGTTATAGTTTGGGTATCCTAGTGGCCTATCATAAAGTTTGAATACAGTTTTAGTGCTGGGGTTAGGATGTGATAATGTCCTGAAGCCGGGGTGCTCTTCTTGCAAACACACGGAATCCATATACGGTTGCATAGGGATGGGATTGCTCCCACCTTCCCAGCAGGTAAAACCAGCCTGCCTTTGGTTCCCAAGTCACTGGTGTGCAGGTGGTTTCCAAATCACACCTGACCATGCTGTGCTTGTAGTCACAGAGCTGTGGTGGCTCCAAGGATGGTGGACAGCCTGGGGTTGACACTGGCGAGTCACAGAATCATAGAACGGTTAGAGTTGGAAGGTACCTTGAAGATCATCCAGTTCCAACCCCCCTGCCATGGGCAGGGACACCTCCCACCACACCAACTGCTCCAAGCCCCATCCAGCCTGGCCTTGAACACCTCCAGGGATGGGGCAGCCACAGGTTCTCTGGGCAACCTGTTCCAGTGTCTCACTGCCCTCACAGCAAAGAATTTCCTTCTAGTATCTACCTAAATCTCCTGTCTTCCAATTTAAAACCACTACCCCTCATCCTATTGCTCCACCTCCTGACATCTCTACCCATCTCTCCTGTAGCTCCCTTCAGACACTGGAAGGCCATTATAAGGTCTCCCTGGATCCTTCTCTTCTCCAGGCTGAACAGCCCCAGCTCTCTCAGCCTGTCCTCCTAGCAGAGGTGCTCCATGCCTCTAACCATCTTCGTGGGTCTCCGCTGGACCCATTGCAACAGGGCCATGTCTGTCCTGAGTTGAGAATTCCAGAGCTGGACACAGAACTCCAGGTGGGGTCACACAAGAGCAGAGCAGAGGGGCAGAATCTCCTCCCGCAAGTCACCCAGGAAGCCAGCTCCATGAACAAGCCACCTCCACCCCTTACAGGCAAGCTCTCCTCACCGTTTTTTCCTCAGGGAATCCATTAAAGCTTTGTAGCTCTCTACCACAGAAAGGTTTTGATAAACAGTTTCTGAGCCAGGACAACTGGCTGCCCCTGATTTATGCAAGCCCGTGCAGGCCTCCCCATTTTCAGTTCCCCCCACTCACAGCTAACAGGCAACACAACGCCACCAAGCCTTGACATTAATTGCAGCTATGGGTTGCCTCTCCCCCAGTTCAGGTGGGAAAGCAAAGCACAACACTGCTCAGATGAGTTATGCTTTGGTTCCCAACCTGCACAGGACCCATAGCCTGATACTACCACGTTTAAGAATTGGTGAGTTTGTAAGTAGAATTGCCTACAATGGAGGTGAAACTATGAGAAGAACATCTGCTTTTCAAACGTTAATACTCCCCCCAGTAAACAATTACACTGAATTAAAAATTACATGAAACTTAACAGGCAAACTGATTGTCCCTGTGAACCAGGGAACATGTTTGGAGTCTGTAGCTACAGCTACCTTCTTATTTCTCTGCTTCCCTGACCATTTACATCTCCATTCTGAAAACTTTTGGACCACTTTGCGATAACTTTTATACCTATTTTTTCAGGCTAAGGTATCACAATGGGATCCGCATCAAAACGAGAAGAGCTACAGGATATATACTCAATTGAAAGATTTGTCATTTTTTAAACAAAGACTGATATTTAAAATTATGTTTCTTATTAATCTAAAATTAACACCGAGGAATTACTACATTCAGCCTTCTCAGACAAATTAGAGAGGCCACTCAAGTCCACAATACCGTCACAGTGAAGAAATCTACTTAAGGAAAAATGGATTTCAACTACATGAGCGGAGCCCACCTAGATAACTACAGTGTTTACTGTCACTATTTTCAAGAAGGCAAATCAGCAGCCTCCAAACTGTTTCCTCTTCTCCTGCTCCCATAGCTTCTAGATTTCTGAACTGTATCTTACATGTACAAACTGCCCGCATTTAGAGTAAAACAGAACCAAATCTGTCATCACTAATTTTATGTCTTAGCTCGGCCTCTTCTAAGTCTCTGAAATTAACGGCATATTGTGGAGAAAACTCCTTGTTCTCAGAGTGGTAAGACCAATGTTTGTATTTCATGCCAAGGAATGGTGTGCAGAGAGGCTCTTGCTTATACTTACTGCTAGGAAAAAATCAAGGTCAGCCAATTTCGTTATTTGCCCTGTTGGAGGGTTGGAAACGGAAAAAAGCATTGAGGGGGTCACACCTGTGGGGAGGAGCAGACAAGACAGGGCACCCCAAACTGACCAACTGGGGTATTCCATCCCACTGCCCCATGCTCAGAATAAAAGCTGAGGGATCGAAAGGTCAACTCTCTTTCTTCAACAGCCGATGCCCAAGGAGGATCCTGTCTATTCATTTGCCTTTGATCCCCATCTCTGTGCTCCTTACTCCAGAGCTGGAATCCAGTTCCCATCCATCACCTAGCCCAGTATGGGACTTCCCCAGTGCCTGCCAGCGACATG
>VXBW01001560.1:114913-187156 GCA_013400375.1 Thinocorus orbignyianus
GTACCAAGTTCATCAATAAAGACAAAAATGATTTAATTTGCTAATCGTGATACTGGAGACTTATCTAGGCTGAATACGTATTGACAGTTCCAGCTCCTCTCTTCTTTACTGTCTTGTCAAACCCAGTGTATTTTGCTCTGTTACCTGGAAGACCCTGTAATTCCTTTAATCTTTCTCTGCCGTGTGTTCTACCGGTGGGATAGTTAAACACGAATACTCGGAGGATGCTGGGGATTCACTTGGCTGGCTCTGCTAACCGAACCCCTCTTTCTGCCTAGTACAGTACAACAGCTTAAGCCACCAGTGTGACTCTGGCCAAGACTTTATTTTGCCTTTCTTTTTCAGGTAATCAAGCTCTGCCGTTGCACCGCTCCTACCTGCTTGACGTGCAAACGGCCAGCCGTACGGCTCCATCTGCCAGATGGTGCACAGGTGAGCTTCTGAGGGGTTGCTCTGGCTCCACTGCTTTAGGTGAGAACTTGCCCTGCATTTCTGAAGAGCAGCTTTTATTCCAAGCAGCCCCTGGGCTTTCGTATTGTACTCCCAGCGGCCGCAAGTGTTTGCTGTGCTATTGCTCACAGTGTGTAACTCAGCACCGCCCATGCAGAGAGCCAAAGAGTCTCGGAGAGAGGAACAGGTCCCATTATCAGCTTCACTAAGCTCTGGATAAATCCCCAAGGGGACAACTTTTACCAAAAAAATAAAAAAGTCCATCAATAAAGAACTCATAATGTGAGCTCTTCTCTGGCTACAAACCATACAAACTCTAGCCACTGATTTTCCTTCCCCCCCAAATACAACAGTATATTACAATAGAAGTTCTCCAAAAATTAAAAACAATTAAAAACAATAATATACACCTCATTTTTATCGCTCAATATACAAACAATCTTTGATCAACAGTATAAACCATTAAACCATATAAAAGTCAAGAGTTTCTTATTGTACAAATAGTGCTTTCATAGCTGAGTAACTTTACAATGCTGGGAGGGTACCGTGTGTGGTATCTATGGTTATATTGCTTGACAGTTTATTAAAACCAAGACATTATATCTTATACTCGGTTGATTGCATCAATACAAAGCAGCCAAAAATGGGCAATGGATCCATAGGATCCCTGATCATTGTGAGGGATTTTCAAAAATCACTCAACATTAGCCTTGTTTTATACTTTCAGTGTAATCAAGTTAAACATCCTGTTCATTTCAAGGGGAACAGTATTAGGAGCGGAAGATTTTAAAAAAGCAACCTAAGGTATGTGAGCCAAGCCTCCTACCATCACAGACAACCACTTCACTTTCTCTCTTTCATAAAACACGAGGATAACATGGAAGGTGGTTGCAAACGCATGCTCTTCAGCTAGCTTGGGAGAGGTAGGGACAAGGGTCTGGATAAATTCCAGCATGAGTGGAAGCGACGTACCGTATTCAGCTACACAGGAAGAAAACCTCCAACCAGTCCCGTTGTTAGCTGCAGGTTCGATTTCTGGTTTCCCCCTTACTAACTGGAAAAAGTCTATTACTTCAAGGAGAGAGGGTACAGATACCACGAAGCCTGTGCTGTGGAGCATCCAGACAGCCCCATCTGCACCACACAAGAGGACAAGTGTAAAGTTGGTGGAGCACCAGCTCTGAATCTTGGCTTGAAGGTCTTTTGCCTGCTGACTTCAGTGGTGCAAGAAGCAGCTTGTCTTTTGCCAGCTAGGTCTACAGCTATCATTCCCCGCCCCTCCCCCCCCGCCTTTCCCTCCAGAATCCCTTTGTTTGGATGCTACCGAGGGTTTGCTTCACTGCTCTCATACAGCCTAAAACTGCCTGGCTCTTCTTTCCACGGATAAGAAGGAGGGGTTGGTTGGGTTGCATGCTATACGTCTGACTAACCCCCAGTTCTCACAGTCACAGAAATATGGGTGATCTGCCACAACACACCATCTTGAACGGAGCCAGGACAGGCGGCAGTCAGTAAAGCCCATCATAGAAGTGCTGTGATTTCAGCTCCTCCCCTCCCCCCAACTGAAGTAATACATAACCAAAAAAGTGTTACCGGCTTAAAAACTCACTGCCGGCCTACACACTTCCTCAAATTGAAAAAAAAAAAAAGGCAGTTATCATGTCTCATCTTCACATTGTTGTATTTTTTCCTGATGCTGAGCTGAAACATGTACGTGATGACTGCCTCCCTATTTAGCTATTGCGTTCTGCATAGAAATTGAATCAAAAGTGGAGTAGAGGTTGTAGGTCTGGCCCTGAAGCGATACCTGGTCCTGGTATTTGGTTTGGTTGTCTACAGCCAGGTCCCATTCTCCTGTCAAGCCCTCTTGGCTCGGTGGAGGTCTGGCCCAACCCCAATGAGAAGTGGAGATCTGTAGCCTTTCCCTGTAATAAGGGGCTGTAGAACTGGTGGTCAATACTTTATTCCTTTAAAGCAAGAAAACAAGACCTTACATCTTTGGTCCTAATGCAGCCCATTTGACAAGCTACTTGAAGGTGTTGTGTTTTACTGCTGTATAAACTTTTTTTTTTTAATATTTTAAAAAGGTTCCTTAAAAGTGGCATGTCAGAACAAAGAGAGAACACTTGCAAAAGGAAAGCTAGAAAATAGGATCCCAATATAAAATTTTGAATCAGTGGTGACAAAACATCACGAAGCATTTTTGCTAAGTGTTACACACGGAGTTTGACATTTCATGAGTACACATACGTTCTCCATCAGGTAGGAGGACACAGGTACATTTTCATAGTTTTCACACTTTGTTTTCATACTTCTGCTGCTCACCCACAGAAACACAGGAGGGAAAAAAAACAAGCCAGAGTACCATAACTGCTCATTTGGAGAGGCAGCAGTAGTACTAAAAGATGATGTCGAACTCTGAATCTGAAAAATGAGTGCTTGTCTGGAAATGCAGTTTCTCCTTGGCACCCTGGAGCACCCCCACACAGACCAAGGACACCCCAGGTGCCTTGTGATGCACCTTCAACTGTTTGGAGGTAGTGTAACATTCCCGTAGCCCTAGCTGCATAGAATCATAGAATGGTCAGAGTTGGAAGGGACCTTAAAGATCATCAAGTTCCAACCCCCCTGCCATGGGCAGGGACACCTCTCCCTAGAGCAGGCTGCTCAAAGCCCCATCCAACCTGGCCTTAAACACTTCCAGGGATGGGGCATCAACAACTTCCCTGGGCAACCTGCCTGCAGCCCACAACGCACCACCCACTTTTTACTTCCTTGTTGGCTATTTTGGGCTGCTGATTTCCAAATCGTGGCTCACAGGATGCCCCTATTTACCAGAATTACTTTGCATTATAAGCTGACCCTAGCAATATGGGATCTGTAGATTTGTATCAAGACTTTGTGGTCCTACATTCTCTTCCCTACTTTTCTCATAAAAATCAATATATTCAAAAGGTGATGCTCTTTCCAACTTATATTGCTTAATTTTTTGATGAATTTCCCTGTTTCTAGCAATGAGTTGCTACAGAGTTCCTCCTAAATTGTTACAGGGAAGCATATTAGAATCATAGAGTTGTCTGGCTTGGAAGAGACCTTTGAGATCATCTAGTTCAACCATCAACCCAACTCTGATAAAAGCCATCCCTAACCCATGTCAATCGGCTTCTAAATCCCTCCAGGGACGGTGCCTCAACCCCTGCCCTGGGCAGCCCAGCCCAAGGCTTAATCACTCATTCCGTGTCAAAATTGCTCCTTATATCCAATCTGAACCTCCCCTGGTGCAACCTGAGGCCATAACTCCCACATTAACCTCTATTAAATCATTTTCATGCCACATAATGCTGGTGATACGCATTGCTACTTTTTAGTGGCTCGTTTTAGCTTGCAGATTAAAACAAAACGCAACAAACTCTTTTGTGCAAGAGCATCGGCACGATTCAGCAGGACAACATACTCGATGTGATTTCCTAGTGGTCTGCTCGGAGACTTTAAACAGATTTAGCAAACTGAAAAGTATCTGTGATTTCTGTCAAGACGTTTTGCTTTCTATTTCCATTCCTCCCGGGGTGGTGGGTGGAGAAGAAACAACGCTGCCCCCATGTGCATGTCGCGCGCTCGTGAGAGCAACGCAACAAATCTGCTCTCAGGAATGCAAGGAGAAATCTGCTGCTTGGATGTGGGAACTGAATTTGGGTTAAATACAAGCCAGTAATAATCAAAGTCAGGCACTGCATCCTCTGTTACTGCAGTGCCTGGGACTCAGTTACAGCGACAGAGATGTACCCAAAGAGGACAATCTTGGGATTTTGCCTGCCCTACTGCAATCGCAGCGTGGCTGATGCACACACAAAAGCTGCTAATGCATTTTACACCGTGTTACTGCTAAAGAGGGTGATTACACACGGCTGCTCTTCCCCTTCGTTCCTCAATAAATCTGTAAAAACAATGATCTGGGGATTTGCTGCTTGATCCTGGACTCCATATGTAATACTTAAACTGAAACACATATTTAAAACTCAGTGGCAGCATACTTCATATAGACTGCATATCCTCTGCAGCTCAGCTGCTTATGCTACTTCAAGCAAGTTCCCAACATTCAACTAGTTAGGGACCTTTGTACCAAAATCTCCAAATTTGCATTTGTTTTCTGATCTACTGGGGTTTGATTAAAATAGCACTGCCAAGCTGCTGGTGGGATGCATCCAAATTACTGACTAAATTCACACTTTAGGCATTTTACTCCTCCTACATTCGTAAGAAATGTTAATGATGGAAGAATCTGAAGCTCTGTATGTCACAGAGCCCTAGAAAGAGTAGCTGCTTTTTACTGCTGCAGTTGAGTTATGCTACGAAGCTAAAATCTCAGCCTTGCCTAGTCTGCCTATTGCAGGCTGACAACTGTGTGCAGGACGGTGATGCTGGGTATTTTAAAGAAGAAACGCAGGCATCTCTGTGTTTCAGAAGAGGAGGATAATATTCTGCATCAATCTGGATTATTCTTCCTTTCATTAATCCATTCTCACTGCCCCTCCTGCAATTGCCAACAGACACAACCCCAAAGGGATGGGAAACCAGTGCCAGGATCTGCCCCAGTGTGGCACAGCCATTGGCAGAATTCTGCCCTGAAGTGAGCAAAGCGTAACACTGATAAGCCCCTTTTCTCATCCAAATGTGTAAGGGAAAATGACTTCTGCTCTGAGCCCCTTTGAGAAGGGAAACAAAACGGCTGGGCTAGAGCTACCAGCGTGTCTTGCCCTAGGCAAGTCTAATTTAGCATAGTTCTTCCAGTCTGTCTCGCCAGTGCTCCAGTTTGCCACCATTTGCATTTCCTTGACGTCTAATTAAAGCCTGCTCAACATTATTTGACACTTCATTTTTCAGTTCCAGCGACATCTTTAGCAGTTTTCTTGGAGAAGAAAGGCATTTTGGCAACTTGACAGCTGGGTAAGGGATCAGGAAAAAAAAAAAAAAAGAAAAGAAAAAAGTCTTGCGCTTGGTCATAAGAAAACAAACTAGCAAGCACTTTATAACCACGTTCAGATGACTCAGGGGTGAATTCCTTCTGGCAGTTTTTAGCAGTAGTGGTCAATAAATGGTGCGGCGTGCCATCTTGCTCCTTCTGCCAGTTGTGTCTGTTGTGTCCCTGCCCCCCGCCCAGAGCCATCCACTCCTGGGCAGAATCTCCCACACGTCCCCCAGATGTGCTTCTCCGCTCGCTGTGCCAGGGAGCAGTACACAGAGCCCATTTGTAAAAATCCAGAGGGTTTGGAATAACCGTTTCTGTTCCAGGAGTTTTGGAAAACTATTTAGTAACATTATTTTTCTTTTCCTGCCGGTAATCTGAGCACCACATAGCAGACCAGCAGTACAAATATCTGATCTTGTAAAAGATCCAAAAATTCTGTTAGAAACATTTATAAAAATACAGGCTGTAGAAAGGAATTTGACTGTACAATGTGTACAGTTCGTAAGTTCATCCCAGAGTGGCTTCTTACCATGCTACCATTTGAAAATGAGAGGAACGCATCCGTATTTCTTCTGTCCAGGAAGATCCCGCTCCATCCCAAGGCGCGTCCCAGTGCAGGCTCTGGGTCTCAGTTATTACATGGAAATGGGCAAGAAAAGACCCAAACTACCATCAGATAGGCTTTGCGGTTTTGGCCCCTGCGCTGGAAAGGAAAGGTGTGCTTCTCAATGCGTGTGGTCGCTATTCTCTCTAAGCAAGAGTCTGTTCTTGCAGCAGCCAGGTGGTCCACCAGGAGCCTGGCTCGCCTCGCTGCAAGAAGAAATTCTCCATGGTCATGCTGAGGCTTCAATGTATTCACTTTTTGGTGCTGCTACCCTCAAGTACTCTGGGTTCTCTGCTGCGGGAACTTTCAAAAGACCATTGGGTTTGGTTTCCTTCGGTAAGAAGTCCTGCTGGTAGTCAGGATTGTCCAGATTTATTTGGTGGTTGCCTGCCTGGATCCAGTAAGGAGAGCTCTCGAAGACCGTCTTGGAGAGCGGAGACTGGTTGGTGTTGAGATACTCAGGGTTGTCCACAGCTGTGCTGTGTGAATTCTGGTAGCTGGAGTCTGTGGGGACCTTTGAGTTTGCCGTGAGAGACAAATTGTTGTAGATTGGATTCTGGACCGCTGAGGCAGATGCTTTCTTAGGCACCGACTGGTTCACATACTCTGGAATAAAAAGAAAATAAAAATAAGGAAAGGAAATGAAGACATCCAACTAATGCAGCTATTTGCACCACTCGAGGTGTAGTTTCAACGCAACTGCCAACTTGCTCTTTGCCCACAGCATCTCACTGAACTTCTCAGGGCAGAAGAGAGCCAAAGGCAGGGATTGCCATGCATGGCACCAAACACGCTGCCCTGAAGCTCCTCCCTTCAGGAACTCAGCTTGCAAAGCAGCAGAAAGACAGCTTGGACCATGAAACAGCGAGATAACTACTGCTGATTTTAGTGATGTGTGTGTGGCTGTCCCCCACATAATGTTCTGAAACTGTAGCCTGGGAGCTTAGATGCCAGAAGTTGTTTCCCTAGAAAAATGTTTAGAGATGAGGAAAATGCCTAAAAAATACAGCAGTGGCAGTAAGAGAGAATCCACGCTTCACTTCAGTGCCATCCCTTGCAGGGTCTTTCACCCTTTTTAGTGGTGGAGCATTCTTGGAAGGGTTGGTTGGGTGTGTTTTTTTAAGGACACAAAGCATTAGGAATGCATAACCCAACACCAGCTCCCTTGGTGCTGGCTGGCCTACGCCGTAAGTCCACGTGAAGCTATGGAGCTGCTTTCTGTGTGCCAACATCTGAAGGCAGTGAAACGGCTGAAAAGCTGCTTGTATTGCAGAAATGGTTTCAGGGGTGAAACCCATATTTTTTTAGAGGATATTTTCCCAAGTGCAAGAGTGGTGGGTAGCTTTAAACATATAACCACACACATAAACTCCCCAGCCAGATGGCACACAGGGCAAACATGAAGAACCTGACTTGTGAAGGAACCCAAATGAGCGGCAGCGAGAAGCAGCCAGAAAAAGTCTGGGAAAGGAATATGTGTATACATTTCCACTCGTTTACCGAGCACAAAATGGTAGGAAGCATTTGGATTGCTTCCTTTCTACAAAAAAGGAAGGATAACAATTACATTCACAACTAAACAACTTGTGAATGGACAGGAAATATGGGAGAGGTACTCACCCGGGGCTGGTAGGAAGCCATCATCTATGCTGTCCTCCAAGAAAGCACCCGTTGGGTCTGAGCTGTACCTCTGGACAAAGCTGTCTTCCCTCACAGGGTGCCCCTGCTAGGTTGGAAGTAGAAAAAATCCATATTAAAGAGAGTGTTTTGGAGAAGTTGAGCCACAAAGGAGAAGTTCCTCTTGTTTGTTTTTTTACAGATCATTCCACTTACCCCATTCCTGTCTATGCAGGTTGTAGCAGAGTTGTTGCTAGTAGCGCTCTTAAAAAGAGAGAGAAAGAAAATGCAGATGTTAGGAGAAAGCAGATCACTCTTAAGATTGTTTGCCCTTGTTTCCACAGAGCAAAAATTTCGTACCAATGAACTCAAGAGAGGAGTGCGGGATGTTGAAGGGCTGTTGAAAAAGCCCTGGTGTGGCACGAGATACTCATCCGCGTCCACTATGTCTTCCATGTCCTCCTCCTCCATCAGGGTGCGATAAAACTTGGAGTCTGTGGGGCTGGGCAGGTGCATTCTGTCGTCTCCCTGTGAGACAAAGTGGCGTGAGAATGGACTCGCAAACTCCCTTCAGGCCCTCGTTTTCCCTTTCTCTGAGAGACAAAGTAAATTTAGTGAGAGGTCCAAGGTGTAAAATTTTGATCTGTGCGTTCAACCAAGTTTACCTAGTGTTTAGGTTATCTCTGACTATGCTGCTGCAAAACATCTGCATTTTGAAGAGGATCAGACTCTGTTCTCCCCTCAGGACTGCAGTATGGACTCTTACTGGTCCCGGAATGGGACCAGTACTAAGAAAACAGTGACTGGTCTTGAAATTCTGATTGTGGTTCTAGCTGAATATGTTAAGATCTGGAAAGCAATGATAAATCTGGCCTTAAATTATCCATATTATATGTTTTAATATGCATTACTAATCATTTTGGGCCTCATAATAAATGCCCATCAGACATCTTCCTAGCACTAGGTTTAGTACCTGTATAACGAGATAGCGTGGAGGGTCACGGGCCATTTTGGAGAACTCCGCTATCAGTTCGCGGAACTTGGGACGGCTGTCTGCATCAATCATCCAGCCTGGAGGGATGACAGGAAAAGCATTGCACAAATGAAGCTGTTTTGGTGATCAAACACTGAGCTTCAAATAAAATGTAACAGCAAAAAGACAAGTGCCATGCATGGAACAAAGAAAGGAGTCACCCATAAGGGTCCACCATAAAAAGTTCATTCACCAGCCACTGGCATGAATTTCAGCATTTCAAGTACACATGTTGGCAGTTTGGAGAAGAATGAAGGGGAAATCACAGAATGAAGGGACCTCTGGAGATCATCTGTGCCAAACCCCCTGCCTGATCAGGTCCAACCAGAGCAGGTTGCACAGGAACACATCCAGGTGGGCTTTGAATGTCTCCAGAGACAGACTCCACCACCTCTCTGGGCAGCCTCTTCCAGGGCTCTGCCACCCTCAAAGAAACAAGTTCCTTCTCATCTTCAGATAGAACTTGTATGTTCAATTTTGTGCCCATTTCCTCTTGTCCTCTCACTGGGCACCACTGAAAAAAGACTGGCCCCATCCTCTTGATACCTTGAATCCTCTTGAAGTATTTACAGGCATTGATCAGATCCCCTCCTCAGCCTTCTCTTCTCCAGACTCAGAAGACTCAAGTCTGAAGACTAATAAAACCCTGAGGCTGGAAAAGCTCCAGGCTGAGCCTGTCTCCTCTCCTTCTGGCCTGTCTCCGCATGGGCAGACCGGTCCCACCAAGTGACAAGGCACTGGTCCTGATGATGGCAAATGGGAAGTCAGCCTGGATTGGTCCAGATTAGGTCTCTCTGAAGCAGCTCTCAACAACGGGGATTCACACTAACTTCAGCGGCCCCCTGCAGACGTACGGTGATTTGATCCTCCTCACTGCACTGCTTTATGAAATCCTGGGAAGCCTAAGGCAGAAGCTACACTTGTATTTTTCTACCCTTTGTACCAGATATCGCCTACAATTCAAAACATCCTCACTGGGGACATTCTGAAAGATTAACTGCATTTAATTAGTAAACAGACTTCAACAAAAACAAGTCCTACAGCTTACTGTAGGACCATGCTAGATCCATGCTAGAAGAATCTAGATGCTGGTGGTTTAACATCTGAGATTACTTAGGAAACCCACACTTTCTGCTATCAGCTAACAGATGAGCTGATGTAGAGCATCTACTATTTCTGAATTTATTTCTGTGTTGAGTATGTTCTAAATACTTCTTCTTAAATGAATAAAAATAAAACTAAATGAAATAAATTAAAAGTGGAAAATAAATTAAAATGCAATAAATGAAAATGTCAGTAAATGAAAAAAATTAAAAATCGTTGTGCAACAGATTTGAACATTTCAGTTTGTACTCTCTGCTTTATAAAAGAGATTACTGAGAATCCTGAATTACTTCAGACAAAATGGCATGGCTTTAACAGGGTCTGCTCCAAAGCCTACAAACATGGGGAGATTCAGAGTGGTGAAAACACGTGCAGCTGAGTCCTGTGGCAGAAGGAAGGCTCAGACCCCAGATCCTCACACTCTTGCATTTAAATTTTGTGTAACGGTATGAGAGGGGATGGGGACACTCCACTCGTTGTGTTTTAAAAGCAACAGGCACCTGATTAGGAAAAATGCACCCTCCTTTCTACAGCTGGACTGGCCCTGAGGACAGGCAATGGTCTGAGGTGTCAGCAGGCTTCAGCATCTCCAAGGATGACTTTCTAGGACACTGCTTTTGGGTCCAGGCACCTCCCAGCATAGCTGACCCAGTTCCTGCTTGCCCTGCTGAGCACAGCATCTGGCTCACCCCATTCTGTGCCTGTCCTGACAAAGAAACACTGCGCACTCCAAAAGTGCTGCCTTACAGGATTCTTCATGGTTGCCTGGCTCCTGTTTCAGGGACAGGTACACTTTGCTCCGGTGAGAAGGTCTTAAATGCCACCTAGTGGGCTGCTTATCAGTATCCTCACAGTAGTGAGCTGGGATGGAGCAGTCATGGCCTAGAGATACACAGAAAGACTGGTAATAATCTGACATTTTAGCAGTTAATGTAGATGGAAAAGCTGTCTGGGCTTCCGAAGCTCTTAGACACGCCCTAAGAATGGCCAAAGAGGTGCTTCATAGATGCTGAATGAAGGTCATGGAACCATAGAATGGTTCGAGTTGGAAGGGACCTTAAAGATCATCCAGTTCCAACCCCCTGCCATGGGCAGGGACACCTCCCACCACACCAGCTGCTCCAAGCCCCATCCAGCCTGGCCTTGAACCCCTCCAGGGATGGGGCAGTCACAGCTTCTCTGGGCAACCTGTTCCAGTGCCTCACCACCCTCACAGCAAAGAATTTCTTCCTAATATCTCATCTAAATCTCCCCTCTTCCAATTTAAAACTGTTACCCCTTGTCCTGTTGCTCTACTTCCTGACACAGACGAAGTCTTCATCGCCACAGCTGTGTGCCAAAAAGAAACCACCCAAGAATGAGGAGGAAAATCAGATGAGGAACCCCAAATCCTTCATATGCACCTGCCATTATGGCGGTGCCTGTGTTCCCAGTGCTCCTCTAGTGAAAAGAGCATGTAACTCACGTGTGTGATTGTGGGAGGAGGCATATTACTGAGCTAAGGGGGAGCCTGGAGGAGAAAGCACCGTTAGTTTTATTTCCCAAGCACACAAAGACAGAGCGAATCAGGTAAAGCGTTATGCTAACTTATACTGCCTTACAATATCAGTTTAAAATAACTGAAAGCGTCAATCAGTGGCACTGATGGTGAAAAATACCATTAGTTGTCTGAATCAGCGGCTAATGAAACCATATCCCGTGCTCCTGGCCAAAGCTCAAGGTGTGGGAACATCTTACTCGACTTAGGGTGAGCACCCACAACCCCAAACATATCATAGAATCATAGAAAGGTCAGAGTTGGAAGGGACCTGGAAGATCACCCATTTCCAATCCCCTTGCCCTGGGCAGGGACACCTCCCACCAGAGCAGGTTGCTCCAAGCCCAGTGTGAACTCACATTTGACCATGATCATGTAGACATCGATGGTGCAGATGGGGGGCTGGGGTAAACGCTCGCCCTTCTCCAGGACAGAGGAGATTTCACTGGCAGGTATCCCATCGTATGGCTTGGACCCAAATGTCATCAGCTCCCAGACTGTCACACCTGCAGAGTGGGAAGAGAAGACCATGAGAGAGGCTCTGTTGGGAGCCAGGAGGCAGAGAGGTGGTGAGCAGAGGGCTTTCCTGGAGGCACTGTGTTGCCAAACCACCACCTGGGCAAAGTATTTTCTGCCATGATTTTAAAGAGAAGTAAATTAATAAAACAGGTTGAAATCGTCCTGCTTTCCCTTTTTGGTTTGGGTTTTGTTGGTTTTTTTTCCTTCTTTTTCTTTCATTGGACTCTTTTTTGAAAATCTCAGATACTCTCTCAGTGTCGAACATCCCTACAAAATTCCCAGCCCCAGAGAAAGGAAACGCAGGCTGCCACTTCCCGACTCCCACCCAGCAAGCGGTTTTAAAAATGGAAGCTGTCTTTTTGTTTGAAAACAATCTCTTTGGAGACGAGTGGAGCAGTTTTAGTTTTTGAAAGACGTGTAAACCAGCTGCCTCCCTGTTGCTTGCTGACATACCACGTACTCTCGTGATGTAGCTGTTTTGATTGCCTGGTAGCTTAGGATACAAAACAAGATTTTGGATGCCAAGATACATAAATGGATTAAGAGGTCCAGAGGTCATACTTTTTCTAAAAAGGACACAGGACCTGACCATCTGCATTAAATATTTTCCAGGAATATCAGAGCCCATGGAGTGGAAATTTTTTGAATGAGTTGCTTTGGAAAGTTTCTGCTCCTCGTGCGTTGAAGCTAGCTCATGAATTATACCAAATACGAAAGGAATTGTCTAAGGAGATTACAATTTTGCTTCCCTTTTAGTGCTGTCCTCTCAATACCAGGACGACACAAATGCTTTGAGGCCGCAGCAGAGTTACGCTGATTGACACTGACCAACAGCATGGCCAAATGGCTTTGAGTCCTCCCTCTAGCGATACGGCTTTACTGGCAGTCCAGGTAATATTTCACACGTAGCTGCTGGAGAAAAGTGTCAGGAGAACTTCAGCAAATGGAGCAGTCTCCTATTCACAGCCCCTTCCAGGGGAGGGCACATCATCTGAAAGCATATTCTGCAAGACATCGTGTGCCTCGCTAGCATGCGATTTCAAGGGAGTTCTGCTTTGTTGAATGGTTGATTTGGGCCCAACCTCCCAGTCTTCTCATAACAGGAAATAAAAAAAAGGCTGTGTAGAGTCACTTGCAAATCCTGAAATCTTCCCACCCGTTTGCCATAATTATTACTGGTTTTGGACTCACCATAACTCCAGACGTCGCTTTGATGAGTGTAAATCCGATGTAAAATTGACTCCAAGGCCATCCATTTAATAGGAACCTAGGAAAAGTCACAAATAAGCCGTAAGGGGCTGACGCGCAATTTAACAGCAATATTTACCACCAGGTGGTGTTTAAACCAACAGTTCGGATGCAGAAGGGAGAAAAAACAACCAGCAAACACCACAACTATCTGACTGGTAAAGCAGGTTAACTTTTGAGGTCCTTATTATTATTATTTTCATTTATTATGTTGAACCTAGCAAGTGGTGGAATATTAAGCATCTTAGAAATAGCTCTTACAATTAGTTCTACAATATTGGAGAAGAAATCTTATGAAGAAGCTGGGACTCTTTAGTTTGAGGAAGGGGAGGCTGAGGGGAGACCTCATCGCTCTCTTCAACTACTTGAAAGGACATTGTCGAGAGGTTGGTGCTGGTCTCTTCTCACAGGTAATTACTGATAGAATGAGAAGGAATGGCTTCAAGCTGCACCAGGGCAGGTTCAGACTGGGCATTAGACAAAAATTCTTCACGGAAAGAGTGGTCAGACACTGGACTGGGCTGCCCAGGGAGGTGGCTGAGTCCCCATCCCTGGATGTGTTTCAGAGTCGTTCAGATGTATTGTTGGGGGATCTGGTGTAGGGGAGAACTTGGTAGAGCGGGGTTGATGGTTGGGCTCGACAATCCCAAGGGTCTTTTCCAACCTGAACAATTCTATGATTCTAATATTTTTTAACAGTCTAACTACTGTTTTTTTTAGCCTTCTCTCCTAACTGGACACAAATCCAGCCTCAGTCTGTATGAAAAAGACTGATCTGCAGTCATATGGTTTCCATTTATGGTGTCTCCAATATCTGCAAGCAGCTTCTCTTTCATTTCTCAGCAGGACACACTCCCTCCATCAGCACGTAGTACAACACGAAGGCGTGTTGAACCAAGCCTGACAGGTCTTTCTCCTGCTATAAATATACAGCATTCCTCTTTTTCTTCACAAACGGCACAGTGTTATTGGTGCTGGCTACAGTGATGAATTCAGCCGTGTTTGGTGGTGGTGGTTGGGGTTTTAATGTTTTGGGGTTTTTTTTAATCTTGCTTTTTCCCAGACATTCAGGGTGGGAATTTCAAAAGCATTTGCTGCTTTGCTACCTCCACTCCCACTGCAGTCCCACTGGCCTGACGCTGTTTCAGCTGATTCCAGAGGACTTCAAAGAGGGCTTCAAAGGCAGCACGCTGAGATGGCCACTGAGTGCTTTGAAAAAAACACTCTTTTTTGTTCTTTTTTTTTTTCTTCTTCCTGTTTTTAAGGGTCCTGTTCAAGCACAAACACCAATGAATGTGCAACGATTCACTCTCCGATGCGCTTTACCTTGCCTCCCTCGGCATGATACTCCTTCTCATCGGCACCGAGCAGCTTGGCCAGCCCAAAGTCCGTGATTTTCACGTGTTGAGGAGTCTTAACCAGAACATTCCTGGCAGCAAGATCCCGGTGCACCAGGCGACGCTCCTCCAAATAGTTCATTCCCTGCAATACAACAGACCACGGACAGGCATCACACACTTTGGGCTTGGAGCTGCCCTGTCGTAACCATACACACACCACCACAGACACGTGGTAACCTATCCCCCCCCTTCAAAAAAAGGCTGGGTGCTTCCATTTATGTGATGCTTATTGCAGGATAAGGATCTGCTCTCACACCACTGCAAGGAGAAGGAACTGTTACCCTCCAGGAACATTTTGTGGGTCTGTGAGCCAGAGAAGTCGTGGAGAAAAAAGGGAGAATAGCAGCTGTAGTAGCGGATGCAGTTCCTTTGGGATTTAGTTCAAGAAATATAAAACTGGGACTTTCACAGTGCTTTTGGAGTACTGTGTCCAGCTTTGGAATCCTCAGTGCAAGAAGGACATGGACCTGTTGGAATGGGTCCAGCGGAGGGCCATGAAAACGGTCAGAGGGCTGGGCTACCACTTCTATGAGGATAGGTTCTTCAGCTTGGAGAAGAGAAGGCTCTGGGGAGACCTTAGAGCAGCCTTCCAGGATCTGAAGAGAGATACAGGAGAGCTGGAGAGGGACTCTTGGTCAGGGAGTGGAGCCACTGGACAAAGGGTAATGGTTTTAAACTGAAAGGGGGAGATTTAGATGAGATATTAGGAAGAAATTCTTTACTGTGAGGGTGATGAGGTACTGGAACAGGTTGCCCCGAGAAGCTGTGGCTGCACCATCCCTGGAAGTGTTGAAGGCCAGGCTGGATGGGGCTTGGAACAACCTGCTCTGGTGGGAGGTGTCCCTGTCTAGGGCAGGGGGGTTGGAACTTGATTAGCTTTAAGGTCCCTTCCAACTCAAACCATTCGATGGTTCTGAATAAGGGCTCAAACCCTTCTGTCAGCTGCATTAGTGCAACCCCGGTGAGTTTAGGAGAGCACAGTGCAGAATTTAACTACCACCTTCCGTACATGCACACGCCAACCCTACAGAGAGTGTGTAGACACTAACAGTCTGGGAGAAGAGCCTAAGCAAAACTAAATTAATTGCTCCAAGTGGCCGATTCTGCCTCTCGTTACAGTGTACCCTACCCGGTTCCTCCTAACAATGAGGCATCTCCATGCAAAAGTGAGAAAGGGAAATATAATGGGGAAAAAAAAAAATAATCACTTTATGGCTGAGTTCAGAGTTGTCTCTATTTTCAAGTCGCCATTGAAAAGGCAAGTTCTTCCAGTTTCACTGCCTCCCATGATTAGACAGGATTTGCCATAGCATGCATGCTTTTTTTCGGTGCAACTGCCTCTTGAGAATGCATACAACTCATTGTGCCAGTTTGGCCTTTAAGGTATGAATGTAACAGCTGTGCTTCTAACAACAGAGATTATTCCTCCTTCCCTCAGCTCCAGTCTCATGGTATAAGAAATCAAAAAGTTAATGATTTCTAAGTTTCCTGCAAGTTCCTTTATAAAACCCACAATTATTCCCAGTCGATAAGTTTCTGCTGGCAGCAGTTTACGTGCCTGTATTTTTATGGAGAATTAATAAAAAAGTACACCAAAAATGATCATGTTGATGTGATGACAGAGCACTGCAGGGAATAATTCCCTTCCAGCCTACGCCTCCTTTCCTAAGCCCACCACTAACGTTGACCACCATCGAATCCTCCACCCAAGTTCCCCAGGAGAACTTCACCCATGAGCTGCTGATGTTGCCAAAACAAACCACCCAAACAAACTGGCACAATGCCACTACAAGCATGCTTTTAATTATACAAGTAGATCTTCAGTGAGCTCAGCTCTTGAAGCAAAACACTTTTGAGCCACTGTCCTGGTGTGAGGTAAAATGAACCAACTTTCTGTTTTACAAATACACTTTTTCAGCTGGGCCTCTTCAAACTAACTCAACTCTGAAATGAACAGCACATTGTTCAGAAACTGGTCACTCTCACAGCGATAAGACCTGATGACACCAAGGGAAGGTGCAAAGACGCCCTTGCTTACACCTGTAGCTGGAACAACCAAGGGCAGGGAATTTCCTTTTTTGCCCCACTGGAGGGTCAGAAGTGGAAAAGCATGGAGAGGTCACAGCTGTGGGGAGGAACAGACAGGACAGAGGACCCCAATCCTGACCAATGGGGTATTCCATCCCATCCGCATCATGCTCAGGATAAAAGCTGAGGGATCAAAGGGTCAACTCTCTCTCTTCAAGGGTTGACATCCAAGGAGGACCCTGCCTGCCCATCTGCCTTTGACCCTGATCCGAGTGTTCCTGACTCCAGAGCTGGAATCCAGCTCCTGTCCTGTCACTGAGTCCATTCTGGGACTTCTCCCAGTGTCTGCTGGTGACGTGATCATCATCCTGGCAGCTTGATACGGTTTTTCATATACTGTATCTGTTTCATTATTTTCTTCTTTTTTATTTTAATTTTAGTATTAATACTTCATTAAAGTAGTTTAGTGCATTCTAAACTCCTAAATCTCTCTTATGCCTTCCTCTCCTTTCTTTTAGGGGGGAGGAGAGCCATCTGTCAATCTGGTTTGGGTAAATTTGGTTGAAACCACAACAGCCACCAACAAAAAACAGGCTATCTTAAAAAAAAATCATAATCGCATAATCTCAGTAGGAGTAAAACTTTCCTGCTAAACATGCCTTGCTGCCGAGACTGATTAAGACGTGGAGCTGCTGAAAGGCAGAATATCAGTTTCACACTAAGCTGCTTCAGACCCCCCTCGCTAAAGCAGCTGTGCACGTGCATAACTGCACACCGAAGACGTTGAACCGCTTGTCAGCAGATCCATAACTGTGTGCAGGCTTGGAGTTCAAGCCATTTTTCATCATTAAGTGCGAGACCCATGTGTTCAAAGAATTACTTCTCAGAGTTTCTGCACATATGGAGTATCTACGCTCTGTCCTAAGATCTTGTCTGAAAGACGCGACCCCCTAGTTCAGTGAAAGATAATGTTTGTTAAAAAACGCCAAGAAAACTTATTTCAAAGCTGTGAAAATGGAAACGAAAACAAGCTTCCCAGGGAACTTGCCTCCTGCTGGTTAGTTGCCAGACATAAATAGATCTGTTTCATTCTTCTTTCCATCCCTCCAAAAGCAGAGAATGCCCAAAAAATCTGAGACGACTTTATCAGTAGTACCACCACTGAACACATCGGTGGGAAAAAGCCGTTATGTGTGATTTATAAGTGCTTTGAGGAGTCTCAGTGCTGAGCAGCACAAAGGAGTGCGTTGAAGATCAGGGCAGCACTGGAGAGGGCAGAGGTTGCTACGGGTGAATGTTGAACCCACATGAAAAAAATCCCAAATCAAACAGAAGCTAACAATTGTGAATGGCAACCTTTCAGCCAAGTCATGCCCCGAGGATCAATCTGGGAACTGATTTTGCCACCTTAAACATTAACAAGGAGGAAGAGGGAAATGTGGCCTCCAGCTCATGCCACAAAGGGACTGAAACCAGGACAAAGCAGTAACTGATTTTAAAGGAGAGCGAAAGAGTCAAAAAAGGCAATTCACGTCCCAGAGGTGTGCATAAATTATGACTCACTTGCTGTGGAGTGCGCCACAAAAATGTACACACACTGAGATGAAAAATGTGCTCCGTATATACTTTTGGTGGATACATTTCTGAGGTACTCAGCATGTTTCCTGAAAGCAAACCACGGCTGGGCAAGCCTGGGATGTATACAAGGTCCCGAGGGAGCGATAAGGCTGTTAAGTGTGTGGTTAGCTTGCAGACTGACGTTTCCAAAATAAGCACCGTGAAAGCAGCTGGGCTTTGCGGATGCTGCCATCTCACGTGACAGATCTCCAACGATCTGCAGCTACTTTGTTTTTTGCTGGTTTTGCTCCATTATTCATTCCATGCTTGCAAATGGCAAAACGCCTTCCAAACACAGCATGTTGCTACTGAGGGCTAGAGGCTAAGCTTGAGTCTCCTTTGCTGCTCTTCGCTTTGGTAAACAGTGCCAAGTGTGATGAAGAGTCTTATTTGTCACTGCGGCCGCTGCAATTAGATTGCAGGCACCAATTCAGTTCTGGTTGACACTCCAGAGGGCTGTGCCGCCATCCAGCGTGACCTGGACAGGTTTAAGAGCTGGGCAGAGAAGAACCTCATGAGGTTCAACAAGAGCAAGTGTAGGGTCCTGCACCTGGGGAAGAAGAATTCTAGGCACCAATAGAGGTTTGGGGTGGACCTGCTGGAAAGCACTTCGGAGGAGAAGGCTCTGGAGGTCCTGGCAGAGAGTAAACCCTCCATGAGCCAGCAATGTGCCCTGGTGGCCAAGAGGCCAAGGGAACCCTGGGCTGTGGAGGGAAGAGTGTGGCCAGGAGGTGGAGGGAGGTCATTCTGCCCCTCTGCTCTGCACTGGGGAGGCCACAACTCAGTTCTGCACCAGAGCTTGTTTGCATCACATTGTCCTTTCATTATGGGGTGCTTGATTTGGACTCAAATGTCTCGGTGATAATACTACACTGTCTAGGAGTGTTTTGAAGAACATCTAAGGCTCAGAAACTTGAATATGGCAATTTTTTTAAGGCAAAGGAACAGATCCCTGCATTAGGTTCTGAGTTTGAGCTGATCTGGAGGTGTGCCAGCCTGCTCACCTTTGCAATCTGCACACACCAGTTGAGAAGGTACTGGGAGCCGATGTTGTCCTTGTGCTCTCGGATGTAATCAAGGAGGCAGCCGTAAGGCATCAGTTGTGTGATGAGCTGAACAGTAGAAGTGAGGCAGATTCCCAACAGACGGCACACATGAGGGTTGTCAACACTAGCCATCACGTAAGCTTCCTGAGAAGAAAATGGGGGGAAAAAACCAAAAACAAAGCAACGTGAAACACTCCCTTTGGGATGACACAAATATCTGGAGGCAGTTTAAAATAAGTTGGTCATTTAAGAGGTTGATAAAATACTATAATGCAAACTCTGTGCCTCATATCAGACAGAAAATACTCATGTTTCCCACTCTGTCCACCAAGTGTTTTCCACTTAGTGGAAAGTCCAGATTTTCAACACTGAAGCATCACTGAGGTGCCACAGAAGAGTCAGTCCTCTGCTACTGGTAGACCAAGCAAACAGTGGACATAAAATCCCAGAGACAAAACTTACCAACCTAAGATGATCTTTAAGGTCCCTTTCAACTCTAACCATTCTATGATTCTATGATAAGAGGAATTAATAAATAAAACATCAACTGGAAGCTGATGGGATTTCACCACTTTGAGCACCTAATTGCAAGGGCAACACATCTTGTGAACATGTCATACAGCTTTTTTTCCTCCACAGATCTTTTCACAAAACTGACTGGAAATGAGTATTTTTGAGACTTCTGCCCCTCTGACAAGTTTTATACCAACCTACAAAGTCCAAAGTCGTCATTTAGAATGTGACTAACAGTTCAAATTTTTAAGAGACCATGTTTTTATTGACCACGTTGTTCTTCAGTCCATGTCAGATCAAACAGATTAAGAATTAGTTTATCTCTTTAGAAGCTTGAATAGGTGTCTAGTTTAAGCAACACTTGTGAAATTATTGTCCCCAATTGGAAAAGCTGTTTTAGACCCATTAAAGCAATGTAAAAGATACCAGGAATGTAGGAGCCCAAGCATATTAAACCCTCTGGTCACCTGGATTTCTTGGGGTTGAGTTTCATAAAGATGTGAAAAACTTTTCTTTCAAGCCAGGATTCACCCTAGGCAGGTTTAGGTTCATAGCAAAGGTACCCAAGGTACCTCCTATTCCTTTCCTCTTCTGTAGGAAGGGAGAAGCCCCTTCAAGCCTGGTGCAATTTGCTTCAGATACACTGAATACATCCTCTGACATGGTCACCCCTCGACTTCATGGGTTTTTGTGTGCAAAATCTACTTATAAATATAGATGTCAAATTGCAAACCATATTGATATTCACTGTCAAGTGCCAGCCCAAAGAAATGATTCCAACCCGGGAAAAAATAGAGATTAAGTTTGTTTTGTGTTTTTTTTTAAACTATCTTTGTGTCTGATTTGCAGCATGTCGCTTTTAAACATTTTTAAAGCCATCTGATTGAAACCCAACACAACAGGAAATAAATGGGAATTTTTTCATGCGGTTTGCTTCTAGGTCAGCATTTTAACTCAGTATCTGGAGTGACACCAACTAATCATCCCCGAGCAATTCAGCATCAGGCAAAGAGCCCCCCAAAGCCTAAAATCACAGCGAAGACACTATTGCAGCACAGAAAGGAGCAAATCTGCGCTTCCTAAAAACCTTAAGAAAAGAAATACCATAGCATTTTACTCATCGTCTAACAAGCTTCCACAGATGTCACATAGCTGTGTAGCTGGTAAGAACTATTATTAAACAAAGTTATTAAAGCAATGACGTTCAAGAAATAAGCAACCTTGACTCTTAAACAATACTTAAAGGCCTTGGTATTGTTGTTCGACATGCCAGCCTAGCAAAACATGATGTGATACTCTGCGTTTGATGTGTTCTTGCTTTGGAGCCCCTGGGATGAAAGTGGCCTCTCCAGCCACCCAGCCTAAAGAAGATCTCCGGCAGCACGGGATAAGTGCTCCTCGACGTACTGCAGGATGTGAGCAGCTCACTGAAAAACAACCCTCTGTTGTCAAGGATAGCACTGATTCCATGGGCTAGCTCGAAGGAAGACAGAACAAGAATATCATCAGCTGTTTGATTATACAGCTATTAGTGGCAGCCTTTTTTAGAGAATCTTGCAATACGACGGTCAGATGCAAGCAGAGACTGAAACATGCTGCTGTATCCACGAAGGGTGTCTTTTTCCTTGGCATTGCTTCCTGGTGGGATTCAGATGCATATTGCATTCCTTTCAGCCAGGGACAACAAAAAAAAAAAAAAAANAGAATCGGAGCTGTTCTGGCTGCCCATCTGCCGCAGAGCCCGTGCGGGGCTCAGAGTCAGGCGGGCGTACAGGGCCACACAGCTTTGGGAGAGCATCCAAGCCTTGACACCGTAAAGTAAAATAGGCCACCGCCTCCTGGCAGGGAGCAGAAGGGAGCTTTTGTGTGGGCTGTGGGTGCCTCTAAGTAGCCCAAGACATTAAAGTGGGTCTTTGTTTCAACTGTTTATCTTAGAGATCTCTGCCGTACACTCTGACCTGCTCCAAGCATGCTCGGTATTCAACAACAATCTTCTCAATTAGCCCTACCCTAATAAAGCCAGGGAGAGCTTGCCTGGATTATATGAACTAAAGCTGCTGTGCTTGTTCTCTACCTAGTGTGTTTCTGTGAGGCAAATAATCTCCAATAGGACATTATTATCTCAGAGGTTCCGGTGACCTTGAAAAGCGGGTTGTGCAGAAAAAAAAATCTGTTTTGAGAGGAGCTTCTGGATTTATCTCTCTGACTTCTACTGGTTTTGTACTTTTGTCTTCTCTTATGACATATGGAATGAATTCCACCAACCAAATAATCTAAAAAATGAACAGGACCGAAAAAAGCAAGAGCTTTTTGTTAAGCTTCCTAATTCAAATGAAAAGATAACATAGGGATATGCTACAGAAACTTCTTTGAAAAGAGAAAGAGTACTTTGATATCATTGAAGAGAGCACAGTCCCTGCATCTACTGCCCTTTCATGCCACTGTCTTGATCTGTGGAAGGCAGAATGCAGTACTGAAGGTTTATTCATTAACCCTTCCTCCAGTCCACAGGAATTCAATGCAGTTAAGTCCAAAGCATCCTTTGTGAAGACTGTGTTATGCTCCTTATGACTTTGAAGGGGGAAACGAGGGGCAGAGGCTCCAGGCTGGCAGCTGAGCATCATCTCTGCCAGCTCCTCAATGTGGGGAACGCCAGCAAGAAGGTGAGGGGCAAGGACCAGGGCCACATGGACCAGGGACCTGGGGAAGGGCTGAGACTAGTCTGGAGTCCAGCTAAACTAAAATCAGGATGGATACTGCTTCAGGGATGGATTCTGAGAGGCACCCCAAATTATTGTCGCAATACATGGATATAACAAGCAAACTGTTGAAGGAGAGCAATGTCCTGGAACAACACTGTTTATTCAGGGTGACTGGAAAAATCCAGTGTGGTTCATTATCATCAGTAGCACAGGTGAGGGTTTGTTCACAGCCAGCCATCCTGACACTTCTTACTAAGAGAACTTGGCTTTGTGTTAAGACCTTCACCAGCTTGAACCATTTGAGATAAGCCTTCCTACTAGAGGTGTCGTTTACTGGCCAAAGCCAGACCTCTTCATTTTTTAAATTTCCTGCCAAAGTGGTTCAGTTCCTACCAAAATAAAAAGATTCCACAGTTTTCTCCATGGCTGAAGGATCTGTGCCTTCGATTAACACCACCATCACTTCCACACAGAGAGGTTGTCCCAAACTGGGGACCTGCACTTCATGAGTCCATTTGGGACGTATGCCCTGTCCCTGCAAGCAGCCACTGTAAACTCACACATCTATAAAATCCCCAAACACTGTCCCATAGCCTTTTCCCCTGATTTCTGAAGTGATGAGCTGTATCCAAGCAGAGAATAAAAATTCCCATACCTCTTCTGGGAAGCGAGATAATTTCTTGCAGTTCAAAGGCAGAGAAACCAGACAGCTGGGACTCTTTTTTTCCCCTGTTAGATTTATAGTTAATTTAATCCCATGTAACCAAGCAACTAGTTTACGGCCATCTGTAATATCAGCATTCAAAAAGCATTAGATACACTGAGTTCAGTTGTACTGCCGTAACGGCAACGAGTGCCGCAGGTTAAGGCCTGAAACATCAGAATGAAGAAAACAGAATTAGCAGTAAATGTGTCCTCGCAGCCTCTCCCGGGGTGCTACTCCTCAAGCATAACACCAGTATTTGGACTGCAAGCAGGGGGTTTGCAAGAGACACGAGCGCTCCACAGAGCGGGCTATTTCTCCGCTTCTGTGTGGAGAATGCAGTTTGGGGTTGCAAGGTTACTTCTTCCCCTCCAAAATCCTGTAATCCCTCTAGTTGTTGCAGAGGAAAATTCACAGACCACAGACACCTTGGCAAAACAAAGATGAAAACTTACATCAAGTATTTCCTTGTTGGCTTTTGGCGATGTAGCCTCTCTCAATTCTTTAATAGCAACCGGAATTTTAACCTTCTCCCCTTCTGGGATCCAAAGTCCCTAGCAAAAAAAAAAGTACAAAGTGTTACTCAGTCTCATACCTAACAAGTTAATTCTCACAATTACATATACACACTACATTTTTTGAGAGACTTTAATGTTCTGAGCAATGGGAAAACATGTCAGACCACAAAAAAATTTAAAAAAATACAGTTTTTGCAGTATGTATTTTGTCTTGTGGGTGTTGAGAAAATCCTGTTAATGCAGTAAGAGGTACTTCTCCTTCAGTCACCTCTACCATACTTTTTGGAAAGGTATGTTCATTACTATCCTTCTATAAAGAGCAACTTGTGTGGATGGAAATCTAATTAATTAGCACATCACAGCAACTGTGTGCACAAAACCTTGCCACTTCTAATTTATACATAAATTGTATAGGGTGTTTGAGGGTGTGGAGTCCCCTTCTCTGGAGACCTTCAAGTCGTGCCTGGGTGCAGCCCTGTGTGCTGTGCTCTGGGCAACCCTCCAGGGGAGTTGGACTGGAGGATCTCTAGAGGTCCCTTCCAACTCTGACAGTTCCCTGATTCCATGAGGGCATTTAGGCAGCAGGCGAATGGAATGGGGCTACAAGGACACTCTGCTGAAGTACCAGAAGTGTCGGTGGGAATTTTCAGAGGTCAATGGGATTTGTTTCCCTAAAGTTCCCAGCCATAGCTGAGAGCCTGCTTCAGGATACAGAGCTTTATGAAGAAGCTACATGAATCTACAATTTATGTTTCAGCACTGCTGGCAAAGCCTGAAACACATATTCTGAATAAAAGGAGAAGTACAGAAAGGTGGAAACTGTTGAAGAAGAAACATAGAGAATAAACAATTTCCACAAGAAAAAACATCCTATGGACCTAGACAACTGAAGGCATGTAGACACTTCCACACATCTGAGTCAGTTCTAATGAAAGATGCAATTGCAAAAACAAGACCCCAGACCACAGAGGAAAATGGCTTAGCACTGAGCTGACCAACGCGTATCTTTCTTTTTCCCCTAGTATTCACAACAGGGTGTATTTGGTGGTGGTAGTTTTTAAGCAGAGATCACTGTCTCCTGGGTTCAGGAGTATACCTCTGGCAACACCTCGTGTAAAACTTCTCACGTTACCTGATTTGTAACTCAACTAATGATGGTCAAGTCACCTCTCTTCCATTCAGTACGCACCCGCTATAAAATCTAGTTTAGAAAAATCTACACAATGGACCCAGTTCCCAGTTCGTGCTTTGAGTGGTTTCTGCATGAGGGAGCAAGATGCAAAGGAAAAGAGAAACGCAGTGATAATACCTTATAAACAGTGCCAAAAGCGCCAGAGCCTAACACTTTGACCTTTTTAAATTCTGTTTCCTTCAAGATTCTCAGATGAGCTTGGTTCGGTGCCTCCCCGCTGGGTGTCAATGGTTCCACGAGCTGGTGCAGAGAGATGAAGATGTTAGAAGGACACACAGCCTGGGAGGGCAGCAAGTGGCATGCTTTGGGGAAGCGCATAAATCCTTCCTTGAAAATCATGAACATTTTATTCCACATGAAATTTTTAGGAGGACGGGTCCACTCAGACTTGCAACAATAACCACCTAGAGTTGCTCCAAATTTCAGACGTAAAACTCAATCCCAGAATGAGGACTGGGATTTTGAGGGACGAGAAATGCAAGTCCTCATTCTGGAATTGATCTTGCATCTTGAAATTTGAAGCAACTCTAAGAAGGAATACTGCTGTTTAAATGAAGGCTTTGACTTCAAAGCCTTAAAACCCATGGCATGAAGAACAGTGTAATAGCTACAGATCCTAAAGAAGATTTTTATTATTCACTTTTTCCAACTTGTGAATGAATTATAAAATTTTTTTAAATACGGAGCAAGAACCAGCTGCAACCTTTCAAGTCTGCTCTTGCTTAACTGGATGAAATTCCTGTGCTACCAGCGGCTCCCCTCCCCCCACATCAGGCTCACAGGGTTTACAAGCAGCAATCGGAACTCTGGGAGTGATTCTCTTCTCAGCACAAAAGGTGATGTTGTACTCACTATCGATGTTCTCAAAATTTGATCTAAGCCTTACTGCCAACAGCAGCAGTGCCCTCCAAACAGATACATTTAACACTTTTTGGATGCACGAGTGAGCTTTTTTCCCCCTGGGCGATTTTTCTTTTTCCTTTCCTTTGAATAAAACTGTATTTAGTTAGACACAATCCATTTTTTACTGGGCCCACAACCTTTCTGTTGTGATGAAATATTCTCATTTTGAAGAGTCCAGAGGGTACAACATGAGCTGAGCACAAAATGAACCCTACTATCACAAGCGTAGAGTACAGCGGTACGTAAAATACTGCCAGGTAGTGCATTAAAAACTAAGACAGTTTTTATTTAGGGATTTCAGCAGAATGCTAAATAGAATTGTGTATTTATTTACTAGGATTGGACTAGAAAGAGAAGGAGGCTAATCATAAAAGAGCAGCTTTAATCCAGGATAATGGATTTTGCTATTTTATATGTGAGGTACCCAGAGGGCGATGCTGCACCATGTACAAAACCAGCCACAAAACAAAAAGCAGGATAGAAACCTTGTTCACACCCAACAGGCTGAACCATTCACTTTGATGAGTTTGTGGGGTTTTTGTGCTAAAAAGCAAACCAAAGACAAGCACAAACACTTCCTCAATTCCTTTCCTTCCCTCTCCTTTCTCACTCTTCCCCCCTTCCTCCCCCAGGATCAGACAGAGGTCTGATCAAGTGGGTGAAATTTTCAAAAGCATCCAAGTTGCCAAAGTAGCCTCGAGGCTTGTCTGGAGGAAGAAGCAACTCAAGGCTGAGGGTCTACATGGCACGGTGGTATAGATCAGCAAAGACACTGCACCTCACCCTGAAGGCATAGCTTTTCGTTTTACCGAGCAAACAATTTCAATGATTTTCATTAGGTTTTAGACATCTAAATCCCCCAAAGCTTTTGAAAGCTTTGTGCAACTTATATCGAGCAGGATAAGACTTGAGCTTAAGCGAGAAGGTGTTAGGCGCACACTGCCTCTTTTCCCACCAGCGTGGCAGATGCCAAGCTGGCCAACCCAAGAGGCTCACTGAGCCAGCAGGCAGGTGCACAGGGCTGTAACGCTCCGGTAAGAGGAGGCTGGCACCTACTGCCCCAGATAAAGCAGCCGGTGGCACTTACCTCCCTCTCCTGCAGCAGCCGGCGCAGGGTCCGCTTCCTGACAATGTGGCGCCTCCGCAGGTAAAGCCCGATGCCCAAGCCCACCACCACCAGGCACAGGAGCCCTCCGACAACACCAGCTGCGATAGATGGGATTTTGGAGCTGCACGACAGGAGGCAATACAGAAATCAAAAAAAAGGTGAAGGGTACGATTTAAAAACAAACTCTAAAGGGATTACACAAAGCCTTAGGGTTTGATGGAACACCTATTCTCTGGTCATCCATCTAAACCTATCTGACACTTCAGGTATCCTTGGCATCTATATTTTTAAGTTCCTCATCTAGTGGTTGTATTTGCTGGTTTTATTCTTTAAGAAATGAAGGATCAAAATAACAGAGCTGATAGGAGATCATCACAACTTTCACTATGCTTGGCAGTGAAAATTTCTGCTCCACTGTTCAGCCATCTCTTCCTTCCTCTGCACTTTGTTTCTGCACAACATTCTGCACCGTATTTGTGCCATCTGCTTTGCTGGGTTTACACTTTTGACCCATATTTGCCTGCCCCCTTTAATAAATCAACGCCCATTTATTTCTCCTTTAAAACTGTTCCTGTGGTGTATGGCAGTAACTGAGCCTTGCTAAGACGAGCCTGCTTGTGTAATGATGTGAACATTTCTCAGTTCTTTAAAACATTTTTGGAGCTCAGAGTGGGCTGTAATCTGTCACTTCCCTGTACAGCACTGAAGACTCAACCTTAGTCCCAGCCTTGCAGTGTCCAGCTGGAAATGTAAACACACGTGCATTCTTTTCAGCTCTGTCATTATCTGCAGCAAAGGAAACACTCACCCATTCGGACAGCCTTCCAGACCTGGTCCTTTGCACCTGAGAAAACAAATGAACAGCACAAACGTATTAGTTCTGGCATACATACTCCTGTAATTCCAAATTAGAGGGGGGTGCTACTGATTGAAAAGTTTGTGTTTCAGAGCAGTCCAAGTATTAACATCAGAATTTGCAACAGTCAAACTGTTATTATAGTTATTACAGTCAAACTCCATTAGATACGTGTCACTGGTCTTGTTCCAAAGTCCTTCACCTAGAAGCACAGTATGCTACATGCTCAGTATAAAGAATTGTCCCGGTTTGAGGTAAAATGAACCAGCTTTCTGTTTTACAAATACACTTTTTCAGCTGGGCCTCTTCAAACTAACTCAACTCTGAAATGAACAGCACATTGTTCAGAAACTGGTCACTCTCACAGCGATAAGACCTGATGACACCAAGGGAAGGTGCAAAGACGCCCTTGCTTACACCTGTAGCTGGAACAACCAAGGGCAGGGAATTTCCTTTTTTGCCCCACTGGAGGGTCAGAAGTGGAAAAGCGTGGAGAGGTCACAGCTGTGGGGAGGAACAGACAGGACAGAGGACCCCAATCCTGACCAATGGGGCATTCCATCCCATCCGCATCATGCTCAGGATAAAAGCTGAGGGATCAATCTCTCTCTTCAAGGGTTGACATCCAAGGAGGACCCTGCCCGTCCATCTGCCTTTGACCCTGATCCGAGTGTTCCTGACTCCAGAGCTGGAATCCAGCTCCTGTTGATCACTGAGTCCATTCTGGGACTTCTCCCAATGTCTGCTGGTGACGTGATCATCATCCTGGCAGCTTGATACAGTTTTTCATATACTGTATCTGTTTCATTATTTTCTTTTTTTTTATTTTAATTTTAGTATTAATACTTCATTAAAGTAGTTTAGTGCATTCTAAACTCCTAAATCTCTCTTATGCCTTCCTCTCCTTTCTTTTAGGGGGGAGGAAGAGCCATCTGTCAATCTGGTTTTGGTAAATTGGTTGAAACCACGACAAGAATATTTTAAAGCAATTTTCTATCGTGTGGTAGAATAGAGGGAGGACATGGATGAAATTCAAATGGACCTGGATTCCCTGGCTCTGCGTGGACATCTCCGTTAGCACAGAAACTTAGGGCTGATTGTGGAGGAGGCCAGAAGCAGCCCTTCACCCCGCACAAGAGTAGAAAACCACATGGAAAAGTGTCACTGCAGACCCTACCTGAATAATCTTTGTTTCCTGGTAAGTAAAAAATTCCAATTTCCAGACTTTCTATTGCAATGGAAAACTTGGGTAGCAGACAAAAGCTCCCATCAGAAAACAGGATTTGACAGCACTCCCTTTGGCTTCAGCCTCTTTTGTATGTACCCATGTATGCATTCCTTCAGAATCTAAGATCTTAAGTTACTGGTAATGTGAGCAGGTACGACAGTTATTCAGAGAGCCAGAAACTCTACTAGTAAGTCATTCCCCCTCTGTTTGAGCCTGAAATGCCTGAAATTCACTTTGGCAGTCTGATGCAAAAAAACAGGATGGATGAGAGCACAGTGACTGCATTCACTTGATGGTCTAATGGGCACCGCTCATTCCCCAAGCACTGCTGGGCTACAAGAAGTACGCTCTTCATGGGAATTGTGGTCTTTGTGGTGTCTACCAAGGAAGGAGAGCGTTACAGAGAAGGTTACATCACCTCTGAAAAACAGAGCACAGCAAGAAGAAAAGTCCAGTTTGTGGTATCCGCTCCCTGTGCTGACTTAAAGAAAATGCATCATCCCAAAAGAACTCCACAGAGGAGGTCAAGTAGGGGGTAAGGACTGAGCCCATGCCAGGAAAACTGCTCTGAAGTCTCTCTTGCCAAGAGGAGGAACCAGAAAAAATTCAAAATGGCAGGTGGAGTTGCAGATCTTATCACTTGATCTAGATCCGGGGGAGGAAGAGGTGAAGCAACTACTCGTTTTGGGGGAATTTGTTTGTTTGTTTGCTTGCTTGTTTTCATTACTCTGATCTTCCCTCCTGTATTTGACTTGTCTCTGGGCCAACACAGTGCTCCAAGACTCAGCATCTGGAAGGTCTTGTAAGTTCACTGGGCTCCCATGCAAGAATGTGCATCCCGGTGTCCTGGACACGCTGGAAGTGCTGTGCATACCAGCTCCTGGATCCTGTTAGTGTTCCCTGTCTGCCTACGGCTTGGTCTGTTTGCTCAGTTGTGCAACTGAGCTCAGAGAGGCTGCACGGTCAGAGCAGAAGCACCAGCTCGCTTACAGCCAGAGGAAACGTACCTTGCTTTGCACTGGGCTTCTCTCTTCAGGCGCTCAACAGAAAACTGATCTAAGGCCCAAGACCTCATTCTATCAGGCTCTACCCCCTCTCCCCCAGATATAAATTTCCAAGTGTTAATGGAACAAAACATGTGCAGCTTCCCCTGACAAGTATGTGAAATGAACAGTCCTCACTTTATTTCAGAAGGCAGCTGTGGGTCCCTCAAATTATCTCCTCCTAAAAATTCTACTTTATGAGGGCATGTACTCCATGTGCTTCCTACCAGCAAAAAGAACCTACCCCACAATGGCTGAGGGGACAGCATCTACAGTCTGAGGAATGGTTGACCAGTTCTTTTCCCTACACCACGAAGCAGAAAGCAGAAGTGTGTATTTTCATCTGTCCCCTTCTTTTTAAAAATTATTTCCCACACAAACCCATCAATACCAAGCCTAGAGGGATAAAGTAAAAAAAGGTGTTTGGGAAGAAAATGACATATCAGCTTGTGCTTTTCAAATCCCATGTGATTTTCTTATTCATTTCACAAGTCAAAGGAGAAATAATGCCTATGACAAATATCCATCCAGGACTAAATATAACCAACTTTCTCAATGTGGAATTTAATTATGATGCCCAACGTAAGTGACCCAGGTTTTACGGAATCCAAACAATCACTTTTTCCATTCCTGAATCATTTTGCTTCTGCTTACAGAAACTGAAAAATGCAACCTTGTGTTATGAACTGCCTCATGATCTCATGGCTATATCAGACAGAATCTAGCAGCAGTTGTAGCCTCTAAAACATTTCTCCAGTTATTGGAAAATTAGTGTAAAATCTAGTCCCTGAATACTATTGCATCCTGAACTCAGCACTTCATCTATGTAAATATTACTCATCCCAGTGCAGACATGCTATTTATTTCCCAAATCCATCAAGATTTTAATAACTTCCTCCTCGACGCATAGTTCCTAATTTGATATAAAGCAGCCCAGTTGCTGTGATTTACGGCCTTTCAGAGGGAACTTACACAGTAACACTTCAAGTTACTTTCCAGTCATAAAAGATATGGAAAACCATTGGGCTTTTTAAAGCTCTACAAAAACTTTCCTCTGCCCTTTTTTTCTCATTAACCTCCAGAGTGTGACAAAGGCATTGCATTTGTGCCACACTACTGCGTCTCGGACCCCCAGGTGCTTTCTCAAGCACCCCTCTAGAATTCCCTGGTGTTTGACATGAAGGCTGGTGAGACACGTAGTGCGTGGGCAGTGATTGCAGAGGCAGCTCATGTCAGCCAGCGGTGGCTTCTCCTTGCTCTTCCACCCCAGTGGATGTGGCTGAATTTAATTCCCGTAGTCTGGGAGAGTGGCTAGAAAAAACGCAGTAAACTAATTAAGCTGGTGTGTCATTAGTTGCCGAAGGTATAAACAGGGTAATTCCGGGGCTTTTGGGACATCGCTGTCTTTATTGGAGTGCATTTTCTCAGCTGTACGAAGGGCAGAGCAAAAGGAAGCTGGTGTACAAAATCCCCAAGAGGTTACAGGGGAAATGGGAAAGAAGGGATCTTTTGGGCTGAGCAAGTGCAAGCTACGTCCCTTCTGTTTCCTAAGGAAGGCAAAAGAAATGAAAGTAGATGAGATTCTTCCCAGCGATACAAAGGAAGCGATGCAGCTCCACTAAGCACACCTAAAGTGAAATTCATGACAAAACTGAGCTGGGAAGAGAAGTCCTCTTATCTTGCAGCTTCTTCAAATAAGGAAAATACAGAGCCAAATCCTGGAAATCCTTACTAGCGTGACTACTGAAGATAGTGCACTTAATCACGCTGATAAGAACTTTTTGTGGCCTCTAGCCGTGAAATTGGACAGGGAGAGAAGTGAAGTTGTCGGTTGTCTCTTGTCATGCAGAAATTGCTGAGACCATGGTTTCTAAGGAGGCAAAAAACTTTGCAAGACAGCTGTTTTCCACCCGCTGCTGAACAGATCCCATTCCTGCTGCACAGCGAGGAAAAAAGGCGTGAAGAGCAGTAAATGGCATCACTGATTGATTGCCTTCAGGGGGACAACGCTGCATCAGGCTGCATGTCCCCAGATCACATCTCTGCCAGTGGCTTCAGGTGTCCCAATTGTAAGCAAAAATAGTCACACTACCTTCTTCTAGCTCTCTTGAGCCCTTTGAGGAATACAGCCTATTTCTTCTGCCACAACTGGTTAGCAACTTGAACAGAGCCACTGAGCCTCTCCACAATACAACCAAGGCAAACTTAGCCCAGGTCTTTCACAGAAGGGGAGAAATTAATACTACTTTGATATTCTGTCTTATTAACACATGGCCAAGTGCACTGAGGCATATGTTGGCTACCTCTAATTTTTAAGAAATGTCTCCTTACCCCATCACCTGCCAGACTCCTGTGGTACACCCATCCACTGCTAAAAACAGGCAGGAATTGACTTCTCTGCAACAATCTGCTCTGGGGACTTGCTTGTGCAAAAAGAGCCACCACACGGCTCACGGTTACATTCAAGTCTGGCAGCCTATGTTCTCCAAGTCTGCATGCACTTCCGTCTGTTTGATCTCACTACTGAGGCCACACAGTGGAAAGCCTTGCTCAGATGCGGTTACCCATTTCACTGCTCCAGCAATCAGCCACATTTCCATGTGGTCAGTTAGAAGAAGGACATTGGATAACTGGGGCCAGTTTACATCAGAAGGGAATATCGAGTTCATTAATAAAGAGCAAAGTTATTAAGATCCCATCTCAACCAACATCATTCATAGAAACATAAAATTGTCTAGGTTGGAAGAGGCCTTCGAGATCATCTAGTCCAACCATCAACCCAACTCTAGTAAAAACCATCACTAAACCATGTCTCTGAGCACTATGTCAACCCATATTTTGAATACCTCCAAGGATGGTGCCTCAGCCCCTTCCCTGGGCAGCCCATTCCGATGCTTAATAACCCTTTCAGCTACCACCTGAAAACCAGAGCACAGAATTCACTGTAAGAACCAGGAAGGGACGTTTCTTGCTGGTTTGCCCCTTCATCTCCTTTTCTCCATGAAAGTGGGGCCTGTGCACTCTGCTTGTTAATGACATGGCAGTTGAATTAGCTAGTATACAATGGGATGAGGGTTGGTCTGATTGTGTTATAACTTACACCTCTAATACATGTTGCAAGGTATTACAGAAGGATGTTGGGTCAGACAGCCCTGCAGGGTACAGGGCAAGGGCCAGTAGAGGAAAAGACACCAAACATGTACTGTTTTCTTAAGAACAAGGAACTGCTGGAGAGACTACAGCAAAGGGCTACAAAGATGATTAGGGGACTAGAACACCTCTCTTGTGAGGAAAGGCTGAGGGACTTGGGGCTTTTTAGTCTGGAGAAGAGAAGGCTGAGGGGGGAATCTGATCGACACCCATAAATACTTCAAGGGTGGGTGTCAGGAGGAAGGGGCCAGTCTTTTTTCAGTAGTGCCCAGTGATGGGACAAGAGGTAACAGGCTGAAATTTGAGCACAGGAAGCTCCATCTAAGCATGAGGAGGAACTTCTTTCCTGTGAAGGTGGCAGAACTCTGGAAGAGGCTGCTGAGAGGGGTGGTGGAGTCTCCATCTCTGGAGATATTAAAAACCTGCCTGGAGATATTGCATTCAGTGCAGCCTGCTCTGGATGGACCTGCTTTGGCAGGGAGGTTGGACTAGATGATCTCCAGAGGTCCCTTCCAACTCCTTATCATTCTGTGATTCTTGTACTGAAAGCATCACACTCCATCAAGTCTCAAACCCTAAAACCTTTTACTGCGCAACCTGTGTTCTTTGCAGGTTGGAAATCAGAAGAGAGAGCTGTTACTTGTTGTCACGTAGGTTAAATACCATTCAATTCACAGCTCTTTACAGGTGGTAGATTAAGCACGCTCCAGACAAGGACAAAAAATGGTTCATACAGATTGGGTTTACTGCCATACCCATTAATTAAGCGACACACAGGAGGCAAGTAAGGCTTTAAACTCAGATCAGGTGTGAGCATCTGTAAAGATGGAAAAACAAAATCATTGTGGTACCCCACCGGGACTTCCCTCCTCAAAAAAACACCCCAAAAAACAGTGCAGAACAAAAATAGGACCCAGGAGCCCGGCATCCAGCAGATGTCACTGATGTGCCTCCCAAAATGAGGGGACTCAGCACCAAGCCATGTAGTAAAAAACAAAAAGCACATAACTAGCGGATGAGCTCTGTGAAATTCCAGGAATTTTCCTCTTTAAATCAACAAACCAACCTCTCTCAAACCCCTAAAACATTTTTTTCCTTTTATGTTCTTTTGTTCACCTTCTGTGTAAAGATGACGTGCCACTAAACTTCTCCTATTTACAAAATCTGCCCTGCTTCACTTGCATTACCTGCACGCTCCTGACCTCTCTCGCTCCCTGCTATTTCTTCTTCTCAGTGGTTTGAAACGGGACTCTTAGGAAAGGAAAGAGCTTTCCCTATTTCCTGTCCCACTCAGCCTGAAGTATTACTCACCCCCGGGTGCAGTTTGGATGGCAAAGCTGGCAAACGGCATTTGCGTCGGCGTACTTCCAGACGAGCGTGTCATTCTCGCCCAGAACGCCTGCCGGGCAGGACTTCACGCAGTGGGGGCCATCTATGAAATGGGCACACTTCACGCAGTTGTCAGGGCCCTGCAAAGAGGAAACAGCTTGTCTGTAACGCCCTTACACCAGACTAGTCAGGAGGAAGTTTAGAGGATAAACCAAAGTGTCTTCAACAGCTAGAAGTTTTCTGCATCACCTGGTTTTATTACTTTGCCACCTCAAATCCTCGCACGTCTTTGCTCTTGCAGGACGGACTGTACAAAAGGCAGTCCCTGGTGTACAAAGCTAATGTTTTCTTGAGTGCCAGGGTTGCTGCTTTCCCTGCCACCTGCCTGGTTTGCTTTTTTCATTTAAAATAGGGAATAATTTGGTAAAGGGTTAAGCTCAAAGGCAGTCTACCATCACACAACAGCTCCCTGAAGTATGGGCCTCAAATCATTATTTTCCTGTTTCTCAACACAGGTTCCTTCCTCTGCTTCTGAGAAGCGAGGGATAATAGAGGCAACCCAGGAGATTCTTTACTATGAAGATCACATAGTTTGTGTTCAATAAAGGCATCACCTTTGGCCATTTTTGGCAGAACTGTTTTTATTCGTTATTATTTATATTTATTTATAACAGCATCATGAATGCCCTAAATATTTTAAAGCAGGGAAGCCAGCAATTCTGGGTCAAATTCTACTGGGAAGAAAAAAAAGAGACCAGATACACAGTGCTGGTTTCAGCAGGGCTACAATAAGACATGCTTGGGAAGACTATTTTAATTATTGTCATGTCTAATGGTTGCTGTAATAGACTGATTACTAGACAGTGGGCAAATATGGAACAAGGGGGTGGTCACCACCTGAAGGAGCTTGTAACATTAAGAACAACCCTTAGGCCAACGCGGCCTAAGCTAGAAGGGAGGATGGAAATGCAGATGACACCAAGTTAGGAGGAAGTCAATCTGCGTGAGGGCAGGGAAGCTCTGCAGAGGGACTTGGACAGATTGGATTGATGGGCCAATGTTAGCAGTATGAGCCTCAAAAAGGCCAAGTGCAAGGTCCTGCACTTGGGCCAAAACAACCCCATGCATCGCCACAGGCTTGGGGAAGTGTGGCTGGAGNCACTGGACATAGGAAAAAATTCTTCACGGAAAGAGTGGTCAGACACTGGACTGGGCTGCCCAGGGAGGTGGCTGAGTCCCCATCCCTGAATGTGTTTCAGAGGAGATATGTTGTACGGGAGAACTTTGTCCAGTGGGTCTGATGGTTGGACTCGATGATCCCGAGGGCCTTTTCCAACCTGAATGATTCTATGACTCTATGAAATGCTTCAAATTACTGAGCAGTGACTCTGCAGATGGATGATGGGCAAGGGCTGAACACTCAGCGGCTGCAGGGGATGGCAAGAGCTGTTTAAAGAGTTGGGCTAAGCAGCACAGGAGGGAAGCAGGGGATTTTTATTTCAGTTATCAAAAACGAAGGAGAATTTGAGTTTTACAATGATACAAGTTTGATCTGGTTAATAGGAACTCATTTTGCACCTTTGCTAAACTGAGCATTTCGTAACACATAAGAGTGTTCTCAAAATTAAAGAAGAATAAAATTGAGGAAAAGTCAAGAGTACACTGTATGGACTTCTGTAGAAGGAGCTTTTGTATAAATTTGGAATACTTCCACAAGTTTGAAAATCCCATTGTTTTGTTTTGACTGCCTTTCTTTGAACGTAATTTACACCTGCAATTAATTTAACCCATATATTTACTGTATTCTCTTTACAGGAGAAAACATGGTTGTAATTAAAAAAAACATGCTTCCTGAGTGTATGCCAGTAAATACCTGGGTTTGATCACAATTTTATTGTGGCTTTTCAAAATGGCAAAAGTTACTGTTTTAACAGTTCTTCCCCTCTGAACAAGGAAATATAAGTTGTTCATGCCAACTTCAGAGAATCATAGAAACTTGGTGCTGAGTAACTACACGTTCCTGAAAAGTTCACCAAACGACCATATCATGGTGTATGTCAGGAAGCCTTACTTTTGTTTTTTCCCCCTGTAAAAGGGCACAAAAAAAAAAGGCCCCACGATGGCTGTGGATTACACCTATGACGGGTGGCACCAAACAGAAACAATACCCTGAGGTTCCCTCTCCTGTCCTGCTCCCAGATCTTGCCCTCCGCTCCCCTCATCTCTGCCTGACCCCAGGGAAGTGCAAATGAGACCTTGGAATTATCTCTCTCAGGGTGGGAAATATGTTATTAACACAGGGGTTGAGGTACAGGTTTGCCAACGGAATCTGCTCTTACTGGTCCTGTGCAGGTTGCGTTGTACATGGTGGAGTTCTGCACCAGACACTCGGGGTGGCAGGGGAGGCACTTGGAGTCCCGTTCAAACTCTCTCGGCTCCCTGCAAAACAAAACAAAACACACACAAAAACCCCAAAAGAGAAAGAATTAAAAAACTAGGCTGATTAGCGAGCGATAAACCATACTCCTATCTCCTTTGGCATATTTCCCAGTTTAGATTGGGATGGTGGGACTAAGACAGGGGGAGATACAGGGAGACTCTCCTGGTTCCGCCCGTAGCACTTGCTCAGTGCAAACAGGGGGAGGTAAGAGCGAGGGAAATCAGGTGAAACACAGGGCACTCCAGACTGCACACCACAAATTAGTTTACTTTCCCCTTATAAGCTAACGACACAGAATATGTGCAATGCTTTCTGAAGGCTTTTAAATGGTAGTGATGCAAAGAGATTGGCAAAAATAGCTCAAGTGATTCCAATAATTAAGAAAGTTAAACAGCAATGCACTGATAATTAAAGTCGTGCCCTCCCTACAACACACAATGAATCATTAAAATACGAAAGTTGGGAACAGATGGCTTCAATAGCAATAAAGCTGTTCCGCTTCAAGCAATGGTGTTATTAATTAAACTAAATCTACCCATCATTTGACATAAAAAACGCCCAGATCGGCCCTTCAGGCCATAATAGCTGCTGGAGGGAATTCCCTTACAAAAAAAAAGACAGCGGCTGAACTGCAAGTTGCTGGAGGAATACCAACGTCAGGGCATCAGCAACCTGTCAAGTACTTGCTTAATACTTGTGGTTTTTAAAAGTCAAACTTTGAAAGTCACACAACATCGGTGCAAAGCTGCTGAAAACCTTTCTTCCTTGCCATAACACGTTCTAAACCCCTAAATCATTGCCAAAGCCTTAAGCATCCCCACTGAGACACCTTACCCTTGCAGGATGTTGCACTGTTTCACGCACTCCTTCTGACGATCGAAGAACCTGCAGGAGAAGCAGTGGAAGGGACCAGGGCCCCAGCAGCCCACGTCTGAGCACAGAGGGTCACAAACATGCCTGGCAGCAGCTGGGACAGGAAGAGACAAGAACATCAAGCCATGAACTTCAAGGCAGGAGAGACAGCGAACAGCCCTGCAAGTGACTGCATCCTGACCAGCCAGTTTCTCCAGCCTGCTCCAAAGTGGACATGAATGGTCTCTGGCAGTGTGGACGAGGAATATGCATACTTCTCTTAACTGTCAAAGCCTGAAATTAGGAGTGACTCCGGCCTTCAGAAGTAAGAACAGGCTCCTCTGGGACAGCTTAAGAATTGTATAATGAAGCTAACACAGTACCAGGCTGAGTGAGCTGGGGTTATTCAACCTGGAGAAGGCTCTGGGGAGACCTCACTAGGGAATTTTCAAGATATAAAGGGAATTTATAGGAAACATGGAGACAGACTTTTTTACCAGTGCCTGTAGTGACAGGAAAAGCAGCAATGTTTTTAAACTGAAAGAAGGTAGATTTAGATTGGACATAAGGAAGAAATTCTTCAGAATGAGCGTTGTGAGACACCGGAACAGGTTGCCCAGAGAGAAGCTGTGGATGTCCCATCCCTGGAGGGGTTCAAGGTCAGGTTGGATGGGGCTTTGAGCAACCTGGTCTAGCGAAAGACATCACTAGCCATGGCAGTGAGTTGGACTAGATGATCTCTGAAGTTCCCTTCCAACTCAAACTATTCTATAATCAATGTCGAAAATACAACAAATTCATATTCTGCTCAGGGACCACTGCAGTCAACAGCAGCTGAACAACAGCTTCAGCCTTATCAAGAACATCCAATGTTTGGACTTAGCTTCTGTGTCCTTCAACCTGTGTGGCTTCACTATGCCCATAGTGGTGAAGCAGCTCATTCCCATCTGCTGGACACCATGAAGTCCACATCCTCGGTGGGAAAAGTATCCCACTTTTCCCTTACCACCTTCATTAAAGCAGAAGAACTAATGAATTTTGCAGCCAGAGGAAGAGACAAAAAAAGCTTTGCTTGAATCACTCTTGCATTTTAGCATGAGCTACTGGAGGGGGTGAGAAGGCTGCCTTGACTTACCACACTCATTTTTATTTCTGTTCTGTATAATCTTCGTTTTCTGGCTCTGAGTTGCAAACAGGCTCCGCCAGTCCATGGTGTCAGCATAGCAGAGGTTCTTGTTCTTCATAATGGCAACATCTCCATCACTTATTTCTTTGAGGGAGCGCAGCCCCAAGGACTGTATGTTCAAGTTAACAACAGCAAGAGAATACTGGCCACTGAAATGGACATGGAGGAAAAAACCAAAAATAGAACACAGAAGAAAGAGAATTAGTAGGGTTTAACTCCAAACAGTTTTTTTTGGTTTTCAAAAGTATGTTGCCACGAACTCAATTTTGTTCAAGCAAGATGCTGATCAGTCCTCTAAGCTTAACGCCTGGTACACGTCATGCCTACCATGCACCAGCTGCAATGCTCACATCTGGTTTTGCATGGACGTTTTAAGCAGGAGGGGCAGGACGTACACTCTGCCAAATAAATGAAGTCCAGCAACGGTTGTAGGTAGAGCAGCTATTATTTTGCACTGGTTCACCAAGCCACCCTTCCTCTGGGGGTAAGTCCACGTGGACACTGGATGGACTGCTGTGTTGCTACCGGATCCACTACCGGGTAGACATGGTCTCCGCCCCGACTCCCATCTACCTCAAACCTCAAAGTGCTTCCTTCTGGTCACATCAAAACTTGCCACGGCCTGCAAAGAGTGTTCTCTGTCCTGCTTGCATTTCCAGGCCAGTGGGGGAAAACCTGGTCCTCACGCAGGCTTAGGTTTGATCCTACCAGGGCATGTCATCTACAGCTAGAGAGATGGTGCTCGACTACCTGCAGGCTTTTCCCGTTTGGCATCAGTTTGGGGACACCTACGTCCCACTGCTTGGTGTTCCCGTGCACTCAGACAAATGCAGCTCTAAACGGAGTTTCCTTTGCAGTTGCTCTGGGATGTGATCTACTTACTGTTGCTTAGTCCTGCCTCGTATAATCTCCAGGTTTTCAAAAGCATAGAGATCAGTAGCATTTTCAGGCCAGGCCTGAATCAACAAAAATCCTGAAATGAAGAAAAGAAGATTAAATAATAGCAACAACAACAACAGTAACAAAACCGCAGTCAGTATTGGCAGCAGAACCTCCTCTTCGAGCTCCTCCTGTGCCAGGAGAAGGTGTTTGTGCTTTCCCCGTGCTTATCTGAGAACCTCAGAGAAACATGACATTTTAGGGAGCAGGGAGATATTTTTAAACCCTGTTTTATAAACAGTTTACTTCTCAGACCACCATGAGGGCTTAGGAGTGCAGCAAGAGTGAGCTGCACATCCTGCTGCACGGAGCCGCCGGTGATGATGGCTCTGGCCAGCAGATATCCTGGCCGAGAGGCCGGTAGGAAAGAGGTATTGCTCCATCCCACGTGTGAGCTCCCCTCGAGGAATGGGGAAACTGAGGAGAAAGCACAAACGGAGCAGCACAGACCAAAGCAAGCAGATTTCCCTGCTCAGCCAAAGTGCCTGGGAGGAGAGGGAGAACTTGGGAAAATTGCAGGCTGCTGTATGAAGCTCTGGGGTTAGTCATTGCTACCCTGAAGGGAACTAGACAGTTAAAAGAGAAAGAAAAAGGGGAACTGGAGTCACGTCTGTGGACCCAGCTCTGATGCTGCACTCATTTCATAGTGGGCTGAACAAAAATTGATGTTAATTGACACCCAGTGCAAGAAGGCGGCTGAGTGTTCTGCTGTACTCTTTGTGCTCGTGAAGACACATTCACCCCAAGCAAGAGCTCTTCAGGCTGGAGAGGGTGTTTCTGTGAGGATGACGCAAGCCACTGAGCACGCTTCCCTAAGGAGTTGCTGAAAGGTTTTTCCACAAATAGAAACACCCTTGGCTTTTTTTAGCTGAAGTAGCACGCCTCTGCATCACCATATACTTCTTGGGTGGCTGAGGATCTCCTCTGCCTTTATACTCTTTGCTAGGGCTGACAGTTCAGCAGAAGGGACTGTCTGGCCAAACCACACACCTTGGATGCGACAGCAGTATGGGTTACGTGGGCGTAATGCTGGTGAAGAGCTGCTGACCACCTTTGTGAATAAGTGATCTCCTGGTAGCTAAGAGACAGAAATCATTTGCTTGCAAGGATCTGGAGATCCTGGCAGAGAGTAAACTCTCCATGAGCCAGCAACGTGCCCTGGTGGCCAAGAGGCCAAGGGAACCCTGGGCTACGGAGGGAAGAGTGTGGCCAGGAGGTGGAGGGAGGTCATTCTGCCCCTCTGCTCCGCACTGGGGAGGCCACAGCTGGAATCCTGCCTCCAGTGCTGGGCTCCCCAGTTCCAGAGAGACAGGGAACTGCTGGAGAGAGTCCAGCGTAGGGCAAGAAAGATGCTGGAGGGATTGGAGCATCTCCCTGCTGAGGAAAGGCTGAGAGAGCTGGGACTCCTGAGCCTGGAGAAGAGAAGGCTGAGGGGAGACCTTATCAATGCTTCCAAGTATCTGCAGGGTGGGTTGAAGGAGGATGGAGCTGGACTCTTCTCAGTGGTTCCCAGTGAGAAGATGTGGGGCAATGGGCACAAGCTGGAACATGGGAAGTTCCATTGGAATATGAGGAGAAGCTTCTTTGGGATGAGGGTGTCAGATCCCTGGCAGAGGCTGCCCAGGGAGGGTGTGGGGTCCCCTTCTCTGGAGATCTTCAAGCCCCTGCTGGATGCAATCCTGAGTGCTGTGCTCTGGACAATCCTGCTTTAGCAGGGGAGTTGGACTGGATGATCTCTAGAGGTCCCTGGTCGAACTCCAACAATTCCCTGATTTCTCTTCACGTGCTTCTAAATTTTCCCTTCTCTCCCTTTGTGTTTTTGGCAGTACCAATCAGAGAAGATCTCAGCTTAAAACTCATTACTCACCTGATATTTCTTTGACTGTTTTGAAGACATCCAACTTCTTGGGGTCCAAGGGTAGGGTCTTTGTGAAGGCATCACTGAAATACACAGATTGAGGAATTGGGAAAAGAATGGCTCAGCCTGAATTTTTCCCTAGCCCTTCTCCAGTGTTGAAGGATCTGCAGGAAACTCACCCTAGAAATGCAACTGGGAGAATGCTGACGTCCCCGTTGATCTTGGTACAATTTTTGAAGGAATCGATGTTTGTGGCATTTATGGAGAGGATCCCTTTAAGTTCACCTATTCCAATGCCATTACACACTGATAAAACAGATACAAAAGTCAGGGGGGAAAAGAGCAAAGCCCAGTCACATAGAAGGGAATAAACATGGAGACACCATTAGTCCAGAATGCACTCTCATATGGTCAAACCTACCACTGTAAGAAGAGTTTCATAGATCTTTGGCTTACTTTTGCTTTTCAGAAAGCACCACAGGAGAAATGTTTCCAGCTTGCTTGGCTGTGCAGCTCTTGTCTGAGCATATCTACACACAGGCTCTGGCACATGCCCTTCCCTCTCTTTGACCCATTTTCATTATATACTGGGAAAGACAAACAAAGGAAAAAGCTGGTGTGTGAGATACACCTGCACATGACACACAGGTGTATCTGCTGTACTTGTGGTGTATCCCAGCTGGAGAGCACGTTCCACAGCCATGTTTTCTGATCAAACCACTTGTCAGGTCTCCAAACTATCACTGGGTTTGGATACTGATATTGCACTTAATTAAGGTCAGAACTCCACGCACGTTTTCTAACAAATTACCTACCACCTCAAAGCCTGGCTGGGTTATGTCACGCTTTTTATACCTTTGCTGCAGAGCCCATCGCACTTTTTACACTTCCGAACACCGTTTTCTTCCACTTCATAAGTATCGGTATTGCAGGAGCGAACGCAGGAGCCGTGGTCCGTCACCACGTAGTTGTCTGGAACAAACAAGGATCACTGAAATGAGCTGCCAAGCTGGTGAGGGGTCTGGAGAGTAACCCCTGTGAGGAGAGGCTGAGGGAACTGGGGTGTTTAGTTTGGAGAAGAGGAGGCTGAGGGGAGACCTTCTCGTTCTCTGCAGCTCCCTGAAAGGAGGGTGCAGAGAGGTGGGTGTCGGCCTCTTCTCCCAAGGGAATCATGACAGGACCAGAGGAAACGGTCTGAAGTTGCGGCAGGGGAGGATCAGATTAGATATTAGGAAGAATGACTTGACTGAAAGAGTGGTCAGGCACTGGAAGGGCCCGCCCAGGGAGGTGGTGGAGTCACCGACCCTGAAGGTGTTTAAGAAACGTGTAGATGTGGCACTTGAGGGTATGCTCTAGTGGCCAAAATGGTAGAGCGTGGGTCGTGGTTTTGTTTATGGTTGGACTTGGTGATCTCAGAGGTCCTTTCCAACTGTGACAATTCTGTGTATGTGTGAAACGTGAGGGGTTTACTGGGGACTGCACAGGCACTTCAGTTCTAGGAAGAAAAGGGGTTTTAAACTTCTGGTATACTTAGCTAAGTACAGGCTTTAATTATTCATTCTCCCAACATCCTTCGAAGCTAGACAGACATACAATGCCATCACCATTGTAGAGAGAGGGGAATGGTCCCAGAAAGATAAAACAATGTTGCTGAGGCCAGGCTGTGCAGCAGAGGCATAATCAAGATCAATGCACAGCACCCCTGATTCCTCACCTTCACTCACTCCTCCCGGCTAAGGGCAACAGTCAGCCTCAGAAAGGGATATGAATTCTGTAAGCTAAACCCTCTCTTACACATAAATCTTGACAGTTTAAAAAAAGACAGGCACGGAATAGCATGAAAGAAAAAACAAGCATCTGTAGAGGAAGCAAAGATCACAGCCCTCGAAAGGGAGTGTTTGAACCAATTACTTTCTATCAGTCCTAATAAAGAACCATTTAAGAGTTCAAAATGCTTGGGTAATCCACCGGATTGATCCCATATGACTTGTTTGGCTGTTGTTTTGATGATTCTCATAAGATGCTTGTTTTTCCCCCATCAAGTGAAAAATCTCCAGAAGGCAAAATTTAATTTTTAAAAAGTCAGGGGAGGTGATGGCTGTGGCCAGCTGGAAGAGGCTGTCTTCTTTACCAGCTATTCTCTCATTTTTGCCGCTTGCTCCCAGCTCCCACAGACACTGAGGAGAACAAGAAATTCCTCTTGCCCTTGGCCATAATGCAGAGGGACAACACAGGTCCTTTCCCACTTCCCTCCAAATCCCCCACTTCCTCTGAGGCTGCAACCTGAAATGAACTTACGTGGACATTCTCTCACACAGGTGGCTCCAAAGCTGTACTTTCCATCAGGGTTGACATCCATCTGGTAAGTGGTGGGGTTATACAGCACCAACGGTGGACACGTATCCTTGCACGTAGCATCATCCCGAAACTTGCGGCATGCCTGGTGTTGAACAACAGCCCCCATTAATCTACCTTCTCCTTAAAAAGCAAAGCTGGTTTTACATGAACCCTTTAATAACAACATGACGGGCTCATGTGTTGCCTATTTAGCTCTAATGGAAACCCCAAGCACCTCTTAGGGATGGTCTCTCAGGCTCTGAAGGTAGAAGGTTGGTTCAGGTCAGGCAATTGAGTTTAAGATTTGTAAAAGAAAAGAGAGAACATGAAGTTTTCTTGTTCTGAACAAGAAAACTTGGCACTCTGGTGGAAAGCTGCTGGGATTCACGTGGGAACAGGAGTAAATCTGCATGCCTTAGAAGAATTTTCCCTACAAGCAGTAACCAAATCAAGACAAAAGGTACTTTTCTTGGCCACTTTCAATAACCTAAATCAAATCACGTTCTTTCCTGCTATTTTCTGGCTAAATATTAAACTGAAGCCATTACATTTGGCTGCAGGTAATGAACAATTTAGCAGGAATTTATGAAGGATGAGTTGGTTTTTCCAACCTAATTCTGCATTAAATTAATAATCACTCTGTTTTCCCCCTTTTTTTTTTCTTCCCTGGCTCTCCAGATGAGAGAGAACAACTGTCTTCTCTGTGAGCCAGGAAGGGCATCATAGCCGTGCAATTTATAAGAGGACCAGGAATACAGACACCACCACCGAAACCCTGACTGGGTGGTTTCTGTGGCAATTACTTGAGTGTCACTTAATTCAGAGTGAAATGTAGAGCAAACATGCGGAAGAGTTAAAAACACTGCATGCACCAACACACCCCCACCTCCACCCCAAAACTCTTGTAGAAAAGCAATGGGTTTTGTTTTTTCCCTTAAAAAAATATCTCCATTTGCTCCTTCTCCCTCCACTGTCCCAGGGTTCCCCAAACACAATGTTTTTGTGGCAAGTGAAAACCAGAAAGGGAAACTCTGACTTCATGTCTGAAGAACAAAGAAACCTTAAAAAAAGAGGTGGAGATCCACCGTATTTGATTCCCTTTACAAGCCTTCGCTTTGGTTCACTGAGATTATTACTGACTAGCACATGGTAAAGTCGGGCTGGCACAGAAGCCCAGTGCACCATGGTGACCGCTGAGGATCTGCAGACCTGCCTATGTGGGAAAGCCACTCTTAAAGCAAATACTGAGCTGCTCTGCAAAAACTTTGAGCTCACTGGGCTTTCAAAGGCACCAATGCTGCTTTGGCACGCGCTAGGAAGGTCCACCTGCAGAGTCAATAAAGAACAGCTAAGGCTGTCCCGAAACTTATATTCTCTTCCCTTTCACCAACCACCTGTGTAGGGAAGCCCTGGAGGAACCGGCAGCTCAGCCTCTGAGAGACGCTTTCTCAGATGCAAGAAGGGTTATTATTTTAGGGGTTATTAAGCATGGAAATGGGCTGCCCAGGGAAGGGGTTGAGGCCCCATCCCTAGAGGTATTCAAAAGACAGGTTGACATAGCGTTTAGTGACATGGTTTAGTGATGTTTTTTATCAGTTAGGTTGACAGTTGGGCTAGATGATCTGAAAGGTTTCTTCCAACCTAGACAGCTCTACAATTCTAAGGCTAGAGGACATGCAGCTGAAAGTCTGCTCAGACATGGCAGTGACTGAAGCAGTTATGGTGGTGGTGAGCATCCTTACCAGGCAGTCGCTCTCCCGAGGACCCGTGCACCCCGCAGCACACTGGTTGTGGCAGCAGTCGCTGGGCACCTTTCCCCTGCACCGGCCGGAGCACTGCTGGGCACAGATGACTTTTGTTACTGGAAGACACAAGAAAAAAAGGGGAAAACATCATGAATGAAAAACCTTTAAGCTTCAATGAGATCAAGCTCTGATGCGGGATCTGTGCTAGATTTTTCCCATGGGATGCGTATTCTGTCCTCACCTAAGTCCCAAGAGCAGTGAGAGCTGGTGTGGGAGGTGACAAGAAGGAGTGGGTTGTCTTCAGCAGTAATTATCTTGGCTCTTGAGAGCCCTCTGGTCCCAGCCAGCAAACCCTGTCCTGCTTAGGAAGAGCACCCACATCCCTGCGGCATAAATGCCTAAACCAAGAAAACCTCTGTGGAGTCACTGCATTTTACATCTGGGAGACAGAGCAGGATCTGGCTCCATTTTGCTGAGAAAAATCTGCTACTTTTGGTGTGAGCTTTGGGAAAACAACACGACAGGAGAACTGCCAGGACTCTCTACTACAACAGGAGAGCGTGCATTGCTGGTGTGGTGTCAGGATTCCTTCCATGCACTAAAACTGCTTCTGAAATTTGCAGAGAGGGGAGATCCACTCAGCAAAATGATTTCATATGCATATTGTATTATTTTTCTTTAGGCTCCAATTCCATGGCCAAATTTTATCTCCATTACTCAACTCCCACAGGGTTTGTACTCGCACAGCAACCCAGAGGAAGAACTGGCCCCGATTCAGCTTTTTGTAGAGAAGCAAAAACTGCCTGCAACATTTTGTTGAGAATCAGGAAATTATCTCCATTTGAATATCAAAGTAGGGAAAAAAGATAATCAGTACAATTAAAAAAACAAAACAAAAAAAACAACCAATCCCCCAAAAAATCCCAACCACCAGAAATTAATGGATAGCAAGTGCTGGTACCAGAGACCTAAAATGGGATTGGTTGTTCTCTGCAAAAAACAAAAAAACCCCAAAAACAAACAAAAAAACCCTGATCCCCAGGCCCCGGCATCAGACATCAGAGAAAGCTGGTGGCTGATGTGCTGCGTTAGGCCACCCCAAGCATTTCAGCTGCACACTGCCATAGTGGTCTGAACTTTGCAGTGGGCACCAATGAGTTACTGTATCACCAGGAATTCCTGTAAGTCCGAAACAGATGGTTGCTAATTAACAGAAAATTATGGGGAAATGCAGGCTGCTACAGGGTGTATAGGGGTGATTTAGTTTAAACAAACAAAAAGAAATCATATTTCACGTATTTTTCTGCTATACACTTTTGTATCCAAACTGTATTATTCCATTTTTCTTGCAGGTCTGTAAACAAGACAGTATATTTTCTAGGAAACAGATTATTTCCACAGCATGCATTAGCTTCTCTGACAGACCTGTTGGAACTGGTCCAGTTCCATAGCAATTCTCCCATTCAACTAGAAACGGGAATAAAAGGCACGTTGTTCCACACAAACAGCATTTTGATAGAATTCTTTTCATAAGCATCATCAGGGGATTAAAATAGCTTTGATAGCTATTGACTAGACCTTCCTGCTAGAAACATCTATCATGACAAACACTTGTATTCCATACAGAACATCCCACGTTCCTTGAAGGAGAAAGATACGTATCACCCCCAAACCTTCCCACATATGGGAATGTGGGATCCATTTTCAGCTGGCCAGATTTTCATATGCCTGGAGAATGAGAGCCAGAGCCTGCAAAGGGTTTGGGTTTATGAACTCTTGGTCATTCTCCATAAGACAGCAAGGCTTTGTAAATGCTGGAAGTTTGCAGGGTCGAAAGCTGAGGTTTCACCAGCCCCTGGGACAGATGTGCAGCATCAACTGCGGGGACTGACCTGGGAAGGGCTCTGTGTGCCTAACTCTAGAGACAAATTGCAGAGCTCTGACTGAAAAAACCTAAAGCTTAGAGTGAACAAAGAGAGAAAAGCTTTGTGTTCCTTCTTCCTCAAGCTCTGGAAGTTGTACAGATTTGACCTGGTATTTGCAAGCAAGAAACTGAGGTTTAGGTGATGGTTTTGCAGTGAAAAATCAAAGATAGGGTGTTGCTTTCATATGCACTATGTCTGGATGGGCAGCCTTTCCACTGAACTTTCCACAAAACCAAGAATCAGAAACAATGCGTTTCCCCCTTGTTTACAGAAAAAGGAAATAATGAAGCGGTGAAACAAAATGAGGTGGTCTTCCTCCCCAACCTTTTCTTTAGGAAAAATAAAGCCTGGCAAAATCTCAAGTACTTCTAAATGGATGTTTCTGTTGCTCCCTTAAGACCAGAGAAGCATCCTACCTGCAAAATTTTACAATAAAGCACAGGAAACCAAACTGAACAACCTCACAATGCCAAATAATGCCATTTGCAAATCCCAAAATAGCTACGCATTTCCTGAGAGCCTTCCAAAGGTCCTCTGAGTATGGTATGTAATGTGATTACCCACGTGAAGGTGACATCTTCTACGACTACAAAAGAAACTTATGGGATTCAAAGAAGAGGGATTAAAGACAGCAAAAGGCAGGTCATGCTGCAGCTTCTAATAGTAGAAATTAATCCAAAGTATCACTAACTGGCCTGCAGAATGGCTCTGTGGGAAACAGCAGGAAGGTGAACAATTCAGGACAGTTAAGTGGAAACTGGCTGAAAGACAGAGCTCAGAGAGTCAGCTAGTGGCACACAATCTAGTTGGAGGTCCGTAACTAGTGGCATTCCCCAGGGGTCAGTACTGGGTCCAGCCCTCTTCAATATATTCATCAATGTCCTGGATAAAGGGATGGACTGTCCCCTCAGCAAGTCTTCTGATGATACACACAACTGGGAGGGGTGGCTGACACAGCAGAAGGCTGGAGAGTTGGGCAGAGAGGAACCTGATGAAATTCAACCAGGGCAAATGTAGGGTCCTGCACCTGGGAAGGGATAACCCCCTGCACCAGGACAGGATGGGGGTGACCTCTGGAGAGCAGCTCTGAGGAAGAAGACCTGGGAGACCTGGTGGACTCCCCACGTCTGCACTTCTGCAAAGAGGGAAGCAGGTCACGTCGTCAAGGATGGGCTTCCAGGAGCCCCAGCGTAACAGGATACAGAGAAGGAAAAGTGTGAAACACGTGCCGCTAATTCACACTTGCCAGGTTAATTTTTCATCAGCTAGAAATTTAGTAAGTCAGAGCACAAAAGGTATTTCTTAATTAATCTGCAGACTTACATGTCTGGCAGTTCTGTTCACCAGGGCCCCAGCAGTGGTCTTCTGTGCAGTTGGGATGGCATTTAGGACCTAAAAAACGAGAGCAGAGTATTATATACTATCAATATGGACTACAACATGGAAAACAAAGACTTGAGCTATCCTTCTCAATAAATCAGGGGAGGAAGCACCTATTCTGAGAACCAGCGCTCAGGAATTTTGGGAGCTGGACCTTAAATCCTTATCCTTTGTTCATCTCTGGTTTTCCTACGTGCAGTTCTCCACACCTTTGAGCACAGGAGTGCAACACCTAGCCAGTCTGGCTTATGAAAGAGGGATATTTTTCCCAGGAACAGGGATCTCGGCTACTGCCCGGCTCGCCCTTCTGCTGGAGCTTGCATGCAACGGCACGTCACCGCTGGCTTGCGGCCGGGCAAGTCCCAGCTGCTCGCTGCAGGCCACATGCAAATCAATGTTTCTGAACAACACGGTTCTAAAAGGAAAACAAAACCAACTGGATTCGCAGGCAACTGCCAGAGCCTCCGACCACGAAGTAATTCAACTTGTCTGCTTTGCACCCTCCTCCTCCTGCCCTTGGCCAAAATTACTTCTTGGTGTGGGCCTCCGCGGACAATCAACGGAGAGGCAGCAGGATAGATGGCCAATCTGCCCGACCTTGAAGGTTCAGGGCCAGGCTCTTTCCCATCCCTCCCTCTTTTTTCTTCTCTTTCTTTTTCTTTCTTTTAAAGTCAAGCAGAGTCCCAGAGAAACAACTCATTTTTAGATTATGGGATCGTTATTAAAACCAATTATTTAAAACCTCATTATTAAAAAATCTGTGGCCTAAGCGGATTAATCTGGAATTCACTACATTTAAGAGGTATCTCCTACTGAAGTGATTCTTCCTGCTAACAACATATGATTCTCCCTCCTCCTCACCGCCCATCAAATAGCTGAACAAACACCAACACTTGTCCAAGAGTTGATTGATCTGGTGTGAGACCAAAGAATTTTTTTTTTTTGGTCTTAAGTTGAAAAGTTAAAGGTTAACATTTCTGTGGTGTTCAGAGTCAGAGTCCTGTGCTGACTTGTCTAGTTTGCAACTCCCTGATTACGCTAGGGCTCTGCAGAAAAATATGTCAACAGAGAGGCTGGCCATGAGCTCTCAAGCAATTACGCAACTGGAAGAAGATAAAGAAAAGAGGTTGTTGTGCCAATTTATAATGCCAGAAATGAAATGCTCAGAAATGAAAATAAACTCTCTGTTCCGTGAAATGACTGGGGATTTTACAAGGATTCATAAGGCTGAAGGATTAGCCTGAGCCCACTCTAGGCATATCCTACACAAACCTTTTGAATATAGGTTCATCTCCCGGCTGATCTAAAGCATCAGATTTATCCACCTGTTTATCGCTAATTTTGCAACAGTAATCTCTGCAGTTATTCTGAGCTGTCTTTGAGGAACACGTGTGCATGGTACTGTCTGAAATCAGGAGAAGTTTTCCTAAGAGCTTTGCTGAGCTACGAGTTAAGGACCTAGCCACCACGAGAAATTACACCTTAGGCCAGTGGTGAAGAAAGGAAAGGACTTCCTTGGAACAGGGCTCGGTGGCCATGCATGCGGGAACTGGTAGACTTAAAACCCACTGCACAGAAGAGCCAAGATGTTTGGTTCTCTCTTGAAATGGGGGGGGCGCGTTTTTTGGGAAGTTAATACTCACAAGAAGACAGGTTGCTTGCAAATTCAAGCACTTTGAGAGGCTGCTTGCTTGTGTCGATGATGTCATTCCAGAGAACCGTGTCCATGTTGCACAGTTTGGGGTTGTTGCTGATTTTAACGCCTCCATTAAGAATTTCTGCCACGGAAAGGAAAAAATCGGTAAGTGAAGTAAGTTGCCTGTCTTCTGTCTCTCATCTAAGGAAAGGGAAATAAAACACCTACTCCTTCATCTCAGTCACACTATGCAGACAGAAAAGGACAATCTGCAGGGCACCAGCGCTCCTGATGGTGCAACTAACACCAGGCTCAGACTGACAGGGTCTGGAGGGATCAGCTGCTGTTGGATGCCACTGCAATGCCACTACATGTGGCTTCCTGCCTGGTGCCACCTCCAGAGGCCACTGCACTGCTGCGGGCACAGGCCGAGACTGTCAGCCAGAGACTATATAAGACCTCCACTCACGTGCCAGCAGCTCCCATGGGAATTCAACAGAAAATATGGATGCGTATGTGCTGCAATCAAGTGATGCATAACAATGAGTGGACACTTCTTTGCCATTTTGGAGGACACAAATAAATCTCACCACTCTGGTGACGCATTGTATTGTCTGGGTTTTTCTGCCATGGGAAATTATGAGCTTCCTTCATCTTTTGAGAAGGCCAGCTAGTAGGAAAGCAATTAGGAAATGAGGAAACTACGTTTAGATCCTCTTTTTTTAAAGCAGGATTTGCTGGCACGTGACTGTGAGAGGAGATCTTCAATCAGACTTTGGTAGCAATAACCGGACAGTTGAAGTTGGTGCTACAGGTCCCTGCACCTCGTGCCCTGGTCTCACCTGACAGCCGCTTCATGGGCAGCTGCTGGAGCCCCTGGGTTTTATTCATGTGATAATTGGATAAAACTGCCAGGGCGTAGGAGTTGTCATACAACACGTTGCCTCGGATGATCTGGAGGTTTTCCAGCGGGATGACTTCCACCATGTTAAGCGCGATGAGCACATAGCCTGCAACCTCCTGTATCGTCTGAGAGAAGAACAGGAGAAACAAGGTGCTTGATCCATAGCACTCTTCTACTCTGGACAGCGTCGCTTACCTCCATCCCCACCCCTCCATCCACCACTTTTTAGGAACAACAATCAACTTAAACTCACTAAAAAAAATAATAAAATAAATCTGAGAAGAAGGGACTATGTGGAAAACTTTGCTGTCTAAGCAGGTATAAACTGACCAGGGTTCCCTTGGCTTCTTGGCCACCAGGGCACATTGCTGGCTCATGGGCAGTTTACTCTCTACCAGGATCCCCAACTCCTTCTCCTCAGAAGTGCAAGTTGAAGGTTGCTTGAAGCATCCATGTGGGAAGTTATTGCACAGGCTAGAGAAGCATTCCTCACCATGGCAAGGGAAGGGGTCACAGCTTGGAGGGCAGGGTAAGGCCCATCACACTTGAGAATCTGCCATTGCTGGCAACACACTTGGCGCTCCACTTTGCCCAACAGCACCAGGAAGCCCTCCAAGGAGTGAGGCACTTGGGTAAGGATGTAATAATATTTATAAATAAGAAGAAAGCCATCTCTGTGGCAGCCAGCAGAGGTTGAGAGGTGCTTGCAAAGCTCTTCCTCACAGTATCTGATTTAGTATAGTAGGGCTGAGCATATCCTGCAGTTATGCTGAGAGTGTGATCTGCAATTTCTCTGATCCTGGCTAGCTAGGTTTTCGGATCACCACAGAATTTCATAGGTAGTCAGTCCTTCACACTTAGAAAATACAGTAAGATTCCTTTAGCAGTGAAGGCCATATCGGCCAAGAACATTCACCTTCAGGAAAGACAGGTCACGATTGTGCTCCACGTATGTAATCTCTAGGTTACTGAGTACCACCTCGCAGTTGTTGTACATCCTCTGCAGGCTGGTGAAATGGTCTTCCACGTGGCCCAGCTGGGTCAGCTTGTTATTTGTCCCTTGACAAACTGTGGAGGAAAGAAGAAAACTCCCATGAAGGAATGCAAGAGTAAGTACAAGGGTGGAAACTTCTTGCCCACCTATATTTTTTAAGTAAAGCATCAGCACAGATTCCTAAGAAGTAAGACTGTTATCTTGCATGACCCTGAGGGTAACAGTGTAGGGAGCATATGACATTGCCCAGGCACAGACAGGTACCAGAAAGAAAAGCTGGAATAACCCTCCATCACTTTCTGCTAGATAAAAAAACTTCAAGACTTCTGTACGTAAGCAGCACTGAGTTTTCTGCATCATAAATATAACTCGGTTATATTTGGCTATATTTAGAGGAGGGGGCATTAATACAGTGCCATCAAACACTACTGAAAGGGGTATGCTGCCAGGTACCACCAAAGGCAATTGATTTCTGAGGGGGCAGTGGGTCTCTCCTTGTAAGCTCAACTGGAAGGAGTGTGGGTTGGGTTCTGCAGGACCTCTCAAGCTACAAGTCTGAGTTTTAAGAGGAAACTGAATTTCTGGGACTCACAGATCTCCTGCTGCTCTGATAAATTGGGCGTATGATGGATGCAGGAGATTTCCTGGCATATTCATCTTCGGCAGACAAATCCACCCAAACCTGCTTTGCCGGTGGGGAAGGAAGCAGTGCCACACAGAGCACCACTGAGATAACAAACATCTATGGCTGCATGATGGAAAAATTAGCCCCCACCTCTACCAAGCCCAGAGAACTGATGGAAGTTATCATCCCTTATTCCCTTGCAGCAGAAGCACAAAACACAAATTGCTTTAAAGAAAAAACCCCACCAAACAAAAGCCTCAGAAATTCATCCAGTCGCTCCCTGGGCTATCCTTAGATAGTCAGAATTAAAACTCCTCTGAGTTACGCTAATATAGACAAAAGGAGAACGATACAGAAGGCAACATGCTAAGAAACCTCTACTTTCCAGGTGGAAAGCATCAGCCCACCTTTGCTCTTCAGTGGGAGCAAAAGGAGGCCATTCCCTCATCATTGCTATAATGCAACCCCAGCCAGACCCTGTGGCCTCCCATTACACACTGAAAGAATCGCGTTCTTTTAACTTGCAGCAAATACTAAGAAATTAAATTATACTTTTGTAGAACCAAAATTCCTAAAAGCTCCAGTCCTGAACTGGAGCACCATTGTGCGGGATGCTGTGAAGCAAATAACCAAGACTCTTGACAAAGCTGGAAATAAGTTTTGGAGCTAGACAGCACCTGCTGAAGATTTACCCAATAACTGATATTTTATTAGTAGGTAAAATAACTTAATAAGCAGTGATAAAAACACAGCTATCAATCATCAAATCCATTCGCTGAACATATGTTACTTCTTGGTATAGTCATCACTGTTAAGGGGCTACAGTGACCACAGATTAAATAATAGTCTTTCTCCACATTTAAAGCAAGGCTATTCACTCAAATTCCTCAGTTATTTCTCATCATCCATCTAGATAAACATTATGGTGTTTGGGGTCAGAGTGGCAATTGCTAGTAAATGGGGACAGTTTAACAGGGGCTGTGATTACACCATCTAAGCCGCTTGTTACTACATGAGCCTCAAGCGCGGACTGTGACCCTTTTTTGTATTTGCTTCGAACAGACGAGAAATTTCTAAGCAGGATTTTCCATTCCTGTTTCAAATGGAACCGTTCCAATGTCTTCATACTTAAAACCTGCATTTTCTGCTTCCTGCCTCAAATATGAGGATGACAAATTATCAACCAGAGTCACAGGAGGGGGTCTTATTCTGTTGAGTGGTCACCTTTTGGAGGCAGAAAGTTAGAAATACTGTCATGTGCTGGTCTGCCTTGTAAAAGGGGTTGTTATTGGGGAGGCGGGCGAAGAGGCTTTGAACTTACTGGAAAAGTCAGAGTCCTTCCAGAACTTGTCTTGAATTTTAAGACATATTACCTTCCAGCTGGGGAAAGGCCCAGTAATAAAAGATTCCCAGGTTGTTCAAAACTCCCGCTCAGATGCTCAGTTTAGGCATCTCAGATCTGATCTCTAAAAAAGGCGTGATTTTGAAATGTACCCAACTATGATAGAGAAGCAGGTGCAGTTCAGACTGCTCCCAGGAATGAAGACATCTAAGTCAGACCCTCTCAGGGTCTTCAGGAACCACAAATGGCATGATGCTTTCCCTGCATCTCTGGGGTTAACAACAAAGACCTGCCCTGGTACTCTAGACAGGCCCTGTGCAAAAGTTGCACTGCTTACGCTGCATCTGAACAGAAGGAAGGGTGGAAGAAGGAGCCTTCTCTGGCAGCAGCCTCCTGGCCACCCGGAGCTGTCATCAACCCCTGCACAGCTTGGCACCAGCCAGATTGTACAGCTCACGGACACAAGCCCTGGGAGAAACTGCACACGTTTGAATCTGCTTCCCTTGGGATCAGAAAAGTGTTGGAGCTCTGAACCTGGTTCGGCCGTCTTGAGAAACACAGACTGTTTGCTCCTGCCTGCTGGGGCAAGGCTGATGCAGCACACAGAGGGCATGGTTACCCTTGCGCTTCTCCCTCTCCCTTCTCCCATGGGGCCGCCCAGTGAACCATGCCAAAGAGTTGATCCCAAATAATCTACAAATAATGTTGAAAAAAGTTGATCTACAAATAATGTTGAAATAAGTTGATCTACAAATAATGCAGAACAAGAAATAAACAAATGCCAGAGGCTATTTTTAGGCTGAGGAAAGCTCACTCATTCATTTGGCTAGCCACGGTGCCCCATGAACTGCTGCACTGGAGGAGGACAACAGCCAGGAGGCAGGGGTAAATTGTCAAGAGAAGGAGCTTGCCAGCTCGTGAAGCTGCAGAGGGAAACCCAGACATAACAAGCTCTGAAGAGGTTTCAGGTTGGTCTTTCAGGACCTACTTTCTTCCCCTGTTCAGAAAGAAGAAAGCATTTTGATGGCGCTCTCTACCAAAGGTGTCTTAAGCAATGTACATGCAAATCCACTTGTCCCCTCCATCAGGCTCATTATATCCTCTAGGCAGTAAACAGGAGATGTAGATGAGATGTTAGTTAAGATCTGGAGAGCCAAAGAAAATGGAGTGCTTCTGCTAAGACCATCTCAAGTGTGTGCCTAGCATCAGTCAGATCACCCCCTTCAGAAGCTGTCCCTCTCCTGCACAATTTTCTGTTTGCTCAAAGAGATGCAAGGCCAAATCCTCACACACTGCAAAGAGATCTAAACATACCCAAAGAGTGACCTTCATCACAGCCACATGTACCAAAATGAGAACCTGGGTCATAAGCAGTATAGGCCAAGCAAATAAAATGCAAATCAAGCCAAACAAGCTAAAACCCTGCAGCAGTATTACTGAACTCAGGCAAAGGTGCTGAAGAATTTTCCAGCTAGAACATTCCCAAAGCAAAGAAAATGGCCTGCTTGCACCTGATGAATAATGCCATTCCTGCAATTTCTTTGCTTATGAAAACAGGGTTCTGAGAAGATACATGCTATAATTATCTGCCTATAACACCACAGTGTGAATGCCATTCTGGCCAGAGGCAAAAGCCCAGACAACGCGGTGCTCACCTCGCTCTGCAGTTTTAAGTGGGATGTGCATGCTTGAGTAGATGGATTACATCGCGATTTAACCTCTACTGAGCTTGGCCTGTTTCCCCTCCGAAGGACAGATTTTGATGCCACGTATATTCCTTACATACTTCTGTTTCCCTGCATAGCAAAGCCAGCCCTATCCAGGTTTAGGAGTCTGTGGTGGGTAGGGATACCTAGGTGGTCCTGTTGGGGACTGTGGTAGTAAGCACCACATCACAGAATCATAGAATTGTCCAGGTTGGAAGGGACCTTTCAGATCACCCAGTCCAACCATCAAACTAACTCTGATAAAAACCATCACTAAACCATGTCTCTGAGCACTGTGGCAACCCGGCTTTTAAGTACCTTCAGGGATGGGGCCTCAACCCCTTCCCTGGACAGCCCATTCCAAGGCTTGATAACCCTTTCTGTGTAAAAATTGTTCCTGATCTCCAATCTGAACCTCCCCTGGCACAACTTGAGGCTATTTATGGCATTTGAAGCCTGATTTGAGGCCTCATTTATGACATCATGTATGTCCCATGTGGACACTCACACATGGCTGCAGCACATTTTAGCAATAAAACAGAGTAAAACCAGAGAAGTTTCCTGAGGAAAATTCAGGGTGAGAACCTCCCCGACCAGCAGGAAAGCTGAGGTCCAGAACTGAACTTTAGGTCATGGGCTGACCCCTAGAAGATGAAAGCTTTGCTCTTACTTGTGATGTTAATAGAATAACAACCAGTATTATTCTATTCCAGCCAGTCTGGAATTTTTTTTACTCTGGGAACGTGTCCCAGGAGCAGTGCTGGGGAGCATGGGGCTCTCCTGCCTGAGCCTGGGCCACCCACTGGACCTCCACAGCCCCAGCCATCACCCCTGCCAGGTGGAGGCAACCCGAAGCCGGCAGAGCAGCAGCAGCAGCACGGATGGCACTGCCAAGTGTTCGATATCTACAGGATGGTCGCTCTTAGCCCACACGCTGCGCTCCCGTAACGCCAGGGACCTGGTGGTCTTGAATCGGTTGCCGTTACCACCTCAACAGACAGCCTGAACAACAACAAAAAAGGCAGAATCGAAGATTCATGGAATGGTTAGAGTTGGAAGGGACCTGCAGCAATTGCCCTGACACAAGTGAAATCTGTTTTGGTCTTTTCCCCAGAAAATCTGATTACACGAAGTCCCAATGCTGTCACGCGTATTTGCCCCAGACTCGAGAACAACCCCAGAGAATGCTTTGAAACCAAATCACCACCAATCCCCGAATCATCAGCTGTTTCTGTTCATGCTTGGCCTCTGTTAGTCTCCCCACGGCTCTAACAGACACGTCCAAATAATAACTATCAAAGGCAATTTCAGAGACACACAAGTCCATTTCCATGCTTCATATATCACTTATAACTCTATATGCCCTGGCATAATAAAAGTATATACTTTTTCTGCATGTTTTCCAGCTATTACTGAGAGTAACACAAAACCTGCCGACAAGAGATATCTACCAGCACATTTATAAGTATTCCTTTCTCCTCACTTACTAGCAGTAATTTCACTTTTGATTTTTTTTTTCTTTCTTTTTTTTTCTTTTCCCCAGGTATCTGATGCAAGAGCAGTATCTTCCTGGGCACTCAGTCCAGATATCAAGCTTCTCCTGAAGACCAGGGGAAAGGATGGCACTTGGGTGTCCTACCATCAGCCCACAACCAAATCACCTTAACAAGAGCATGCCAGGGAAAAAATAACCCTTTCAAGCGAGTTGGAATCATTTCATAAGAAATACTGCTCGGCATAGGCCTGTCCGGGCAATGGCATCACCCCTGACATCCCGCCCGTTGCACCTCCTGGGTCAGCCCTGCACAACACATGGGGGACCCTGCGCCCCCACGCTCCGCCCTAGGAGAAACACTGTCTCCGCCTTCTGAGGGCTGTCACTGACCGTCACCTAACGGGGCCTTGGGAATTAAATGAAGATCCTTGCGTCATTCAAGCACAAATCTGCACATCAGCTGTACGGGCAGGTCTGTTACACCAGGTATTCTTTTTAACCAACTTCAAGGCATTCCCTTACAGCTGTCGAACAGAGCCACACAACCTGCTGTGGAAACCAGACAAGTGCAGCTACTACTGTCAAATGATCAAAATAATCCCAGAACGATCTGGGGTTGGAAGAACCTCTGGAGATCATCTAGGCCAACCCCCCTGCCAAAGCAGGCCCACCCAGAGCAGGTCCCACAGGAACATGTCCAGGAGGGCTTTGACTGTCTTCAGAGAAAGAGACTCCCCCACCTCTTTGGGCAGCCTCTGTCAGGGCTCTGCCACCCTCAAAGTGAAGAAGTTCCTCCTCATGTGGAGATGGAACTTCTTATGTTCAAGTTTCTGCCCATTTCCTCTTGAAGACCCAAGAGTCCCAGAATTTCTCAACAGGATGGTTGGAGCGACCAACCACCACAGTTGTCCCCCCAGTGGGGGGACAGGAACGGAGCCCACACAGCCACCGAGGACAGTGAGCCCAACCAGGCCAGTGTCAGGGAGCCATCAGTGCCAGCACTTTGCAGCCAAGGGGTGTCCTACGTGCCACCTGAGGCAAAAACCTCTCTCTCTATATATATATATATCATGTTATAATACTATATTATATTAAATAACAACAATAACTATAATGATGATAATGATAGCATTTAAGCTTACAAGGAAGTACTGGAGCAACCATTTGTCATCATGACTAGCCTAATTTCTGACAGGAAGAACCATGCAATGCTTTCCCTAAAGAAAACATGTTATGAAATGTCAGAAGTTGGAAAAAGAAAGTGACATTTTCTTACATGGGATTAACCATTTAAACAGAAACACCTCATACGCTCACCAGTTCCTCAAGGCTAGACAGAGATGAGATGGGGGAATTCTGGTATTACTGGGTTGAGTGTGTTTTCCATATTGAATAAGCATTTCCAGGGGGAGGAAAGTCCTCATGATACAAAAGGAAAACCAAATCTGCTGTCATGTGCCGTGGGAAGTTAACGAAAAGGAAAGGAAAAGCTAGAAAACAGGTGAGGAGCACACACAGCGCTCAGACACGGGCAGATGTTTTCCCCCGAGAACCACGGTTGCAAATGCACACGCTGCCAAAAAAGTCCAGTTTCAGCTTAATGACAGTAGCATTCGGGCACTGGAAACACTGCTGCATTTTTTAATAAATAATAATTTTTGCACATGTTCAGATACTATAATTTAAAACATTGTGAAAAGCAGCCTCACGTAACTGTCCTACGCCTCTCCTCCAGCAGTGCGGCTTAGAGTAATGCAGTTACTGAGATTAATTCTGTCTTTTAGACACATTGGGAAGAAAAAAACCCAAACAAAGCAACAATGGCAGAGCTCTTAATACTCAGCTGGAAACTGTAATTACAAAAGTGCCCCGAAACTAACGCCATAGTGGGGAAAAATAATGTGTCTTAAGGGAAAGCTTTCCCAGATGGTCTCTTATTTCTATTTACTTGATGAAAGCAACTTTTCCAGCTAAATCTAATTTTAAGTTTCCCTTGCTCCAGTTTGGAGTGGAGACCTGCCCACTGATGGCAAAAGTCACCTCCAGGACTGCAAGAGAGGGAGGCAGTGTGACAGTTGGATGGCCTGATTGCTGGTGAATGCCTTCACCTGAAAGAATAAATAATTATATACAAACCAATTTGATCCTGAATTAAGACCTCCCCAAAGCCAGAGTATTTCTGACAACAAGGGATTCAGCCTTACTAATTCCCTAGTGTGTGTGTCGTTTTTTTCCCCTCTGCTTAGTAATATTTCTATTTTTCTTCTCTGTTGCCATTATTTAATTCAGCATGTATCTTCATTAATCCTCCAGATTAAGGCCAGACCAGGATGTGCTGAAATCACTCTTTCCCCTGGTTTCAATGCAAACTGGATGGGGGATTAAATTTTTCTCTTGTGGATGCCAGTGTAGATTTGAAGCAAGTAAAATGACATGGTGGGCTAGTCCAGACTTTGAACTTTCCCCTCTTAGGATGTAACTGTGGGAAGGACGCTGATATTTTCTGTAAATACCAGCAGAATTTCAAAGAAATGGGAATTGTCATCTCACAATTTTCTGCAGTTTGGGAAAAGGTCATTTTCTAAACAGACTGTAATGTTTGGAGAGGGAATGTTTCTGGCAGGGTAAGAAAAAATAACCCAGTTTTAGATCCATCATCTTCTGATGGTTTTATCATTGGACTGCAAGAAGACATCAAATCACTGCTGAGGATGCCTGCAAATGACACAAACACCACTGGGGTTCTTAATAGTCATGGAACGGTTAGAGTTAGAAGGGACCTTAAAGATCATTGACTCCCAATCCCCCTGCCATGGGCAGGGACACCTCCCACTAGATCAGGTTGCTCAAAGTCCCATCCAGTCCCATCCAATAACAAAGAGGAACAGGTGACCTGCACAGGCTGGTTTGAATAATTCAGGAAAATAAGCCCTCTGAACAACATTTAGTTGAAATATAGCCAAAGGCAAGGCCTTACATCAAAGACTGCAGAACACGTACTAGGCAGAAAACGGGGAGTTAGGATGCAATCACTCTGAAAAGAACCTGAGGATCCTGGGAGGCGCCTGAATCCTTTGAGGTGCACTCACACGCTGACTCAAAAAGGGCAAGAGAAACCACTTACATCTGATTCCAAGTAGAAGACTAGAAGCTTGCTGTTACAAATGCAACATAGCCTTATTTTTATTTTTTTTACAGCAGATGTACATACACACACATATACATCTATACGCAGCACTCCCAGAGTGGATCTCCAGAGGATCCCACCACCATGGGGGCTGCATCCAGGCTCTGGGCCCGTGCAACTGCATCACTGCATGGTGCTTCCTCCAAAGCTGGATAGGGCAAGTTCCAGCCTTGTAGCTGATTCAAGTTGGAAAGCCAAAGAAAGAAGGATTTATACCCCCAAAGTCCCCAGGAGAGAATCTCATCCCTTAGGAATGAGATTGTCTTCTCAAGGGAGGCTAAAACAAGATGGAAAATGCAAAAGGCACTAAGATAAACAATATTCGCTGCTTTAAACAATAAAGGTACTGTTAAGTTATCTGTACTAATGTAGCAAATGTCCAGTAATCCAACTACAAAGGACAAGTAAAAGCTGATAGAAAGCTTTAAAAGCGTGTCTTAAGCTTCATGGGAACGATTGCTACACTTAACACTTCTATTAGGGCTTCCAGCAGAAATTTGGGTACATGTACATGTTCACGAGCAAGCAAGTTAATACATGCTGCTGGGTTTGAAAAGCCTCCAATAATATTTAAGCTTAAAAGGAATAGCTGAAGAACATATTAAATGTAAATGAAGTCTGGATAACTTCTGATCTTTATTTAAGCCTTGAGTAAAACTCTATGGAAAGACTGCTATTGAAACCAACGGGCTCTGAACCAGGCTCTTATTTCACTTAATTTCACTGTGTGAAATTCAATAAATGAGGTAAACAGACTTTCTACCGCCCTTGTTTTCTGGAAGGAGGAGAATTACAATTAGGTTTTGAAAGTACAGCTAAAAAGCCACAAAGTGATTTAGCAGCACCTGGACAAGTTTTGAAGATGGAGACCAATTTATCTTCAAAAGAAGAAAAAAAACATTGAATTTAGTCGTCGGTACTATAAGTGTTGCATGTTACAGCAAGCAGACTGCTTTTTAGAGTCAGTCTCATTTAGCAATAGGGAACCTCAGCCACGTGTAATGCCAGTCTAGTTCTGTGAAGAAATGTAAACAAGCTTGAACATTTTAAAAGGCACTCGAAACACGCCACTGCGGTACGGTACGTGCTATTCAAGCTCTGCAAAAGCTCCTTCTCCATCTCTTTTGATTTGCATGGATTAACCAACCTCTGCCGTGCCACCTGAGCTGGAAGGCAGGCAGCTTCTTCCAGCTCCACGCTCTTCCACCCTTCCCAGCACAGCGACTGCTCCACAGCTTGGTACCGAGCCCAGAAATCCTGCAATCTGAACTCCAGAAATAATGTTGTTGCTGGATGAACCTCCGCTAATGCGCTCAGATTTGCAGCATCATTAATGCCCCTTCCACGTAGGTCCCAGAAAAGGAGAGGATGGGGTTTATCTTTTGTTTTGATCGGTTACACAATAAGGCCCCTGCACAGGTTTTCTGACCCTCTGACCTTGCCAAAACAGCCCTTCCAGTTCCTTCTGCTTCTTTTTCTCCCAAGTTCTTTAAAAGAAACATTTCTACGTAAAGTATTTGAGGGCCATATGGGCGATGGGCTGCACAAAGAGCCTCTGTAAGAACTGTTACTTTTGAGGATGCTTTATTTATCTGTTGTCTTTGAAAACACCAATAAAAGAAACACAGGGATAAATTATTTTCTTTCCTGAGAAGAACGAAAATACAGATTTGCCAAAAGCCAACAAATCGTCCTGCACTAATCTTTTGAGGTCAAATGAATATTTTATATATATATTTGGCAACTCCTTTGTCCCACAAGTTTGAGGGATGGTACCAGCTTTGTCTTCGTTGTGGACCTGTCCTAAGCAGCATGGGCAGGCCAAGCTTTCTCAAACACAAAAAACCACTACATGCAAATATGAAATTGGAGAAGACGACAGGCAGATAAGGATTTAAAAACGAAAACTAAAAAAAATCCACCCTTAACATAAACACCACAAACCTGCTTTAAGGCATTTCACTCGCTGCAGGAAAAGTTGCCAGAAAGAAACTGCTCCATCAGTGAAGGGGGGAATAAATATTCCATTTTATACAGAAAGCTTAGCTACAACCCAAGCTATAGCACAGAACAGGAAAAACGTTATCGGCAGCAGTGGGTTGGATCGTGCTTATCTCTGCCAAAGATGTCTTAAGGAGGGGGGAAGGAAACTTTTTCCTAGTTCGGCAGAATTCACGTAGAGACAAGAAAGACTGACTGTAAAACTGATCTCATTCACTCCTCTTCCCATCTGCTCCTCTGTCCCTGCAATGTTTTTGTCTGCAAAAAGGGTTATGCTCAGGTATTCTAGTGGGTGGCGGGGTTTTTTTTTGGTAATATACTGGGATTGGTGGTGGTAGAGGTGGTAGGGTACTGCTGCTTTTTTTTCCCCCCACTCTCTGACTAGAAATAATCAACTTTCTTCTTTTGCTATACTACAGCCTTTTGGAAACTTGCTGGTGTGTACAATGTGGGGAGTAGGACTCAGGAGATGATTGTTCCCCTGTCCTGGGCACTGGTGAGGCCCCACCTCCAGTGCTGGGTCCAGTTTGGGGCCCCTTCCTACAAAATATAGACAATGAGGGGCTGGAGCGGGTCCAGAGAAGGGCAACGGAGCTGGTGAGGGGTCTGGAGAGTAACCCCTATGAGGAGAGACTGGGGTTGTTCAGCCTGGAGAAGAGGAGGCTGAGGGGAGACCTTCTCGCTCTCTCCAGCTCCCTGAAAGGAGGGGGAAACCGGGGAGGTCAGTCTCTTCTCCCAAGTCACAGGTGATGGGACAAGAGGAAATGGCCTCAAGTTGCACCAGAGGAAGTTCAGATTGGAGATCAGGAACAATGTTTACCCTGGAAGGGTTATGAAGCCTTGGACTGGGCTGCCCAGGGAAGGGGTTGAGGCCCCATCCCTGAAGGTACTTAAAAGCTGGGTTGACATAGTGCTTAGAGACACGGTTTAGTGACGGCTTTTATCAGTTAGGTTGACGGTTGGACCAGATGATGTGAAAGGTCCCTTGTAACCCAGACAATTCCATGATTCTATGAGTCTTCAAGTTCGGTGTCCTGGGCAGTGAAGCATCGACCGCCTGCCTGTGAGCCAGGGGAGGGTAAAGAGCAGGGGGGCAAGCTGCTGCACCACTGTCCTCCTCCCGTGCACACCACCAACACGCCTGGGAGAAGCGGAACAGCTCGGATTCCCATCCTCCACAAAGTGGCGAGAGGAGGTTTTTTGTTGTTTGAGTGTTTTGCGGTTGTTTTCTTTCCCCCCTTTTTTTTTGTTTGTTTTCTAGAAAAAAACAGAAGGGAACAGAACTGCGAACATGCCAGTATAAACTCCAGCACTGGAATGAACTGCTACGGGCACCATGGTGGTGGTTGTACCCACACCACTCAAACACTGCCAGGATGCTTCACCTAAGAAACCCAGTACACTTTGTGCTCCCAGCATTTCCTTGCCTTCCCTTTTTTTCTCTTGTGACAAGTTTCTTTAGCAGGAGAATTAAAACCACCTCGTGGTATATTTCTGGTACACTGTGTGGAGGTGTCACGCTTTTCTCTAGCCTGTTTCTTACAAGGAAATTCAAAAAAAGGAAGTCTTGGTGGAGAAGCAAGCCATGAAGAAATTAAGGGCAAGCAACGTAACGATTTGAGATCCACTAATCCAAGGATTTGTATGCTTCAATCTCAAGCTTTCAAAGACTTTTACTGAATACTAAAATGATCAGAAAAAATATAACAATGCAAGGCAGGCACTTACGAACCTCAGCTAAAAAAAAAAAAATATATATATATATTTATATAAAAATATATAAATCACACTTAGTTTTCCAGCACATGTCATTAACTGTGGAAGGATCTGGTTTTGGTCACTGCATGCCAGAAAGTTTCCAAAATTGCAAAACAGTTGCTTTCTGAGCAAAATACACGTTGCTCTGCCAGTTCTCCCACTCTACCACGAAGCTGCTCCCTGTCTTGAGTAACTTCTGATAAACCTCATTAAAACCAGAGCCACTTTATCGGGGGAAAAATGACACCTAACAAGTTTTTAAGGCCACAGGTCTGTCTGGCTGCCTCTGATGCATTTGCCAGTCTCCCGTCGTTATCTATGGCTTCACGGAGGAGCTGCAGCAGCTCTTGGGAGCCCAGTAAATGACCTCTCCACAAGCGATGAAATGCTACCAGCTCCAGAGAACAGAGCAGCTTTGTGCTGCCCTTGTCTTCACCTCCTTCCCACCAAACTGGGGAACAAATGCCCATCTTGAACAAATCAAGCTATTTCTTCCACGGGCTAGGAAATGAATTTTGCAGGGCTGAAAGACAGACTGTGGTGCTACGTCAGATTGTACAGCCAGGCTTGGAAAAATAAAGCAGAACAATCCTCTTCCCAAAACTAAAAAAGGCCTGCTTTCTGAAATTTAAGTGGAGGTTTTCCAGAGTTGCAATTGGAGTTTGGTGTGCAAACTATACAGCATGCAACGGGAGGTAGACACCAAATCTGGCTTTTGAAAATCCCCTCGCTGAAGTGGGTCAGTACTGTTCAAGCAAGGATGGAAGTTCTGCAGCTGAGAAGTAAAGTTTCCAAACTTGCTATGCCTTCACGAAGGAACTTTCTGAAGGAACGAGAGTGCAAAGTCTGCTCCGAATACCAAATTACCACACTGATATCAATGCAGCATTAGGATACTTCAAGAGCCTGAACTTCAAGAGTTCAAAATGACTTTGCTTACTTCCTCTGGGCTGCAACACCTTGAAGTGGACTCCTCATTATTAAGCAGAACACTACATAGCCTTAAAATAACAGTAGTAATATTAAAAAAAAAAAAAAAAAAAAGAGAGGGAGAGAGAGAGAAAGATGGGCTTAGAAGAGACAGAAACCAGCTGCTGGTAGATGGATTACATCCTCACTTAGCTTACAGGCTCCCAAAAGGTTCCGGTACAGGAGTTGAGAAAACCCATGAGAAAATCTAGCTTGTGATCTGAATATGTTACACAGCTACGGGATGTCCCTGCTGTCAGCAGGTTTGCTTTTATGAACCAGCCTCCAATACAAGCCTTTTGTGTTTTCGATTTCATAGCAAAAAATATTGAGTGTTTTCAGAGCTTTGCCAAACTAAGTTTCTATTGAAAGTTTAGAAACAGTCTATGGAAAGGGTCTGTTATACTCTACTGATCTTTCCCTATAAATGGCAATACAGTTAATCCTTGCAGGAAGAAACTCTGTCAGTGTGCATCTATTCCAGATAACATGCTACTAAAACATTTCAGAAAAGAAAAGAGGATGGGGCTCAGAACTGGATGATCTCTGAGGTCCCTTCCAACTCCAACCATTCTGTGATTCCATGATACTTATCTGTGACTTTAAAATGTACTTGATCACTTACGGCACAACACCACAACTCAAAGTGTGAATTCTTCAGCTAGTGTATCTGTTATGAGATGAGATATTTACTACTGAACATACGCTACAAATATATGACAGTGCAATAAAGACAATTTAATAGCTTGGGAATCTCCTGCTCAAGAGGGTTAAGAAGTGAAAAGTTACAGTGCAAGATCACGATACGGCTTTGACATATAACATATGCTTTCTGAGTGCCTTCTAATTGCAGGAAATGTTTCGATTTCACAATCTTACAAATATTCCTGAAGACTCTGAAGTATTTCTCAACAGGATTCACTTGCATGGAATTTAAAAAAGTCAACACTGCTTCTCACCACCTTATATTAGCAAACAGTACCTTAATGAACGTGTATTCTAAGTGGCCAGGGACAGCTAATGAGGTATTTCCCCTCCTGGAAGGGCCAAAGGGACAGTAAGAGTGATATCATACACAAAGCACCGCAGACAGAGGCAGAGATCACCTATCGCTGTGTCAGCCACAGGACAAACAAATACCAAGTCCAACTGTACAGCAAATACACACAAGCCCCACCAATTCCCAGGCAGCAGGGCTCAGATCCCTGCCTCTGCAAGGGCATAAAACCCAATGTCACACCCCAAGCTCACCTCTCCTACCACCTGGGTGCTACCAGGAAAAAGCAAAGAGCAGGTACAGTTGGTTTCAAAGGACTCACTGACACGACTTATCTACCAGACCCTTTGAAGTCAAAAGGGAGAGAACGGCAAAGCCAGAGAACTATCCACCCCCTCTGCCCAGGGCACCATGGCCCTGCTTTGTGCAGAAAGCTATAGACTTCCACAGGGACACGACACAGATTATATTGCACTACAGACCTCTGAGTTATAATCAGACCTAACTTGCCTGTGATTTAATTGATGTACAATAAGCTAGTAGATGAATAGGAAGGAATGACATCAGTGATAGGAATAAGCAAATGACTTATCCACCGGAAGATAGCAGAGGGACACAGAGGAAATCAGAGGGATGGAGCACCTCTGCGACAAGGACAGGCTGAGAGCTGTTCAGCCTGGAGAAGAGAAGGCTCCGGGGAGACCTTGGAGCAGCCTTCCAGGATCTGAAGGGAGCTCCAGGAGAGCTGGAGAGGGACTCTTGGTCAGCGCGTGTAGTGATAGGACAAGGGATAACGGTTTTACACTGAAAGAGGGGAGATTTAGATGAGATGTCAGGAAGAAATTCTCTGCTGTGAGGGTGGTGAGACACTGGAACAGGTTGCCCAGAGAAGCTGTGGCTGCCCCATCCCTGGAGGGGTTCAAGGCCAGGCTGGATGGGGCTTGGAGCAACCTGGTCTGGTGGGAGGTGTCCCTGCCCCGGGCAGGGGGGGTGGAACTGGGTGATCTTTGAGGTCCCCTCCAACTCTGACCATTCTATGATTCCATGCCATATGATGTTCCTATAAGGCTCCTCATGTAATGCTCAGCTGTGCTGTGCCACCTCTCCCCAGAGACTCATGGAGTTCCTGAGAGGCAGCGAGGCCCTCTGTGCCTCTTGGGAGGTTGTTCCACATCCTCACCCCTCTGACGTTTATGAAATTTGCTTATAAATAGTCAGCTAAAACTCAGGCTTTACCTTTCACAGCATTTGTACAAGATGCACCAGCACTGTTCTTTACATTAAAGTAACACCTTCTCCAGTCTGATATTATCTTTTCCAATACATACACCAAGTCACAGATTAATTCCATTTATTCAGCTAGCCAGACTTCTTTAGCCCTCCCTCATAAACCAGTGTATTTTCCCTTATTGTCCTTTTATTGTATCTCTTCTGATTCCATATCCATCTTCCATTAAGCTGGGCAGAACTGTACACAGTATTCCTGGACAGCACTTGGCCTTGCACTGTAAATGCTATTAGTGCCTTCTTATCCCTACTGGGATACGATGTATCCTTATTTTTTGCCTCTACACAAAGGCTCCGCTGTTCTTCCAGCTTAAAGCAGAGTCAGTACAAACTTTTGGGTTCTGCACAGCTTTCTCTAATTTTTATTCCACTTCTCAGGATCCTCCAATTCTACTGAAATGCTACCCAGATCTTTCTCTTCCTCCTCTGTACCTCTCAGCCCTCTGTCACAAACCGTCACCAAGACAGACTGATGGCCTACGTCAAGATCCTTAATGAAAATATTTAATTAGACATGTCCCAAGAACCACCCTTCAGAATACCTAGTAGATTACCTGCCTCCAGAGCTTTTATGATACAATGTTGTGTCCTCTTTAATAAGCTCTTCATCCAAATCTAAACTCCTCTACTAAACTTCACCTTCAAGATACCCAGAAACTTCACCTTTTCTTTTTTTTTTTTTTTTTTTATTTGTGTTATTGAAGTCCAAGTAATTATCTCCCTAAAATAAAGCAAGACACAACCATCTCAACAAGAAATACACGGTAGGACATGGTAGGACTGACCTTTGCTAACACAGTGAAAGCATTTGACTAGTTTCCATTTACTTTATTAACTTCAATTTTCCTCTCCTTCAAAACACTTTCTAAGTGTTCTCAAAGGCAGAAGAAAGGTTCCACCTCCTTTGTTGAAAATATGGAGACCTCATTTTATTGGAGAGGTGTGTAGCACAACGATGGCCTGATGACAGATTAAACCGCCTTGCTTTTGAAATAAAGGATTTATTACTCCTTCTAAACTATACGTCACAGGACCTTGACCCGGGTATGCTGCGACCGGGGAGCCGTGGGAAAACTGGAAAGGAGAGATTTCTCTCGGGGAAGAGGTAAGCTTGTGAAATTCCATATGGAATTACTTTCTACAGGTACTCTCCTGGCCGTGCACCTTTTACTGTGCAGCTCGTGCACCTCCAGTACCCTGTAACACATTGCACACTGGGGCAAAATCCAAGCTGACACCATTGGGAGTTAAAAAATCTCTGATTCATTTCCTTCTTAACCAAGACAACTCTGCGAAGGGTGTGAATGCCAGAAAGAAAGGAGGAAGGTTGGTCTTTTAAATCCAAGTTAATTTTTAAGGGCAAATATGATTTTAGAAGTGCAACCCAGGCAAGTCATATGTGTGTCATTGTGGCTCTAGGAGCTGTGCCTCATAAATCACCTGGCTGCAATGCCTCAGAAAACACTCAGTGCTGCCTTCCCTGTTTGTAAAGCTCTGTTTACCTACCTGTCACTGCCTGGCTAACTATTAACCACAATTAACCCCATGGGTGGGTTTTTTTTCAGTTGTCCCCCTTCCCTCCCCCCCCAAGCAAACCAAATATTTATCAGAAAAACAAAACTTATTATTCAGCAAGCCAAATGCAAATGTTGTCTCAGGCAAGGTCGGGGATGTCAGGGGGAGCAATAAGTCTCAAGTTCCACAGGCAGTTCCTTAGCACTGGTTGCAAATCAGAGGGAGATAAGTGGAAAATCAGAACCGTAATTTCCTGCTCACTATGGGCGTTTTTAAAAAGTATTATTTGCACAGTGGTATATATTCCACTTACGCTTTTCAGGGATTAAAAAAAAAAAAAGCTGTTTTCAAGACTACCAATGGAACCCTGGGCTNCAAGTTGACAAAAACCTTTTAAAATTCACCGAGATGCTAATGACCAATTCTGTTGGCTTGGATTTTTTTTTCCTACTGTCTGCTTCTGAGCAGCAAGCAATAAAGTATGTGCAGAGCACAGTGGATGCCACATCCTGCCAACAACCTCTGCATCCTCTGCTAACCTCTCACCAGCACCTCTCCTTGCTGCAACAACTAGGGTGATGGCTCCTGTCCCCCTTGCAGAGACCCCAGGACAGGCTCATGGGGACACAGCTTCGTTGCTCTGAGACACCTCTCTCATGGATGGGTCTCATCTCCCCATGTCTAAAAATCACCAGAAATAGGAGGTAAACCCTTATACTATTTTATGCATAAAAGGAAGTAATCTTTTATACTAACTGTGGCAAAAGTAGCCCAGGTGATGGTTGAAACCAAAAATGTAAAAAAAAAGACTTAATGATTCCCCAAGCACCAGCAGATGGGTCTTACTCCTGTATTTTCCAAGGGGTGGAGGTGTTTCAGCAGATATTGCAGACATCTGAGCTAAGAGCCCAACTTGTCACAAAGCATTTTGCTTTTCCCAAACGGTGCTCTCCTCCTTGAGGATGTTTGTGAAACCGGCGCTGCCAAATCTGTGATTTCCCAAACTTTTCCACAGCGATAACGTAAACAGTGAGCGGTGATTTATCTGTAGGATCAAGCCGCATTTAAAGGGGAATGTGAAAGAATGTGCATTTGAAGAGTCTCGCCCCCGAGGGAGGAGGAAAGCTCATATACATGTATAAAATGAACCACATGCCCCTTGGTTTTGGGAGGGGGTGGTGTTGGCCAGAATCAGAGCTTTTCTTTTTGTACTTTCTGACAATCCATATTAAGTTCAATAAATCGGGGAAAAAAACAGCAAACCTCCAAGCAAAATAAAAAGTCCTTTCTGTTAACTGAATTATCCCTACCTTAGCTATTAAAAAAATGAACTTGCAAGATTTGCATGACAGACTATTCGTAATATCCTCCATAACCCACTGAGTTCTCAGCCTTCATTGTTAAACTAGTGGCTGATGGTTTTCTCAGGGATGATCAGATTTTGCTTTCAAACCAGAAGCAATGCCACTGCCAGGGCAAAATTATTCCAGATTTACATCCCTCTCATGGACAGCATCAAGTAAAAACTGTTTAAGACAGACAATTCAGTTAATTAAATCCTAACTTCTACAAGTTTGATAAATTTGGAACTAGAAGATGAACTAGTCTTAGTCTCCTTGCCACAAACATTCTAAAAGTTCCTTAAATCCAAGATGAATGTGCACACGCGTTGTACCAGTGAAGCTATAGCAGAAAGGAGAACTAACTTTCCTGACTTGGATAATTAGTTAGTCTGGAGTTTTGATTAAGCAGTCCTCTCAGTAAGAAGCGATCCTCCTCAGAGCAGCAGCCCTGAATTCCCCCCCCCTCATACTTCCTTAATGGCTTTCACATTTTATTTTCCCTGTTGCAGTCAAAACAACTACTTTGGCAGTCATGTCTTCCTGCACTCTGCAGCCTGTGTGACCACTCATATCCCCACCGAAGGCATCTGGTGCTCCAACCTCTCCAGGATGAAAGTCAGAGCATCTGTCTTCACCACTGACATGAAATCCTTCTTATTTGCAGAGCTCTTGGGGCCCTGCTTTATGCACTGAACAAAGGAGGGGGGGGGGGGATATCATATAGGGCTGCTTATGCAATTAGCAGGATGTACATATGTACATCCATGGTCTACTTGGGGCAGTGGACGGGACGGGATGGGATAGGATGACACAGAGGAGGGAGAGGAATGTGGCAAGCTACTTCTCTCAGCATCAGCGTCTTGCCCCAGTGCATCCTCCAAAAATATGTGCCTGGGTATACAGTAGGCAGCACTATATACCCGAAAAAACCCCATGTGATGAGAAAGTGCTTTCTTATCTGTGTTTTCCTCCTGAAAATGGATGCTCAAATGAGTCAAAAAAAGTGACAGAACTGCCCAAAATATAAACTACCATGTAGCTCACCCTGTACTTGAGTACCACTCACAGCTGTGTAGCACCGTAGCCACGCAGGGAAACAAGTACATCAGAAAGGATGCCCTAACTCGCGCTACTCTGAAGCCCAAATGAGCGTCAACATCCTAAAAGTAAGAGGAAGAAACAGCTATCTTGCAAATTTGGTTTGGAGATGTGACTGCCACCACCTAAAGCAGGACACAGTACTGAAGAACCAGAAGTCCACGAAGATAAATGTTCCAAATAAAATCCCCACAAAACACCCAACCCGACAATCTCAGCCACTAGAGCATGCCCTCAAGTGCCACACCACCTTTCTTAAAGGCCCCCAGGGATGGTGGCTCCACCACCTCCCTGGGCAGGCTGTTCCAGT
>VXBW01001560.1:199814-252900 GCA_013400375.1 Thinocorus orbignyianus
GCCCCGCAGCAACACTCCGCAGTGACGGAGCCACATGTGGGTGAAAGCCCTCACAACGTGCTCTGCTGACTATAAACCGTCTGCAGAGAGGAGCGTTGCTCTCGCAGTCGGTGAAGAAACTCTGCTCTTCATTGATTTTAACTCAACTTACTTTAAATGCAGGCATGCTCTGGCTGTGACATTGAGGGTTTCGCACACTTCAGTGGAAGAATGCAGCCCTGCCTCACCAACGCTGAGAACTTTCACTGTTTTATCATAGGAACGTAGAATGGTAAAAGTTGGAAGGCCCTTAAAAATGATCAAGTCCCAGTCCCCCTGCCATGGGCAGGGACACCTCCCACCAGCCCAGGTTGCTCCAAGCCCCATCCAGCCTGGCCTTGAACCCCTCCAGGGATGGGGCAGCCACAGCTTCTCTGGGCAACCTGTTCCAGTGCCTCACCACCCTCACAGCAAAGAATTTCTTCCTAGTAATCTAATCTATTATCTGATCTAGGGTTAGGATTCTGCATGGTCATGTTCAAACCCAACAGAAGCAGACAGACCCTGGTGTCTGAGAGCACGTGGAGAACTCCAGAAGCATTCACAAGGGGGATGGAAACAGAGAGCAGGCTGGGTCTGAGTGCAGGATGCCACCTGGATGGCCCTTGTCTGTGAGGCAAGGTGAGATTCGAGCTTTGCTAACAGCACTCAGTAGCCCTGCAGGGTTTTGCTAAAAACAAAACACCTCCCCTCACAACCCATGACAGATCTTGAGGTTTGTGTTTACCAAGAACACGCAAAGTTAATAAGTGGGACAGAGAAGAAGGCGTGACTGCCAGAATAACTGTTTGCTGTCGTGAAGGCAACAAGATGTAATTTTGTGTATCAGAAATTTTCTTCTCTACTGCAGATACAGAAAAACTTCCCCCCCCAAAAAAATATATGATGAGAGCGTTTCAATGAGTTTTTTAAAAATAGTTCTTATCAATCTGAGTTGGTCAAAACGACTCACCAATAACAGGACTGTGCTTCCCTCTGCCAAACACAGAGCTATTTAGAAGCTGAGCAATATACCACAAAGAGAAATACTAACCAGAGTGCTTTGTACTAAATAGCCACAGATTTATTTTTTCAATATATGGACCATAAATATTGTTAGAGAAGAGAAACACTAAGCATACACCATCTGGCACACATCTTTCATTTACACGCTAAAGTTGTTAGCAGCTTTATTTCAAACATGGAGCTATCCTAATGAGGCCATTCCAGCTTCCAGCACTGTCCCATATTGTTTCAGTACACGGTTGAAAAGCTTCCATTATAATTAATTTTTCTGCATTTCCAGAGCCCTGTTTGGCTTTCTAACATTTGGCCTACACAGGCTAAAATCTCAGCTGGTGGAAATCAAAGCAGCTTCAGAGCAGGAGACTTCAGATAGCAACAGCTTTTCTGTACTGGCTGTTGGTGATAACTGGGAAGTGCTGGAAGAGATTGCAGTGGGAGCAAGGGAACAGGTCAAGCTGGGCCGAAGAGCTTTGGTAGATAACAAATCAGGGAACTGTCAGAGTCGGAAGGGACCTGTAGAGATCATCCCGTCCAACTCCACTGCTGAAGCAGGATTGCCCAGAGCACAGCACTCGGGGCTGCATCCAAGAGNCAGCTGTGGCCTCCCCAGTGCAGAGCAGAGGGGCAGAATGACCTCCCTCCACCTCCTGGCCACACTCCTCCCTCCGCAGCCCAGGGTTCCCTTGGCCTCTTGGCCACCAGGGCACATTGCTGGCTCAGGGAGAGTTTACTATCTTTGAGGACCTTCAGAGCCTTCTCCTCAGAAGTGCTTTCCAGCAGGTCCACCCTGAACCTCTAGTGGTGCCCAGCATCTTCCTCCCCAGGTGCAGGACCCTTCACTTGCTCTTGTTGAACCTCATGAGGTTCAACAGCCTGTCTCCAGCCTGCCCAGGTCACGCTGGATGGTGGCACAGCCCTCTGGAGTGTCAGCCAGCCCTCCCAGTTTGGTATCATGAGTGAACTCGCTGAGGATACACTCAGTCCCCTCATCCAGGTCACTGATGAATATGTTGAACAAGATTGGACTTAAAAAAGCTCAGCTAATATTTTCCAAACTTCCTTTTGCAAAAGGCTGGACTGAGTGAAAATAGGAAATATGCCGTCTTTTTTTGCTCATGTGACAGCACAGAGTAATCCATACAAAAGGGAGGGTGAGCCTTTCAGATGAAGAATTAAAAAGCTAGGATGTGCAGGATATGCCCTCATCCTTGCAAAGCAGAAGAGTTTACAAACCTTTCCAGAAAGTGGAAGTGCTGGGTTGCGGGGGGTGCGGAGGGTGGGGGTTGAGCTTTAAATCCCAGCCCCTCCGATCCCTTCCTTCCCTTCCTGCAATCGCAGACTCTCCCTGCACGTACTGCACACCCAGCCTCTGCCACAGGAGCTCCTACTGTGTTTAGGGGTTTTATTACAGACTCCTGCAAAAGCCTAATGAGCAATAAACTTGTCGTTGTCTCCAACGTCAGCAATGACCGTGACAAGGGCATTCTGACTAAGTTTCTCTGAATCACCCTGTTATTTATCAGTTGACTAGAATAAATATTGACTGTTCTTTGCACTGTCCTCTGCAAATACAAACCCACGAAAGGGCTCAGAAGGCTGAAATAAAATCAAAGTTGCTGTACAAATATGAAAATAGCTGGTTATTTGCCTGTGGATTTTCTTGCTGCTACAGATTTCCAATGTCTCTAATAATGGCATTTTAAGAATAATCTTTAAAAAAAGAACAACTGATATTAGTATAAAAACCTGAGTCACTGAAGTTTTTCTTTGCTTGTTTTTATGGGAATTGTCCAGATGAAAAATAAAACCAAGAAGCCACTTTTTGAGTCAGCAAAGCTTTCTCTCCAGGAACATGGATAAATGCACATACTTCGATTAGAATGAGTTTGGAAAAGTCAAAGACAATTAAGCCTGGAGGTCTTTCCTAGATCCTTGGCTGTAAGGTTCCTGCTTCTGTCTCCTCTGTCGGTCTGAGTGGTGTTTGTGCTCAGGGCTGGAGCAGCTCTGCTATGAGGACAGGCTGAGAGTCGGGATTCTTCAGCCTGGAGAACAGAAGGTTCTTATAGCAGCCTTCCAGCACCTGAGGGGGGGTACAGGAGAGATGGGGAGGGACTCTCTGTCTGGAGTGGTGTGCTAGGATGAGGGGCAATGGTTTTAAATTGAAAAAGGAAGAAATTTTTCACTCTGAGGCTGGTAAGACACCGGCCCAGGTTGCCCAGAGAAGCTGTGGCTGCCCCATCCCTGGAGGGGTTCAAGGCCAGGCTGGATGGGGCTTGGAGCAACCTGGGCTGGTGGGAGGTGTCCCTGCCCAGGGCAGGGGGGGTGAAACTGGATGATCTTTAAGGTCCCTTCCAACTCTGGCCATTCTATGATTTATAAATGACACAGCTTCATTTTTCAAGTGCAGTCACCATCTGGGAAGTTTTCTTTTTTAGGTACCCAACCTGAGACACCTTTATTTCAATTTGCCAAGGTGCCCATTGCCAAAAACTTCAGTCACAGAGTCTGAGGGACACAAAAGAACACTTGAAAGTAGCAGCCCTTAGCATCTCCATCTGAGCACCTGGCCAATAAGGCATTCAAACCCACTGGGTACTTGACAACGGGATGCTTTTTTTCCCTTGCCTGTATCTTACTCAGAACAAGCAAAAAAGCAGTGAAGATGATGGAGAAAGCATTCTCCACCAAAGTCCCTCATGCAAACAAAACATGAGCACATGCATTGCTACGTGTGACCTCATACATCACTACCTCTAGTACTGTAATAACAGAACCTATCAACTTAGGAACTTTAAAAAAGGCACAGCTTCACGTAACAAGCTTTCATTTCTCCCCTCCACCCTCTTATTTAGCAAATAAAGACTCTTGGGAGCCAAAACAGCAAAAAACTTCCATCACTTTTGGGTCCAAACTTTAACCTTCCTCTCCCTGGGCACCAGCATAAAGTTGGCCCTTCCATTCCTCCATTACTGGCCAAGTGGAACCAACCACTTTCTGCAGGACAACCAAATTCAGCTGTAAGCTACAGTTCACAGGAGGGGAGGCCAGCAGTGGTGGAAAAGGAGGTCATGAGAACCCAACAAGGAGGTGACCTGGAGTTAGAGTGATGAGGTACCACGTGCAGGAGACATCGGGGACACCAGCAGAGAAGCAGCTCCTTAATTCCACTGCTCACAGAGTCCTTGGTGCTTAAAAGTAACAACTGAGAAGGAAAAGGCCAACTCTGAGAAGTAACACTTTCAGGAGTCACTGGATGCGATTAAATGGTTTGTGTGATTCTGGGTGATGTTAAGAGTCACTTTTAGCCTGAAAAAGAATAAAAATCTGTGAAGGTATCGATCAAGTTCTGCTGCTGGTTTACAGCTAAAAAATCCAAACGACACAAACAACAAATCCCCTTAGCAAAAACATGGAGCAGCTGAAATGTCCATCAAAGGCAGTAAAAAGGAAAAGCCTTTCAATTTCAATTCAAAGGAAAACCTAAACACACTATTTGGATGACGTTCAGATCAGCAGTTTGTGTCTCTATTAGTTCCCCTAACAAGGTGCATTTGGGGAGCCTCAGCTATGGGGAGCACTCTAGGAAAAGTAAGTGTTCTTTCCATGATGCCTCTCTTTCTGCGCGAACATATCCATGGATACTTCGGAGACCAACGAATACAACTCCTCACACGAAAAGTATGCATGTAATTCCAAGATACTGCACATATTAATATTGGGGGTTTTTTTAATAAAATGCGTGCTTGAACAAAGAGTTTTTAATAAAGATCAGACGCCGAAAGATTCTTTTAATGTCTACAAAACCAGTTTTAATCTCACGCTTAATGAGATGTGTTTCACTTTTGTAAAATTCCAGCCCTTTTCCAAAACAGACTAACTTAAAACAAAAGAAAAGAAACTACGCTGGCTTCAAAGTCACTCCAGCTGCACAGCCCAGCTGGAGGGAGATAGAAGCGATATTCCATGTCCACTCCGGCAGGGGCTAGAGGAGTTCAGTGTTGTCCTTGACAGTATGATATGTCGGGGGGGAGGGGAGGAGGCGCAAAGTTCCGAGCCACCAGAAGGCCAGATGCCTGGGTGGGAGGCCTCCCTCAGATAGTGCTGTCCCCAAACACTGGGAAGCATGGCTGACAGACGAAGCGCTCCATCAGATCCCGTGAGCCTCAGCAGGAACCCTCCCTTCACCTCAGTAACACTTTAGTACCAGGCCCCCACATAAGTAGGTGGAATTTTAATTAAAGAGAGAAAAAAATGTTAATCTCATTATTAACTGTGAAGGGGAAAACCCACTAAGATGAAAGCCTTGTTTTCAAGGGGCATGGGAAGAATTTCCCTACGACTAGCACGTGCAGTGCTTTTCACTGGTATGGCTGTCCATCTTTCTCCTCAGGAACAGTTGGTCAGCGAGGGGTTTATCGTCTGAGAGGGGACAACATCACGCCCCTGTCACTACCCTTGGACTAAGCACCAGCAAAGCCAAGGCAGGAATGCATATGAATAATAAGCACAGTATCACAGAATGCTTAGATTTGGAAGGGAGCTGGAAGAGCATCCAGTTCCAACCTCCCTGCCCTGGGCAGGGACACCTCCCACCACACCAGGTTGCTCCAAGCCCCATCCAGCCTGGCCTTGAACCCCTCCAGGGATGGGGCAGCCACAGCTTCTCTGGGCAACCTGTTCCAGTGCCTCACCACCCTCACACCGAAGAATTTTTTCCTAACATCTCATCTAAATCTAAAGAGAGATTTATCACCTAAGAAAAGTTTAAGTGTCCATTTGTGTCCTTGCTTTGCAGGTTTATCTCCTGTTGACTGAAACCAAGGACAAGATTACAATCAAGAATTAAATTCCCATCAGTTTGCTTAAGCACAGGACCATTTTCTGCTCTGTATTTCAGAAGACTTGGATTCGTGGACTGCAGCTTAGATGCAATTGCTGTGAGAGGAGACTCTGGTGCCCATGGCATGAAATAAAAAAACACAGATCATCAGAAATGGTTCTTTGCTGACAAATGTCACCCACGCCACCTTGGAAAGAAAGTGGGTGTATTTGCATTAAGCAAACATTAGCTAGAGTTTCTGTCTGATGAGTTATTTCCCCAAAGCACATCCATGAAAATTTTAGGTTTTGGGGTTTTTTAAAATGCTGTGAGCAGCAGGACATTTGTCAATGCTCTTGTAACTTCATCAGTTGTGAAACAAATGCACGGAGCAAGTACTCTACTAAAGAGCAGCAGCACGCGTTACCTAAACTACCTTGTTAATATTTTGCTGTCTGGCTTGCTTTGGCATCTCAATACAGCATACACCACAAAACTCGTTATTTCCCAGGATTTCTACCCTGGACTAGAAATTCTTGCGTGTAGCTCAACACTACTTAAATTAGAAGTCTTAATTCATTTTAAAAATGCCATTATGTTCTCTAAGCAATGAGCTGAGGATTAATGTTTGGGAGATAGCTGTGGTTAGTATCACTTCCCCGCAGCCAAAATAATACATGAATTTTATATCATTTCATCCCTGCATCTGCTTCAGCAGAATTAATCCAAACCCTCCCTGAAGTCTAAAGCCTGTCATTTCCAGGAGACATCTGAAACTTAACAATATTCTTGTGTAATAGACAGGATGAGTTATGTCCCAAGGGGGTGTGAAGTTTGATACCGTACCAATGTATTTTTTTCCATCAATGGCAACTGCCATCTGCACAGAAACAGAAGTTCCAAAGAAATAAATGTTATCACCAGACATCATCCCCTGGGACATAGCCTCAGGAATTATGTTTTCCTCTTGCAATGTGGAAAGTTGTTCAGAGTGAGGCATCTCTGGGAGCGTTATGGACAGCATGTTCTCTCGTTAATCCGAGACACATATTCAATAAATGACAGGGTTTGCATTTGATTGCTAAAACATGCCTCTCACCTGATTCTCCTTGGGTACATGCAGAAGGTGTCTATTAGAGTCCTAAGGCAGGACTTATCAACACAAGGGGATTCACTATGGCAAATAGATGCAATTAAAAAAAGCCAAGATCAGCTCTTAGAAGTAACAGCTGAACAGTCCTGGTAGTTGAATAATAATTGTTGGAAGAACAGTTGAAGAATAATGCTTCTACTAGTGCTTCAGATGGTTTTTCTGAGCTATGAGGAGAAAGATGTCCAAGGACTCTTTCTCAAATCCTGCAAATCCAGGAAGGCTCTTTCTGCATATCCTCATATCCATCCCAGCCTCCAAAACACCCAGAGTAAGAGGTTAATTAACAGACAGCTTACATGGATCTTTTAAAGACCACTAAAACTGCCTTAAGATAGACAAAAGCCCAGCAAATCAGACAGATTTTGGGCACATCAACAAAAGGAAGGACAGGCCACCCTGGAAATGGAGCTGCCTAACCACCTTCTCCTCCTTCAGGACCACAGCCGAGAAGACCCCACAGAACCCAGCAGCAGCTTATTCCCAGTCACAAACATCCTCCAGACTCACTTGGAGCACACACAGATAGGGGAGAAAGCTCTTTTTCAGTCTTTCCTTGTCTGCTTCCATAAATCCCCTACAAACCATTATAATCAAATATTAAACTAATCAGCAGCAGTCACTAGCTTCGTAGGCTCGCCTGGCTGGCACAAGAGCCTGTACACCCAGCAAGGGCTGGTGCACGTGTGTAGTCGTGCACTTGCTAAGGCTTTACAGGCCAAATGGTCCAAATGCTCATCCTGAACCGGCTTTCAGAAGAACACAAATCAACTGTACAACTGGAATGGAAATTTGGGGTTCTAAGACCACACAACTATTTTGTTCTGGCCATTTGTCCTAACCCGAATAACCCCATGCCTTCCCCTGCCTCTTCCATAATAAGCAGCACAAAACTCCTGATCGAAAGGAGAGTCTGTGACTTGTCTCGGAATTGTCAGAGTTGGAAGGGACCTCTCGAGATCATCCATTCCACCTTCCCCTGCTAAAGCAGGATTGCCCAGAGCACAGCACTCAGGGCTGCATCCAGGAGGGGCTTGAAGGTCTCCAGAGAAGGGGACTCCACACCCTTCCCGGGCAGCCTCTGTCAGGGATCTGCCACCCTCACCACAAAGAAGTTTCTCCTCGTACTCAAACAGAAATTCCCATGTTCCAGCTTGTGCCAGTTGCCCCTTGTCCTGTCACTGGGAACCTCTACTGGTGCCCGGCATTCTTCCTCCCCAGGTGCAGGACCCTTCGCTTGCCCTTGTCAAACCTCCTGAGGTTCTTCTCTGCCCAGCTCTCCAGCCTGTCCAGGTCACGCTGGATGGCAGCAAAGCTCTCTGGAGTGTATGGCCCACTGCACATCAGCTTTTTTCCCAATGAGCTGTTACTTCCGAGCATCAGAAACACTTGAATGACAACTTCTAGGCAAATAACAACCACCAAAACACTCTTTGGGGTTTATCATCTACTGCCTAATCTAAATTGATAACAATAGTCCCAGCCTGCTTCAAAGTGGAGGAAAAGAAGGAAAAGATAAGCATTTCTGTAATGATTAATACAGAAGGGCTCTTATCCCATTGTACTGTTCATGAAATATAACTACGTGAAATAAGCATTCAATATCCATACCTTCTGGGCAGTCCTACTGGTGAAGGTTTCTTCCAACAGCATCATACAAAACTGGGCTGCCCAGAGAAGGGGTTGAGGTACCATCCCTGGAGGTGTTCAAAAGACATAGAGCTCAGTGACATGGTTTAGTGATGGTTTTTCTCAGAGTTAGATTGATGCTTGGATTAGATGGTCTGGAAGGTCCCTTCCAACCTGGGCAATTGCATGACTCTAAAATGTTCAGTGCTGCTGGATTAGAAGCACGCAGATGCTTCAGGGGTCTCTCCTACGACTGAGTCCCCAAAGCTCTGCTGAGAAGATCAATGGGATGCTTCATTGCCAGAGGTCGCTTAGGGTTTCCCACCCACCCCCCGTTGTTATTGTTATCTTTGAGGAATTAAAGGAAAGGGGGAAAAAAAAAGAAAACCAAAAAACCCCCAAAGTTTCCAGATGAAAATACGTGAGTGTAGTGGGAACGACACGCAGGCAACAGCTTCCCTCCCCCGTTTGGCTGTCACACTGAGCTCAGCCGAGCAAACAGCATGGAGGGAGGCGAGGGGGAGGGTTCAAGTGGGCAGGGGAAGCAGTGAAAGCCTAAATAAACTTTGACCATTAGATAACAAGGCTATTAATACTCTGTAAGACTTCCTGAATGGCCTAGAAAAAAGGAAAAAAAAACAAAACAGAGACAGTTCTTGTTCCTGCCTGAAGGAAAGGAAGCACAAGGATGAACACTCAGTATGTCGACTGAAAACTCCGGTTGTTTCCTTCCTTCCTTCCTTCTTTCTCTCTTTTTTTTTTCTCTCCTACTTACTAGCTTTTTATAATAAATGGGGACTTTCTACCTATCACTCTCTGCTCCTGCAGTCAGACCATGCCTGTACTTTCCACTTATTTCCATGCTCCTTGCTGTATTCATGCTCTCGTCCACATCACCCACTTCGGTAGTTCTTCCCCAGCTTCCCCTGTCTCCATACTCTATTTCCATGCACTACCCATTCCTTCCCCACTAATTCGCTTTAAAGCCTTTCTTCTTGCAGCATTCCATTTAAAATCCCACCAAGAGCAACCATCTCCTTGGTGGAGGAGACTGGACTCCTCACACCCTAACACCTCCTTGGTTTTTCAGCAACGCCAAGGTGGCCACCAAGTTGAACTGGTGCCGTCAGCTGAACAGGAATGTCAAACTGGAAAGTACGGGTCTGTAACGGGAGCTAAGGGGATGGCCTCTGTGGACAGAGACCTCCAACCTCTGTGTGCTCAGAACCAACGAGGAAGTACACAGCTAACACAGATGCACACATTGTAAACAACAAAAAACCACACACACGCAAAAAGACCAAATAAAAAGAAAAGACCAAACCCTTAAATGCCCCAATTTTGGTCTAGTGGCCTAAATACGTTGCTTCTCGCTTGAGCAAGGAGTATGTTTAAAAACCATAAACTGTAGAGAAAAGGAAAGAAGCTCCAGCTCCAGGAGACTACATGAAGGCACCAGGAAGGTAAAAGAGGGAGTGGGAAGAGCCAGTTGCTGGATTGTAAAGCAGAGCTTGTGGCAGACAAGATGAAAATCATGCTTACATAGATTTCTGGTGCAAATAACCATGATTTAATTTTTCATAACACCTTTCTGATATTCCCCCAAATTGTTCCTCCTGATATGCCTGCCCCTGGATGGGGAAAACTGACATCCAGAGGGGGAAAAAAGAAGGAAGGGAGTGAAAGCGAATTTTGCACTTGTATTTTAGCAAGTCTCCAACACAAAACATCCACCAGCCGTGAGCTCATCCAAAACCTTAAGAGGTAGAAAAGTCATTCTGCAGGACTGGAAAAAGTGATGTTAGTTCAACTTTTAAGTGACTTAAAGAAAAGTCTAAGCTTGTTTCCTCCAGTTTCTGCATCCTCCTAGGAATGCCAAAGAGTCAATCCAGGAGCCCTTGTGACCATAAACAATTTTTTTTTCTTTTCTGGTTAGTGGTTGTTTAATTTTTTCCCAGAAAGGCTGTCATTAAATAAACAACAGGGTTCTCGTACGAAAAGACAGACGTCGTTCAGGCCTGAACAAAGAGAAAGCAATTCCAAAAGCTCCTAAAATGAGCAACCACACCAAAAGACAAGGACAGTGTCAGATGTGATTCAGGGTCTGACACACTCCTCCAAGCCCTAATGACTGCATGCGACTGGGACTCGACAGGGAAAATCAGATCTTTTCCAGAGAAAATGAAGTTGTTATGTGCAAAAAAAGGTGAGGAATGAAAGGAAACCCAAGGCTTGCTGGTGAGAAGCCCCGTCACTGCATCCCATAAGTCTGAATCACAGCTCAACGCAGCCTGTGCTTTGGAAGACCTCCTAGGGTACCCGGGATGAGGCAGTTGGCTGATACGATGCAGACCTGTGGTAGGAGGGAAAATACAGAAGCCACAAGAGCTTGCATGAGTTGCAGGGTACCAACTGGCATCTAGCACACAGCGCAGCATTTTAAACTCCTGCGACAGTTGTTAAGGGACTCCTCTCATATCAGTGGTACAGGCAGGATCAGACCTTGCAAGCGCACTCATGGAGTTCCCAGGAGGGGTGAGACCCATCCCCATGGCTGTGAACAGCACTGAGCCAATACAGCACGTTGGCTTTGGTCTGTGACGAGCTTCCCCCCTCTAAGAGCTGGCTGGTAAAGTCTTCTAAGAAACAAGATTGTTCTACCAACGCCGGTGTGCACCTGACCGTTGGCGAAGCCTCACCTATAGGCTCCACCAAGATAGCCCAAAGCCAGGACCTGTGCTGCTATTGAAGCCTTTGGGGCTAAGCAGAGCTCAACTCGACTGCAACGGCCTTAAAGACAACGGGTCCAGACCAATAAACACGCTAGAAAGCAGCTCTTGGCGGAGAGGTCGCAATTGAGTGTCGGTGCTAACCTTGACTTTTGCCTGCGCTGCTACCCGTTATCACATCTGACAGTCTCCTCTGCAAAAGGGCCTGTTGGACATCCTCCATAAAGGTGAAATCATTTACCACGGTAGAGTGAAGTGCAAGGGTTGACGGCTTATCACATGGTAAATGATTAGCAGAAAGGGTTACCTTGAGGATGGCTGTCCATTTGCTCAAGCCTGGAATGAGTATTCCCACCCCGATGGCACTGGGTGTTTTTAATTGACATTGCCACCACAAACAGAAGATATAAGCAATTTTGGAAAAAAAGAACCTCAGAAAGAGATGTTCTTTGCAGTAAGATTCCCATCTTCTGGATGCGAGCATTTCAGTGTGAGAAAAATAAAAGAAGACAAAGGCTTTGCATTTCTATTCTCAAGCAAGGGACGCTCGCTCCAGGCTTGTGGGAGCACATCAGCAAGGTGGGGCTTCTTCGAGCAGCTTTGCATCCATATTACGTAGAATGAAATTTCTTTTAAGTGCACTAGGAGGAGTCCTCTTCAACAATACAGTGTGAAAGTCATGGAACTTTAAAAGGGGGAAGCGGGAGGGGGAAAGTACGAAAACAGGTTTGAACTGGCTAATAATAAAATTTGTCTGGCTGAATGCATTTATCTCTATGCTCATTCAAATGAAAAGAATGTACTCCAGCAACTCCTATTAGTCTGCATAACTCAGGAACTTGGCAAAAAAATGGAAATAATGAGAGAAGAGTTTTACTTTACTTTCTCGTTTCAAGCCATCTGATCAGCACGTTTCCTTTTCCTGCCCTGAGCCCCCTGAAGCAGTGGCAAGGCATCCTCTGCCATGGGAGCCATCACCACTTCACCTGGATAATTCTACCAAATGAAGCTGAACCACAATCCCAGTTTTTCACTGAGTTCTACTATTACCAGAACGGTGAGAAAAGAAATACAAGGAACAGGACAGAAACACAACACCTGAACTAAGCTTCTGAATACAAAATCACAAGGGGAAGGGCTGCAGAAGGTCACCACAGTCCTTTTATTCACTCTCTGCTGGGGCTTGCTGGGAGCACAGAGTGATAGCTGAAAATTGTTGAAAGCATAAATCTGAAATGCTTCTGCTTCTTAGCATCAAACTGAGATAGCTGCTAAGAAAAGCTTAAACAACCATGCCTTGCATATCTGCTTCTAGGAAACAGCATTTAAACAACAACAACAAAACAAAACAAAAACAAACAACAACAACAACAAAAAAAAACAAACAAAACAACCCCAAGCAAAACTCAGAACAACAAAACCCAGAGAGAGACCCAGTTATTGATAATAATGTGCATTAATGCATCTGAAAGTTTCAGTGGAGATAGAGGTGCCCAGAATCCCTTGGGACACGGTTCATAGCTTGTGAAGTTTTCCAGGTTATCGAGGGCAAATGGCAAGGATGCTCCATAAAGAGCAAGAATACAAGGCGGAAGCAATTCACAAGGCTGCTTCTCTTTTGATGCCTGCCTGTGTCAAAGCCCCCTTGTTACAATCACTGTCAGTAGGAAAGGAAACTACCATGAGACACCACTATCTATTCTCCTCCAGGGCAGGAAGACAGCAACTGGGGCGCAGCTGGCTCCTAACTCTTCTCCCCTACCCATTCTGGGTAGCGTAGGTGGAGCTCACCCTCCATCTAAGCTTTCCTGGTACCGACCTCTTCAGCTGATGTGTCCAAAGGAGAAGACTTCTTTCACAAAGTATGTTGAACACATTGATTTGAAATCTGTAACAGCGTAAGACCACTGGCTTTAGCAAAGAACTGGTCTCTACATCCACAGACTCCTTGTTTGCATGGTGGCAACATGGCACTTTGAACACCTGCTGTCTCCAAGCCCTGATCTGGTCTCCATCAAACATCACTTCTTATGCTCTTCACTGGTTTATTACCACAAGCCCACACGAGGACTCTGGTGTGACTGAGGTAAGATCATGGGGATTATTTTCTCCACTGGAAATGCTCTCCCATTGAAGTCAACCAGAATGTTAAACAAGCCACTTGAAGTCCATACCACGGGAACGCCATACCCCATCTAGCACTTCCAATTCAGCACAATATAAAAAGGTAGATTTATTTATTTATTTATTTTTAGCCTGCCAGAGCAGGGGGCTACCTTCAGCCCTTCGAGGACCCTGTCTTCTCCACTTCTTCCTCCAAGCCTGCTCTTATCCCTAGCCCAACTCAAAGCACCGCTCTTTTTTTCATGCCCAACACTTTAATCTCCTCAAACACTGCTTTCATCCTGTGCCAACGGGACCTCTTACTGTTCTCACAGCTAAGAAACATTTCTTTCTAAGCAACCTCAGGAGAAAAGTAGCTAAAATGCCATAGTCAGTGATCTGGATAGGGGAAACAGAATCGCAGAATTGTCATGTTTGGAATGGACCTCTGAGATCGCCAAGTCCAACTGTACACAAAAACACAACCCATACCCTACAACCCTGGCCACCAGAGCATGCCCTGAAGTCCCACGTCTACACGTTTCTTAAATACCTCCGGGATGGAGACTCCACCACCTCCCTGGGCAGGCAGTTTCCAGTGCCTGACCACTCCTTCAGGAAAGTAATTCTGATATGCAGTCTAATATAACATTAGCTCTGTGCTAATATCACATTAAGGCCATGCTCCAGCCTGGGCCTCATCACACATCTCCTGCGTGGCACCGAGGAAGCAGATTGCTCTCCCTATCTCTTTGCAGAGCCAGGCACGGAAGAGTCAAATCAAAATTGGATTTGCTAATATTTGCAAAGCGTTCATTGATCATAGCTGGAAAGTGTTATTAAGACTTTATCACAGAGATGACCAGCCTCTTTGCAGAGATGTACCTCTTCTCCTCCATGGCTGATGGCTTGTGAAATCGCCAGATGACCTAAAAGCCTCACTGAGCTCCAGGGAGACCCACTCAGGCACTGCCACGCTGCAGGGAGGGAGCTGTGGGGCAGAAACCTCATTTCATCTCATTCACCAGGCCCAGCTACACAAAGCCAACAAGTCACCAAAGAACCAGGCAGAACTGCTCCATCCCCGTCAGGGTGGTGGTGGTGCTGGACTGCCACAGAGTGCACAGACTGCGAGCCGGGAGAAGGGCTGATGAGATCTCAAAGTGAAAAAACAAACTACAGGCTAGGAAATTAAAAAGAGCTTGTGTGGGCAAGCCTGCCTCATTCCCTCCAGTTTTTTTGTAGTAGGAAAGATGCCATTATGAAGTGGATGGAGCGAGTTAAACACCTTTTAAGTGCGTTCAAAGAATTAGTGGTATTATGAAAAAAAAACCACCCAAACTTGGCGTTTGTTTAAAAAAGAAAAAAAGAAAAAAAAGTCTTATTTAACTACAACTCCAGTGTTTAAAGTATTAATAGCTCGTTCCTACATGCTTACATGCTTTTCAAATTGAATTTGGTAAAGCTCGGTCCATCTGTTTTCCCACACTCCCTCAACACAGGCACCAAAGTGCGCAGGGGCTACCTATGGCAGGGCTGTGTTCTCTTCAGGACTTTCTGCTTGCATACCAGAAATTCAATGCTAATTCAACATGCTTTTGGGAGCATTTGAGCTATAAGGGAGGAGGGCTCAGGAAAGGGAGGGGAGAAAAGAGGGTTTTTCACTCATCCCGATACAGCCAGACAAGCAGCCAGGAAGGATTTGGGCATCGCTGGAGCCTGCTTGCAGACCAGTTGCTCCCGACTCCAGCCCAAACCTGCTGCAACACAACAATATTACGCGCCAGAGACTGGACAAGCGGCTGCTAATTCACTGCACGAACTTCAAAAACTATAAATTTTCTTTTCAAACCCACCCAGCAGGACAAAGAGAAGTCTGCTTGAGATTCATGGCAAGTCCCAGGCTGATGGCTCATTCGTATGAAAATGGGTAGGGCCCCTCCTGTGGATAGCCGGCCTCATGTGCTCTGTGGGTAAGTGGCCCAGGGAGGACTGGAAAAGAGATCACCCCCCAGGACCAGCCTGCACAGAGCCTGGAAAGAGACAAATACTCAGGTGTGCAGCCCCGAGGGGATGGCGAGGCGTCTTTGCACAGAAAGCCCCGGCGAGCACCCAAGGTGCAAAGGCAGAAGGAGCAGAGGCAGAAAGTGAGGATGCACCAAGGCTGGGGGGGGCTTCCCGGGCAAATTCTGCCCTGTCCGTTTGTCCCGGTTCGCTGCCGTCCTGCTGCTCCCCATCCCTGCCCGTCCCTACAAGGCTGGCTGCCGCCCCTCCCTTGCACCAGCACCACACGTACTGTGAACCGGATTAACAGGTCTGGCTCCCAAAAGAGAAAAAAAGAAAAAAAAAGAAGAAAGAAAAAAAAACAAAACAAACCCAACCACCAAGCTATTTTAATCATCAGGCTATTTTTAAATTCTCCATTGTTACACAAGGTGGCAGGTACGACTGAGGGGGTGGCACATTAGCACAAGGCAAGGGTAAGGAGAACAAGGATGCTCTGAGCAGGTAACAGGAAAGGTTTTGTCAAATAAAATATACGGTCTCACTTTCTCCTCCCCTTAGAGTTCACACTGGCTGCTTTGCCTGTTTTTTAGGATAGCCTGATTTTGGAGTCACATTAGCCTTTATTTATAGCACAGAGATTTTAAATTGCTACTAATTTCTTCAAACTTCCACATTCAGACTCACAAAAAGATTTAAACAAATCTACCAACTCTTGGAAGAAAGTCAACCAGACATAGAATTTTAAATATCTTTTTAAAGGAAAAAAATCTTATTTGGTAGGGATTTATACCAGAAGGCACTATATCAAATGATAGACAGGCACAGAACAGACACCATTTATATTAGCACTTCATCTGAAAGTGGGAAAAGACATCGCATTTGGCAAAGGACAGACAAGGACACAGGCAAATGAACTGGCACTACCATCCCTGGAAGCAGTTTTAGGAGGAGAAATGCAGAAAGCTATCACCTAAATCCTTTGTATATGAAGCTTGGGAGGCTTTTTGGAAGCAGAAACAATTTCAATAATCCATGAAGGAAAAAAATTTCTGAGTTATTTCACTGGGTTTTTTTGCTAATGTAATTTATCGACTTTGCTAAGCATCAGGGCAGACAGGTTGCTGACCATTTACTGGTAAAGACCAGAATGGGTACTTAAAATATCCCCCCTGTTACAGATGTGTTGCTGGTGATGCAGGTGGGATGTTATATACACTCACTATTAAATACACAGGCAGTAGCCACCTTTGTATGCTCTGGATGCCATATGAATGTCAACCAGCAACCCTGAAAGGGAGCTCAGAGCAGAAAATTCCTCCACTCAACATAAAGTTCAAAATTTGTCCTCATGTGAAGTCTACGTTTTAAATAAAATACTTTTTCCCATTTAAATCTCTTGCACTTCGCACTGAATTCTAATGCAGCCATGGTTTGTGCTTCAGGACTAAAGGTTATTGCTTTAAAATACGGGCACTGCTTGATTCATATGTCCCCAACCATATGTTCCATGCCTCTAAAAAGTTTTCGAGTAGTTTATGCCAATGTAAAATCTGGAGTAACAAAAAGGGGATTCCTATTCAGCTTTTTAGTCTTCTGTGAAGGTCTTCATGAAAACATGTTAAAAATATTCTTTGCCTACTACAGATTTCAATATTGGCTTCAATTAATTTCTATCCCAGTCCTATTCAACTATAAATATCGGTGAGGCTAAGATTTAAGCCCAGACCGTGCAAAGCTGACTGCCTGCTACACAAAAGCCCGTTTCCAAAACCTGCATGATGTTGACTATGTGGAGCCACACTGCACACCCAATGAGTTTTGGTTTTCCTCAGCCCGCTTCGTCTGGAGCTCTTCCTGTGGCATCAGGAGGTACTCACAACTCCATCAACTCTGACTCCCCAACACAAAAAATCCCCGCACCTTGTGGGATTTCCCCACCAAACAAGAGGGGCTGAACTTAAGGGCCAGCAAATCTCTGCTTCCACTGTGTTTATGTTGAGTGGCATGGAAACTCTGAGTCAATTAAAGGAGTTTATTTGGTATTACTGTGATTCCTCACTCCCCCTTAGTTTTTATAACGTACAAAGGGGAAGGAAAGAGCTCTGCAAACATAGGAGACAGCTACGAGTTCTTCCTTCAGCTGTTCTGCTGCTGCTTGCAGTTAACTTGTAGGGATGGAATACAGCAAAACCATCTTACACCGTGACTCACAGTCACAAAGGTTTTCTCCAAACAGTAAGGAAGCATATAACGCCAGAAAGATCATAAACGTGAACAGCAACAGAAGACTGAGAGAGCAGAGTTATTCCATGGTGCAAAATGAGCCCATTCCAAAGAAAATGCATAACGATAGGCTATTCATCCCAATACCAGAGCTAGAATAATTTAAATAATATTTGCTGCCATCCAGAGGGACCTGGACAGGCTGGAGAGGTGGGCGAGTGCAAATGGCATCAAGTTCAACCAAGCCAAGGGCAGGGTCCTGCACCTGGGACATGGCAACCCCAGGCACAAATACAGGCTGGGCAGAGAATGGCTGGAGAGCAGCCCTGAGGAGAAGGACTTGGGAGTGCTCCTGGATGAGGAGCTCCCCAGGAGCCGGCAGTGCGCGCTGGCAGCCCAGAAACCAACCCCAGCCTGGGCTGCAGCAAAAGAAGGGTGGCCAGCAGGGCCAGGGAGGGGATTCTGCCCCTCTGCTCTGCTCTGATGGGATCCCACCAGTGGAGTCCTGTGTCCAGCTCTGGAGTCCTCAACACAGAAAGGACATGGACCTGTTGGAATGGGTCCAGGGGAGGACCACGAAGATGACCAGAGGGCTTGGAGCAAACTGGTCTGGTAGGAGGTGTCCCTGCCCATGGCAGGGGGGTTGGAACTGGATGGTTTTTAAGGTCCCTTCCAACTCTAACCATTCTATTATTTTATGATTCACTTCTACATAGTTGATTCACTTTTGCAGAACTGAATAGCAACCTGGACCTTCCAAGCTGCTTTTGACATTTCCCTGCTATATAGCAAGCACCAGACACTGGTGGAGCCTCACATCACGTTCAGCTCCAAACAGCCCTAAACCTTGGTTCTGTTAAGATGATAGGAAGGAACAGCTGGATTTCTGTTCAAGGCTTTCATAATGTCAGCCAGGTTACAATTTGCTAGGAACAGGACAAAGCAATCAAAGCAGCACGGAGCGGGGGGGATTTCATTCACTGCTATTTTTCTTCCTAAACCCAGCGCTCACTTGAAAACGTATCACTTTATCTAGGAGATATTTTCATTCACAAGCAATTTGTCACGCAACTCCAAACTTCTGGGACTGTATGAATCCCAGAACTGCAGTTGCAGTTGTCAGCAGTGCCAGCTCCCGCGATCTGTTAAACACATTGGTGAAAGGTGGCTGCCAGCATCCTCCCTTCTCCTTTCCTGTGGGAAAGGCAGCAGTAACGGGCTCTCACTCATCCTTCTCTGGAAGGCTTGACGGTGATGGTTTGTTATCCTAAAGCCCTGCCAGTCGCTTTGCCCTTCCTCCCTGTGAGCCTGCTGGCTGGCTGTACCCAGCTGAAGACCACCTAAAGGATCAGGCCAGCCCAGCTGTGGAGGCTGGAGACCCACTGCCCTCTACCTCTGACCCCCGCTGGGGACAGAAACAGCGAAGCCTCAAGGGCAGCCCCTGGGACATCAAAGGCAGAGAGTAACTCCCACACAGTCTGGAAAAGAGTCTATCTAAACCTCGGGTCAGATGCTTTAACTTCCCCACACACACACCTCAGCTGGACGAAGGGATTGAATGTACCCTCAGTAAGTTCACAGATGACACCAAGCTTGGTTGGGAGTGTTGACCTGCTTGAGGGTAGAAAGGCTTTGCAGAGGGATCTGGACAGGCTGACTGGATGGGCTGAGGCCAACGGGATGAGGTTCAACAAGGCCACGTGCTGGGTCCTGCACTGGGGGTCACACCAACCCCTTGCAGCACTACAGACCTGGAGCAGAGTGGCTGGAGCTGCCTGGCAGAAAAGGACCCGGGGAGGTTGGTGACTGTGGGCTGACCATGAGCCAGCAGTGTGCCCTGGTGCCCAAGAAGGCCACCGGCATCGTGGCCTGGATCAGGAACAGCATGGGGAGTAGGACTTGAGAGGAGATCATCCCCCTGTCCTGGGCACTGGTGAGGCCCCACCTCCAGTGCTGGCTCCAGTATGGGGCCCCTTCCCAAAAAAGAGACATTGAGGGGCTGGAGCGGGTCCAGAGAAGGGAAGTGGAGCTGGTCAGGAGTCTGGAGAGTAACCCCTCTGAGGAGAGGCTGAGGGAGCTGGGGGTGTTCAGCCCAGAGAAGAGGAGGCTGAGGGGAGACCTTCTCACTCTCTCCAACCCCCTGAAAGGAGGGGGCAGCCAGGGGGGGTCGGTCTCTTCTCCCACATCACAGGTGATGGGACAAGAGGAAATGGCCTCAAGCAATTTTTACCCTGAAGGGGTTCTTAAGCCTTGGACTGGGCTGCCCAGGGAAGGGGTTGAGGCCCCATCCCTGGAGGTATTCAAAAGATGGGTTGACATGGTTTAGGGATGGTTTTTATCAGAGTTAGTTTGATGGTTGGACTAGATGATCTGAAAGGCCCCTTCCAAACTAGACAGTTCCACGATTCTCTGATTCTACATGGCCAAGGAGGCAGAAGGCTAACAGCTGAGCTGCTGCCCCCTCGCTTAGCTCTCCCTGCAGGGACACCTCCAGGATGGTTCCTGCAAAGACAAACTCGTGAGTTACATACAGCGTGGAATAGAGATGTTCTTCGTACCCCTCTTCCGCCAGGAGGTTTTCTGCTGCAAATTATACACTCTTCCAGACCCAACAGTAAGGTGAAATGAGGTATAAGGAATCACTTGAGCTGCCCTCAGCCAGCCTTTTGGCTGGCACAGCCTGGCAGCGGGCCACCGAGAAGCACTGGCTGAGGTTCTGCCAAAAACCCTTTTAAGGATTTGGAAAGAGTCCCTGTGAACTAACAGGCCATGAGATTTTTTTTTAATCCAAGTGAAGGGGCAGGGCGATTCTGTCCAACCTTTGCCTCCTGCAAAGGAGCGGGGGAAGGAAAGTGCAAGCAGCCAAACTAAAAGGATCTGAAACAAGAGCAGGTGCTGGCATACCCGAGGTCCTGCCTGGAAAACAGAGAGCTGGTGCAGCCTGAACCTGTGCTCCTTCATACCAGGGGCATGAATAACACCCAATTATACACAAAAGGAAAAAATGCGCATCATTCTCAGTCGTTCCCGTTTGCCTATCTGAGCTCTTACAACCACCATCAAGGACGAGGTCTTCCGCTGGGGAGGGGAGGCTTTGGGGTTTTGTTTCAAACAAAAACACAACAAAAGATGTCCAAAATAACATTTAACAAACAAAGCATTTGCATCAGAACAATCCCACCCAGGGTGCAACCAGGGCAAGTGGCACAAGGGCTAAACTCCTGAGGGTCAAAGCTGAGAAGGGATTACTTGGCTCTGTTTTCAAGAAACTTCTCTCCAAGCACTTTCTTCTTTCAATGCTCCCCAAACTGTTGCTAGGAACAAAGTTACACAAGAAAAAAAAAATATAAGAAAAGAAACAAACAAAAAACTAGAAGAAAAATTGCCTCTAACATGAGCTCAACATGAGAGGGCATTAGCTGGGGGTCTGCACGGCAAACAGACCTGCAGAATTTATCGCAAGCTCTGCCAGAAACGCAATATACGTGTCTAGAGTAAGCCTTTTGGAAAACTGTGCAGCTTGCCTTCAGTTAACTTCACTGTCTCAATGTTCCTTACAGGAACGGCTACGGACAGCAGAGTGATCAGGAAATTATCAAGGGCAAATGGCATGTTTTAAGAGCAGCCACTTGAACTGCAGCTCTTGTTGCAAGACTAACTCAACTAGGGACGAGTCTTCTCCACAGGCATCGTATGCTTAAAATCAAAGGATGCTGGCGGGGCTGTGTTTCCAAAAAGGTCTGTCAATGTCTAAATGGAGCTGTCACTCCTCAGAAAGCAGAAGATACTCGATGAACCCTTAGTGCTGTCGAAAGGTACTCAAAATTAAGAAAGCAGGACAGTTTACACACTTTAACAGAAGCACTGGGCCTGGCGCAGACAAGAGTGATTTGTTGCAAATGTATATAACTGGTCTTATATAAATTCCATGATGTTATTCATCATGTTCTCCTAGATATTAAAATCCATCTCGCTAATGAACAGCAACCTTAAGCTACTCCAATTCCCCAAGTAGGTCACAGGATACTGGGACATTCAAATCCTTCCATCCAGCAGCAGTAGATGCAGTAGCTACACCACAAAGTGCAATAAATATTATAAATATCTATATAGTTCATCTGGCTGTGCTTGTTTTGTTGGTAGGCTCAGGCTGGTACTCTTTGCATGTGGAGAAAAGGAGGCAATGTGGGTTACATGCCCATGTCTGTACACAGGAGGAGTGTTGGGGAGCAACAAGCAGGGAGAATGGAGCCACGCTGACCTCTCAGAGTAGTAAAAACACTTGGCCACCACCAGTAAACCTTCCCCCAATTCCAGTCCATACCCTACCATTTCATTCCTGGATTCTACATGGGATCCAAAGCTTAAAGTTCTTGCCTGTTTTGGGGGCAGTTGATGGGATTTAACATCCCATGTGTCATCCGTTTCCAACTTTGGTTATAGTTCTACAGCAATTTTCCATAGCAGGTAACAAAAAAGCACTGGGTTATCACAGAATCATAGAACGATTACAGTTGGAAGCGACCTTAAAGATCATCCAGTTCCAACCCCCCTGCCATGGGCAGGGACACCTCCCACCACACCAGGTTGCTCCAAGCCCCATCCAGCCTGGCCTTGAACCCCTCCAGGAATGGGGCAGCCACAGCTTCTCTGGGCAACCTGTTCCAGTGCCTCACCAGCTGCACAGAAAAAAATTTCTCTCTGGCAGCACGAGGCAGCACACGTCGCCTTGGCCTTTTAATTCTACAGTATTTACTTGGGAGCAGGTCAGGAGGAACATCCCCCTGCCCTTCAAACTGAAGGGGAAAAAAGGCAAAACCTATCTCGGGAGCCTCTCTGCAGCCCTATGCCACCAGCAGCCACTTCACATGGGCTCAAGTAAATCCTGTGATGGTCTAGGAAGATGTCCAGGTCGGAAAGCACATCCATTCTGCAGCCTATGCTGCATCTAAGACAAAACCTCTCTGAGGACTTACAAGTCAAGAATAAACAAAACCATGGTCCTTCTCCTCTAAAATCCCCCTCCAACCCTAAGTCGCACTGTGACTTGCAAAGCTCTCAGACTTTCAATTTCCATCCTGTTTACAAGAAAAGGTCCTTCTTACCCATAAACCAAAAGCAAAGCTGATCAGTTCTAATATTACGAACCCCCAAAGCAGCTCTTTCTATTCCTCAGAGCCTGCCCCCAACTTGTGGACGTGGTTATCCTCCTTGTCCAACACGTGCTGCTCATTAAAATCTCTGGGAGACACATCCACGTCAACCAGCTGATGAAAATACCCGCAGTATTTATTTTCAATACCGCTAGCATTCGCACCTCCTCCCCATTGCATAGGGTAAAAAGATGGTAAAACACGCATTTTTAATTTCCCTAAAACTTAAAAGAACGCATGAGCAAGCTGCCTATTTTTTAAGAAAAGAGGGAGAAAGAGAGAAAAGAAAAAAACAACTATGTAGCACCTGACAGGTTGCAATAGCTGCAGAAACTGAAATTCAGTTTATCTCCGGAAGATCTGCAAGGAAAGGACGCAGCAGAAGCCACCCCAGGAGGCCTGCCCGTGGCCACAAGGACCACTCACCCGCCTGTGTGGCAGCTCCAGCACCAACCACCATCCCCAGGGCAGCCTCCGTTTGTTCTGCAGGGGCCCACCAGCCAGAGGTAACATCGCACCGGGATGAACTTGTGCTAGAGAGGTTTAACAAAACAAGCAAAAATAGGTGGGTTTCCTTCCCCCTGTGCCCCCTCCCACTATTCTGCCCTCCACACCATCCATCCCTGCAGCCGAGGAATTCACACTGTACCAACTCCTTCCCTCCCAAAGCACCAGCCAGTCTATTGTCAGTGCACAGGAGATGTTCAAATAATCCCCCAAATCAATATTGGTCAGTCACAGATCCTGTTTACCATGCTTTATGGTTTTTTATGCTATAAGCCATACCCCTCACTGGGAAACCACACGCCTATGGAAAGAAAACCACCCCGACAACTCTTTGGTTCATGACAAGATTAATGACTTGACACGCACAGATTAGTTCCTTAGTTCCGACTGCCCCAGCCCTGTAACAGCAGATCCCCGTTGCGAAATGAACACGGGTACGACTCAATGTGCTGTTCATGAATAACCCAGTGTGGATACAGAGTTATTCAGCTGAAGTGCAATTAAGAATGAAAAAGAGAGGGTCACAGCGGTAAACACCCAGGGATATTTTGAGTTTAATTGGGATTAGCATGTCATACGCTTACAGCCTTTGGAAGGGAGGCTGCGCGGCAGCACATGGAGAACATCGGCGTTTGAACGCCCCGAGCACCTCATTTAATGCTCTTTTCAACTGGCAAAAGCTGCTTGTGAGAGCGGGCTTGTCTCACAGGGGGCTGAACCCAGCGCCAGGGCTTGAAGCTGACCTGCAGCTGGTGGGGGAGCAGCCTTCAACAATGAAGTGCATTTTGCAGCGTCAGGGCATGGGAGCTGCAGCACCTGAGGGTTATCTTGGAAAGCCCATGACCTAACCTCCTCTTGCCCACTCGGCTCCCTCCTCACACAGAGAAACACTGCACCTCACACCTTGACTGTTGGGGTTGGAACTCCATGATCTTTAAGGTCCCTTCCAACTTGAACCATTCCATGATTCTATAAGAAATCAAACAGCCCTTGATGGTTTATCCTTCACTCACAGGAACATTTCTGGCTTGTAGCAAAGTTTTGGTACTGCCCAAGTTGTTTAAGATGCAATGGTGCAAATATCTGCAGCCTGTTTGCAAGAGGGCATCCAGTGGCATCTCAGACAGTTGTGCTGCCCTTGCCTGGACAGATGTGCCAGGGAAGAGAAAAGGCTGGTTCAGAGTCCACATAACTTTTTTGGGTTCTCAAGGCATACTCAGCAGCTATCAAGTTCTCAGAGGGCATCTCTAAGGCTCTCTCAATGGGGCTAAGCAAACCAAAGGACTGCAGATTTCAGCTTCCAAATTTTCACAGCTTGTTCATGTTTGGTGACTTCATCTAGCAGGAGGATAGTACAGAAATCTTGGGCACACAGAGGGATGAAAAATCAGGAAAGTCTTTGAGATTGTTTTTCCTTTCTACCTGCTGATCCTCTCCTTCAGATCCCACGTATCAGAATGGTTTTTGTAAAAGCCAAGGTGTGCGGTAGAGCTCCCACTGCAAAGGCTCTACTATCCTAGACCAGCCTTTGAAGATTTTTCTTCCAAGTTGTTCCCACCATGCTCCTCCTCAGTTACCAAATCCGGTGGGAATGAGTAGCACACATTGCCTCAAGTGGTTCTACAACTGCAGAGTTTTGTTTGTGTGTGGTGATGGTGGGGGAAATGCCTTTATTCTAAATATATCTCCCCTTTACATCTCGGGGGGAGACAGGGGTGCGGTTATCCTTTCAAGTGCTGGTAACTGGAGGTAGTGTATTTGTTACTGCTGCAGCTCTGAGAAAACCCAGCTAGGGACCATTGTACCAAGTGTTATTTTTCTCCTGGAAGAACAATCTCTGCTCTGGTGAGCTTACACAAACCCGCCCTCTGCCAACAACTTAGCAAAACAGAGAGCAAATATTCCGCTGACTTGTGTCTGCTGCAGCCCCACTGAAATCCACGAGGCTGACCTACTTGTACATCGAGCAGAATTTGATTCCTGGGTTTATTTGTGGATGGCAACAGAAGAGGCTGACCAACTCTGCCCGGAAAAAGACAACCCAGGACACCAGAGGTAGCTTCTGCTTGGACTAAAGCTTCTGCCTGGACTAAAGAAGGACAGAACATGGGAACGGACGGACAAAACCAGCCACCAGACCTAGCAACTTTGTTTTGTTAACCTGAAAAGTGCTGAGGGAGCTCCCACATTGGGAGAATTCACATGATCTCACTATCCCCCTTACTACCACTATTCATTTATACACTTCATTTGAATAAAAGAAACACCAGCTGCGGATTGATGACACCCACCAATACCACAGCAGTAGCAAATCGAAAGCAAAAGCCAAAGAAAAACCCAGAAAAGATGTTTGGGTTTTTTTAGCTACATCATGCAACCGGCAAGGCTGCAGAGCCTGAAACATGCTCCACCAGCCCAGGCATTGGGCAACTGGCCTGAGCACCTCCAGCAGCGCAGCACCCTGGACCTGAAGATGCACCCTGTACTATAAAAGGAGAGGCATTAGCATTTCCCAAGCGGCTCCTAGTTGCCAGGGGTTTAACATGGTAGAAGAAGTGAAGGGGCATCGCTCAGAGCCAAAGTAATTAAAGGTTTGGGTTGATGACTGGGATGAAGACATCAGCACTGCCGCTTCTCCGTGAGTGTCCAGGAATCCCAGGAGCAGCTGAACCAGTTGCTGAGCTGCTAACCCCAGGTTCAGCAAGGATTTGTGCATCACAGCCTGCAAACATCGCTCTCTAGGGATGCAAGGGAAGGAGAGCTAGATGAGGCCTCAGCAGGCTGGAGAATACTTCTGAAGTTTGCACCTCTGCTACAGAAAACATTTTTGGAGACCATGAGTTCTACAAAGACTGGGAAGTATAAGCACATAAGAATGAGAAAAGACCCAGGACCTGGGCTTGGAGATATTTGGCACTGGTGAGGCCCCAGCTCCAGTGCTGGCTCCAGTTTTGGGCCCTTCCCCCCCAAAAAAAGACATTGAGGGGCTGGAGCAGGTCCAGAGAAGGACAACAGNGCTAGGAATAAAGCATCTCTTCAGCATCCTGCAGAACGCGAGCCAGCCTGCAACCAGACTTCACCGAAGCTCTGGCTCTCGCTCATTGTCTGGCCAGTTGGGTGGGTTGACAGACAGATAACATCATGTCTGTACCCTCACTTCAGAGGCAAAAGTCTGGACAGAAAAGAAGTATGCTACCATGAAGTGAGCAAATACAGGAATTATTTAGAAGTTCACAGGTAGTGGAAGAGGGGAATTCTGAGCACAGGCAAGGTAAACCATCTTAAAAATGAGCCTTCACACAGGGCTCTCCATCATCTCCAGGATGCTCTAGACCAAGCTGGCAGGCTGCGGTGCAAAGGCTAGTTTGGACTGGCACACAACAGCTCCTGGCTTCCAGCGATTTCCAAACTCAGCAAGAGCTAGGAGCCAGGAGCCACTACCTCTCACAGACATGCTACCAGCATGCTTAATTTGGGAAAGGAAAATACAGTCTGGCACATTAGCTCTGAATGGCTGCCAAGTCCTGCTCTCATCTCGGCAGGCTGGAGCTGGCCAAAAAATAGGGGGAAAAAAAAGTCCAGCGCCAGACTGGACTCACTCAGCCACAACCCCCCTTCGCAGCCATCTCTGTCTCGGTGTGCCTCTCTTCTTCTGAGCATCACAGGATTGTGGAATCGTCAGGATTGGAAAGGACCTCTGAGATCAGAGTCCAACCACACACACACATGAAAAAAAGCCCTAAAATGCTGTAACAGGGAATCCCAGCTCATATTAAGAGCTGATGGAAACATCAAGTCATGAGCAATCTGGGAGAAATCAGGCAACGCAACGCCAAAGTGAGTCTTGAGCCTGCACACCCTGTAATGTTGAAATAACTGGTTCTGGAGATTGTGCTCAGGCTTGGTTCATCATCCTGCTTGATAGCACCACGAAGATAAGGACAAAAATCTTGCCTCCAAGGCTGCTCCACAATACATTCCTGTGCCTAATGCAACTATCATTAAATAAACCTAATTTCAAACCTATGAAGAAGAAACCTGTAGCTATGATACAGATTAAGAAACATTTGGGAATTATACATACATGTGTTATTAACAGAAGTTAGGCCTAACCAGAAGAAAACTCCTACATCTTTGAATATATTACTACAATCAACGTAGATCTTTTCAGAAATCATAAAGTAAACAGGCCTTCAGAAAGAAATTTTATGAAAACAAATGTAGGATAATAAACGTGGAGATATCTGTGTTTATTTATGTTTTAAGCCCTAGGAAGCATAGATGTCTTATTTCAAAACATTCTCTCCAAGCTGGAAGACTAAACCCAGCATTTTGGGTGGGCTTGTTTGGGCTGGTGAGGCTTTTTATAACTCATTCTGTCATTTAATCACTTGCTTCCAGGACACTGGGCTTTAAAGAAAATGTCAAGTGTCATCAGTTGACAGTGCTGACAATGGAAAATAAGGGTTTGCAAGTACATACAGGAAACTCTATTTGGCTTTGACCAGTACTAACTAGCAAACAGCGTTTACCCTCAAAAAACCTGCTCCAGAAAACACACTTCAATACCAACGTATTTGCGTGCTGCCTTTTGTGGCGAGCACTGGCATTAAAGCTTAACAGTTCTCTGCATTCACTGAAGGAAGCCCAAGAAGGACGGACTCTGGTAACACAGCACATGCAGGGCAACAGTACAGCAAGCAGAGCACAGAGGGTTGATACATCCACAGTCCCACTGACTGCTTTTCTCAACAGTTCCTATGAGGGACACGTGCTGATGGATCACATCTGCCTCCATCACCACCACCGTTCTCGCTCAGCCACACCGTGCTGGAGAGCAGCGATAGGTGTCTGTGTGCTACACCCACACTCGCCATTCCCACTGAGTCAGTCAGCTTCACTCCTCTCACTGGCTTTTGTCCCCATCCCTAGGTCAGCCCCAACACCTCTCCAGCTGCAGGGAAATGTTGGACAACCCTCCACCCATGCAGTGAGGTGGAGTCAACCGTGGCATGGACAGAAAGGTGTCCTCCCTGGTCCAGTATTCAGTAAAGGAGATCAAACCACCCGCTCTTTTGAAATGTTCCTACAACTTACAATGCCAAAGCCACCATAAATCCCAGGGAAACTAACCAAAGTTCAATCAAAAGATGTCATCTTAGATCAAAAAAAGCAAAGGACTGTTGTCATTTCTTGGATGGATAAACAACTGAAAAAGGTCTTGGGGGGGAGAAAAAGGCAGTTTATCAGATGAACCATGTATGAAGAGAAGTGCCTCATTTTGGAAGCTATATCAATTTCTGATGCCTTCTTGCCTCCTCTTAGCTTCATTCAGCTAAAAATTAACTGCTCAGAAGTGCAGCATAACTATAAAAAGATGATGCCACTCATTCACAAGAAGTGAGCCTGCCAGGAGAGGAGCAGCAAACACTCTGCCCCAAAGAACTTTGAAGAGTACAACAACTTAACATAAACAAGGCACTGTTCTGACAAAACCTTAATAATCTGGATTTATGTTGCTAAATTTTGCTACCTGAAGGAGCTGAGTAGCAGATCTGTCACACAAGGACAGAGCTGCTTGGACACAGCATAGACTAAACAATGACAGCCCACTTTCAGAACCTGGCAGCAGCATCCCAGTCTCACCCCATCCTTCTTTAACCACAGGCTCCCTCCTTGCTCTCTTTATTTAACATCAGCCACCTGTTTACAGCTCAGCTGCTTAAAAACTGCCTTGGTCTCTGGAGCTGCAAGAACATCGCGTCTCTCAAACAAAAAAACCTCAGTTTATCTTGGAGAAGGATGGAACCATCTTTTCCTCTTCCCCATTTCTTTGAATTAACTGATGCTTTCAGAAGAAAGAAGAGAAACCCACAAGACAAACCGAACAAATGAAGATGATTTCCACTTGAACTGGCCCTCCCCGAGTGAGCAAATATTCTCTCTCATAGCATCAACACTGCCCAGATGAAGGGGATGGAAAGGTTGGTAGAATAATTGTGATGTCCTCATGGTGCCCAGCTTGCTCCTCTCCTGCCTTCTGTTAGGGCAAACAGTGAGTTGTTACTGGTAATTAATCACTTAATATTTTAAAGCAGTAACATTGCTTCAGGTATTTTTCCCTTTGGAATTTAGCTAATGTCAGGTATTGATGGCACCTAATTAAAAGCTTTGAGAGGAGCTCACGACCAACCATCATTTTCAAACATGTTTTGGTAAAGGATAGAAATCACAGAATCATAGAATGATTCGAGTTGGAAGGGACCTCAAAGATCATCCAGTTCCAACCCCCCTGCCCTGGGCAGGGACACCTCCCACCACACCAGGTTGCTCCAAGCCCCATCCAGCCTGGCCTTGAACCCCTACAGGGATAAATGCACACAAACACAGCAAGGAGAACTAGTAGAATAATATAGTTAAAAGTACCCATTTTTTCAGAAGTGTCATCAGAAGCTAAAGTAAAGGGAGAGGATGTCTCCTCCTGTCAGATAACTTTCCCATATTGTTCCCCTCTCCCCTCCTTGCTGGATGGGACAGGGAGAACTTGTGCTCCTTTTTATGGTTTGCTTCATTTCCAGCCCACTGGAACTCTGATAGGTTCATAGCAGTTCATTTGGTTTCTCTCACCAGAAACCAAAATCTCACGTAAAACAGGACACCAACATAGCTATTGAGTCTTTTCAAGTCAATCCAAACAACATGTAATGGGCCAGAGGAGGAAGAGCAGAAAGTGGAATATGGTTCCAATGTTCAACCCTGGGAAGTTGACTCTGGCACTAAACGCAGCTCTTTCACTTGCTCTAGGACTATGATAGCACGTCTCATCCCTGTTTTCCTTACAGGCATTTCCATGGGCTGACCTAGAAGAGGAGCTTCAGGGCTGTGCTTTATTACCTGCCTAAACCATACCTTTTCTAAGGGGACCCCGATCATGCCAGAGATGGCTGGTTATGTGCCCCAGAAATCAAAATACCAGGAGCTTGCCTCCCGACTATATCGCTCACAGGCTGTAGGACCCAGTTTTACACTGGTATATTTTCATGCATCAAATTTGTGTTTCGGCTGCACTAATCCACTAAACTCCAACAATGTCATGGAGAAGCGTGCCTTCCCATTTCAGTTCATGTACATTCCCTAGCTGCAGGGGACAATAAGCTTCAATAAAGACTATTTTAAGATGTCAGCTCATCGCTTTTTTCTCTTTTAATTCTTAAAGTCAACTATGAAACTGAAAAATACAGACAATTTGTCATTAATTTGTCAATTCAGATAGATCCACTGAGGTAAGATAATGGCATCTATTGAGTGGTACAAGCTCAAGAATTACGCTGAGCTGAGAATGCACTAAGCAGCCATGAGAAATCCATGGTGTCTCAGTGTGATCTCATGCTCTATCTCCTATTCAAGGGAGACCCTGTCAATCAAGACACATTAGAAATGATCTAAAACTTCCGGTGTTGCTCAGAAAGGTCTAAAAGCATCCAATTTATGCAAAGGCTTCAGTTTTAGTTTCTGACATAACAAGAGACTACGTCAATGGTTGGGGAGTTCGGCACCATCACCACATAAACAAGTCCAGATACATAATCAAAAATAAGTGAAAACAAACCCACAAATTGAAAGGCAAATCTTAAAATACATTGGAAAATAAGCACAAATCAACACAGAATAATGCATTCTTGTCATACACAGAATCATAGAATTGTCTAAGTTAGAAAGGACCTTTCAAATCATCTAGTCCAACCATCAACCTAACTCTGATAAAAGCCGTCACTAAACCATGTCTCTAAGCACTATGGCAACCCATCTTTTGAATACCTCCAGGGATGGTGCCTCAACTCCTTCCCTGGACAGCCCATTCCAAGGCTTAAGAACCCTTTCCGTGTCAAAATGTTCCTGATCTCCAATCTGAACCTCCCCTGGTGCAACTTGAGGCCATTTCCTCTTGGGCCATCGCCTGTGACTTGGGAGAAGAGACCGACCCCCCCTGGCTGCCCCCTCCTTTCAGGGAGCTGGAGACAGCGAGAAGGTCTCCCCTCAGCCTCCTCCAGGCTGAACACCCCCAGCTCCCTCAGCCTCTCCTCAGAGGGGTTACTCTCCAGACCCCTCACCAGCTCTGTTGTCCTTCTCTGGACCCGCTCCAGCCCCTCAGTGTCTTTTTTTTTGGGAAGGGGCCCAAAACTAGACACAGAAAACAACTGTATACATGGCAGACCATGGGAGACTGAGGAGTAAGGAGCAAGCCCCACCTCTAAATCAAAGCAAAGCAAACACACACATATTTCTCCATAATCCAGTGTTTTACAGGATCTGTAAATAAAAGCTTGGTCCAAAATCTCCAAAGAATCTGCTCTTCTGAAAAGGAAGTAAAATCTCCGGCTGTAGCTAACAGCAGCCCGCATACAATCATAGAATCATTCAGGTTGGAAAAGACCTTTGGGATCATCGAGTCCAACCATCAGCCCCATTTGACAACGTTCTCCCCTACACCAGATCCCCCAACACCACATCTAAACGTCTCTGAAACACATCCAGGGATGGGGACTCAACCACCTCCCTGGGCAGCCTAGTCCAGTGTCTGACCACTGGAATGTGGTCATTTTTACATGTTTTCTCTTTCTCTTTACATACCATCTCTCCTCCCTGTGAAGAATTTTTCCTAATGTCCAGTCTAAGCTGCCCTGGTGCAGCTTGAAGCCATTCCATCTTGTTCTATCGCTAATTACTTGTCAGAAGAGACCAGCACCAACCTCCCTTCAATGTCCTTTTAAGAAGTTGTAGAGAGCGATGAGGTCTTCTGTCAGCCTCCTCTTCCTCAAACTAGAGTCCCAGCTCCTTCAATTGCTCCTCATAAGATTTATTCTGCAAATATTCTCCACATATTATTCTGCAAATATATATCCTCCATGATGGGCATGGAATCCTCTGACCGGCTCTGCCAGGCCTTGCTGCTGAGGTTCAGCAAGCAGAGGTCACGCACATCTTCCAGTTTCACCCCTTCCCTCACATCGCTCGATCTTTGGCAGGAGGCTTACCTGCCCGACCTTACCCGGATGACATGCTTGATCTGTCTGCCTGAGTTGCCATGGAGCAGGACAAAACTTTGTAAATCTCCACCATTCAAACAGATTCTCTCAAGATGTGTCATTTTAATGCATTTTTCTCAGTCTCTCTTCACATACCATCTCTCCTCCCTCCTTCCCCTGGAGCCCAATTTCCCTTCCCATTCCCTTCAAGAACAGGGCAGGCAGTAAGCAGTGAAAATCCAGCAGCTGCTCACTTGTTAAAATGTTTATATTTTTCATTTATGCTTTACGGATCGAGCCAGTTATGGTCTCTGGCCCCATCTGAAAAAGATATAGAGCTGTATGCTTTATTTAATCTAAATAAACACGCAGAGTCCCTGGCATTTCGGAGAGACAAACACAAGTGACAGGCTGGGAGATGAGACAAAATGAATACGCTGGGTATTTCTTTTCAAATATAATCCTGCGTTCTGATCCTTTCTTGGGAACGTTTACTTTTGTATTAACACCGCAAATTATTTCAACTGCAATTGTAAATATTTTTATTCATTTCCTAGTTTAGTCTAAATTTCACTAGTGGTCTAAATGCTGAAAAGAAAAAAAGAAGGAAGCATCTCTAAATGATCAACAAGGTGCACAGAACTTTGCTGGGCTGCTGGAAGGGCTCCTGTTGGGTTCTGACCCCAGTCCACCGCAACGGCCCCAGCAGTGATGTCAGTAACTCGCTCTCACAGCACAGTTCCAGCAGCACCTCCAACAGCCAAGAGAGGTGCTGCTTCTGCAGCGGGGAGGACGAAAATCAAGACCTGCTTAGGTTTCAGCCAGGCTAACATGAGTCGAGCACAAAAAGTCAGTCCATATGGAAATAATCAGTTAAATGGAGACTAAATGATTGGTCCAAACTTTCCCTGACTAAAGCAGAAAAATATACTACTTTTCAACCGTACGAATGACCTTCTGGTTTTTGTTGTTTTGAGGGTTTTTTTTGTCTTTTCCAGTAGAAAACTCCCACCATTCATTAAAGCACTTCACGTACAACAGAGTCCTTAAAAGGAGATGTGGTTCTCCCCTACGAGCAAGATGGATATCTACCCAGCCCCTGCTCCTATGGTCTTCTGGGCTCCCAGGCTCAGAGGGGGGGTGGGAAAAAGGAAGGGGAAGGGGTGGGGAGAAGGAAAAAAAAAAATAAAAGAAGTAATGCCAAGTTTCTTCTTCACCTCTTTAATTTTCTTCTCCATTTCTCTTTGCTTTTCATATCATTGGGCTGAACTGCAGTTTGACAACATGCCATCACGGGTTTGATGGGTTTCAACTGTCTTGGTGCACAGTTCTCAGAAAAAATGAGGGGGGAAGGGGAATAAATATATATCTATATATACACACACACCTTCCAACAGACAGTAACTCACTGAGATGTTTCACACTTTCATTGCTCTGTGGCCAAGACACACAGACACTCACTCAGCCAACAGCTGAAGCCATTGACCAAGCCCCCACCTCCCCTCTGGGTTTGTCCCAGCTCTGGCTCCACAGCAGGAGCTGACAGGCCCAGGCCCCTGTGCTGACACATCCTCAGTCTACCCTTCCCCTCCTCACCTGAGCACCAGCTTCGCAGCTGGGATGTAGCCACCCAGACTTTAATCCACAGCAGCCTGAGTTTTACAGAAATTTTATTTGAAGATACAAAACTATAGAGGCTGAAGAGGTGAAGCAAACTACAAGACTGGTGTCAAGAGCTCCACTTCTCTCTGGTCATTGGTTTGGTTTTTTTCCCCCAGAATTTGATATTTTCACTCATTTCTGATAAGTGATTTTCAGGCAAGCCTGTTTCTTCAATTCACAGGTGAAGATAGCAAGACTATCGTCCAGCTTGTAGAGACAGCTTTCTACCCTTGCTTTGAAATCTCAAGTCGGTGGAGATAAAACACTGGCAGGAGTAATGACAGAGGCCGACCTCAGATGACAGCTTTGTGACCACAGAGGTCAGTGCCGGAGGAAAGCCACAGCACCCATCAGCGTGTGGCAGACACAGCTCCAGCAGGGAATGCCAGCTGAAGGAAACCTCACCAAGGCAGGAGACAAGGCCACCAAAGGGAAGCAGAGGGGCCAGATGGCTCCTCTTTTCCCCAGCCTTGTTGGCACTGGTTGCGTTTATTTTACCAGAGCCAGATAATTCACATTACAAAAGGGCGTAATGACCTCTGAAACAAACCCTAACTCCAGGGTTTTTTGGTTTTTTTTTTGTTTTTTTTTAATAACTGTGCCAGGCCATTTTTGTTTTTCACATGAAGAGTCATGGCTGCAAAGACCTGGCTTGTTCTTTCATCAAAGCATGAAAAATCACTTCACAGAAAATTCACATTACTTCTGAAGGCAGAGGCGAACCCCACCCAAGTCTAGCTAATTAGCTCTCACTCCAGAACCAGCTTGCCACAAAATTTCACTGGCTTGTAGCTCAGGCATCAGGCAGAGTCTTTCAGCAGCTTATTTTCCTTCCAGAACCACAGCATACCTATATCCCTCCATACATTAAAAAGAAGAGATGCCAATGCCAGATGTTCAACAAGGAAAAAAGAGCTGCTGGTAAGGCCAAAAAGATCCATTATTGGTTGCATATAAAGAGGCTGATACCCAGCCAGAAATACACTGAGGATTAAGGATCATGCACTAGTGGTACCCACAAGAAGGCACAGGCTGAGTGCCCAAAGGTGGTAGGGCAGGACCTTTCCCCTCTCAGGGAATGGCTGGTTTCCCCTTTGAGAAACCGCAGCTGGAGGGACAGTGGGGTGCTGCTGACACCCTCCTCCCACCTCTGCCCCTGGTGTGAGCGAGAGGACGGAGAAGCTACAGCTCTTCCATCGCCTGCGGAGAGCATCCCACGGGGGAAAGCAATGGGTCCACATCAGCCACAGGCACAGGACAGCCTTTCAGGTGAGTTGGCTGGGACATGTGATGGGACGTTTATTTGGACTCAGTGTTTTTCCACCACCTTCATGCCAACTGTGGAATCACGGAATCAGGGAATTGTCAGAGCTGGAAGGGAGCTCTAGAGATCAGCCAGTCCAACTTCCCTGCTGAAGCAGGATTGCCCAGAGCACAGCACTCAGGACGGCATCCAGGAGGGGCTTGAAGGTCTCCAGAGAAGGGGACTCCACACCCTCCCTGGGCAGCCTTTGCCAGGGCTCTGCCACCCTCACCACAAAGAAGTTTCTCCTCAGATTCCAATGGAACTTCCTGTGTTCCAGCCTGTGCCCATTGCCCCTCATCCTGTCACTGGGAACCACTGAGAAGAGTCTGGCTCCATCCTCCTTCAACCCACCCTGCAGATACTTATAACATTAAAAGAAGAACAGCTAGTACCCAATACAGCACCAAGCCAACAGGTAATGAAGTGCCTAATTCAACTACTCTTTTCTTATTTTTTGTTTTGTCATTATAATAGAAGTCTTGAGACCGGATGCTCAAGGAGCAATGAAGTGGGCTTTACCTCATCACAAAGCCACCATGGCAAAAGACGGTAAGCCTAGGAGGCATGTCTACAAAACACAGACCGAGCTGCCTGCCCATCAGACTTGGGCACTCCACAAGACAACGTCCCTGACCCCTGCTCTGCCAGTCATGCCTCACAAAAGTTTCCTGCAAGAAACATGACTTTTCCAGCCTGCCAAAAGGCTTAACAAGAACACGAGGCCTCCTCAGAGAGGGGAGAGCCTCAGCCTCAGGAGGTGAGCCAGGCTCTCCTCAGCCCCGAGGCTGAAGGCTTGTGAGCAGCTACAGGAACATGCCCTGACAAAAGTCCTCCCTGCCAATGCCAGGACATGCCACCTGCCATACCTCCTGTGGAGCTGGGTGTGCAGCAGTTACAGGGCACGTTGTGCATGCCACGCTCCTGCCCCGCGGGGCTGGGTGGCACCAGCATGGCACGGCCCTGCACAGAGCCAGACCAGCATGGCACCAAGGCTCCAGCCAGGGCTCCGTGTCCATAATGCACCCACAGTGTTGGCAGACTCCTGACTCTGCTATTCCAGCAATCTTGCTTCAGCAGGGGAGTTGGACTGGATGGTCTTGAGAGGTCTCTTCCAACTCTGACAGTTCCCTGATTCCGTGAAGTTCTCATTTACACATCTCCCCCAAACTTTGGGACTAAGGCATTGAGCCCTTCACGTTACCATCATGCTCTAATTTGGGGTTCCAATCGAATAGCACAAAGGGATTTATTGCCCTGGGATACTCTACGAAAGGTACACAGCTCTCAAAACAGACTCAAAAAAAAATGAAGTTTTCATCACTTAGTTCATAGTAAAAACATTTGAAAGAAAGGGAAGAATGAAATAGGAAACACATGCGCAACACAGACAAAATCTGTTTGTTTCTAATGCACTGGTGAAACTGATGCAGATTATCACATCTGCTCTGAAGTGCAGATCTCAAACACAAACAAGGCCATAAGCAAAGGAAAGGACTGAGCAGAACGGAGGAAAGGTAAGAGATCTTCGCCCCAGTTTTTGCACTGGCCCTGGTGGCACATACCCTCAGATTTTTTGGGGAGGCAAAGGTGTCAACACATAGCCCTAGAGATCAGAGGTCCTTCTCTTATGAGTATGAGAGTGGGGGATGCGATTAAAACAACCCAGCACCAGGATCTTGGGAAAGCTGTTCCCCTGTCTAACCGCATCCATCTGTTCTGGGACTTGGGCACAAATCCCACTGGATTTTTTTTTTTCTGGGAAAACAGAGATCTTAATAAAAAACCAAACCAAACCAAACAAAACAAGCCAAAACCAAACAGAAAACACTCAAATCAGATGCCTTTTTATTAGATTCCCAACCCCCCCCCCAATATTAGAAAAACTTCAGCAGTCAGTATAGATGGAAACTATGTTTTTGTAAACACAAAACTCCAGCACGTGTAAATTGAAAACAGCCAAGCACTGCCCACCCGGCAGAGAAACGCCTCCAGAGCATTCCCTCCCAGCCCCGCAGTTAGAAACAAATCATCGTGCCCCATAAGCAACCGAGTCTTGAGTAGGAATTCTTGCTTTCAATAGGCAAGTCAATAGTCAATGGCAAGTTCTACTAAAACAATACAAAAAAGCAGACTAGGTGGAGTTTGGTCCAATGAGACTTGTATATCTTCACAAAAATTTACAGACATGAAATGACAACACTCTCCTGGGTACTTTCTGGGAGCAAGTGTTGGATGCAGCTAGCTATAAAAGAAAGACAATATCGGAAATCCAGTCTGAAAAATCTTTTGATGTACTGTATTTGCTGTGCAAATACATGTAATAAAGTGGTGCACTGAAATGGAGGAGTGGGGAAAAGATGCAGTTACCAAGGGGGGAAGCAGCATGCTCAAGTAACTCATTTTCCTCTAAACTTCCTTAAAAAAGGAGGATAGAAAGAAATTCTCTGTGAGTCCTCAGAAGCAAAAACCACTACATAACAACTCAATAAAAGAAAAGCTATTTCATACAGAGCAAATCTTTATTAATTACAAAACCTTGTAAACCAATACACTTTCCTTTGCTGTGCTCAGTTGTCATTTTCTTTCAAAACCTCATGACCTTCTCACCGTGCCCTTGAACTACAGCATTAGTTATATACAACATTGCAAACTAAAATCAACAATGATCATTCATGCCCAAACTTTATATATAGATTTAAAAAAACATTGGCAAATGGGCTATTAAAAGTGGATGCACCTTATTGATTCCCCTTAAAGCAATTTACAGCTAGACAGAGCTATTTGCTCTGTAGCATTAGAGCAAAAATTGCTTGTATTTATCTTGTTGGTAAGGACAAAACACATCAGTGCATCAGAGCTGAGATCTGTACCTTGTTCAAACACTGGTAAGAGCTTGTCCCTTGTACCAAGCACTGAATTGCCCATGTGCTAAGATGCCGATACTTTGACAGATATAGATTAGCAAAAGAATGAAATATTTTGCCCTACAATTGCATTTCCAAGTGAGTCTCTGTATTCTTCACTCCTCGGTGGGTCTTCTTCAAGACAAGTAATTAGAGAAAACACTATTTCCACTGCAAAATGTCTTGAGATTGAATGGTGAGTTTCATCAAGACAACAGTATCTTTATCTATGATACTTTTGTTGATGCTTCCAAAGACCAAAACAAAAAAGCACATATTGGAGGGAAAGACAGCTACGGAGACCAAAAAACAAAGGAAGAGATATCTTAACTGACATGAGAAAAAGCACTTAGCTTGACCAGTTCCTTACAGTACTCTGGTTCAGAATAACTCCCCTCCACTAACATGCCCTCTTCACTCATAGGACCCCTCTGACACATCTTCTACCAGATCCATTCCTGGAATTTTTAGAAAAATGCAGGAGCATTGCATTTTGTCTAATTCAGTGAGAAAATTCTTTATAGACCATGCTGCACTAGACAAGTGTTTATTAAAGGCACACAGAGGTTGCAGGTATGATTGAGAAGCTTAACGGTTTCACAATCTGCCCACCCTCACCAGGTATTGCTTTGGGCACACATCTTTTTGCTTTATTTATAAACAGACATTCCCAAAACCACTCTTCCCAGAAAGTCAAATAGCTATAAAAATGTTAGCCATCATAATCAGACAAAAGAGAGATTGAGGTTTACATTTGCTGCTTTGGAGTAACGTTCGATATTAGGAAGATTCGATATTAGGAAGAAGTTCTTTGCTGTGAGGGCGGTGAGGCACTGGAACATGTTGCCCAGAGAAGCTGTGGCTGCCCCATCCCTGGAGGGGTTCAAGGCCAGGCTGGATGGGGCTTGGAGCAACCTGGTGTGGTGGGAGGTGTCCCTGCCCAGGGTCCCTTCCAACTCTGGCCATTCTATGATTCTATGATCAGAGAGTCTAAGATGACTTGGGCCTGTTCCCAGCAGGTGCACACCCTTCTGCATCACCAACCACTGCTGCACGTCCAAGCACCTAACCACTGCGAGTCAAACTGCATTTGCTGTACCCCGTGCAGCAACGCCACGTCACAACACAGCGACACCCTGCTCGTGACCCACATTCTTCCGCTGCGCCGCTTTGGAAACCTCTTACTGTTGTGTGAATGTCACCTTTCTCTCCTACTTGTTACTATCTACACTGGACATTATTTCCAACACAGGTAAACAAGTTTCCTACTCTGACAAATTCTGAGGTGGACCCATCAAATGGATTTACTGGTCTAGGGATACAGCTGTGAAAATCCAACCACACATCTGTCTATTAGGAAGAAGAACTTTCAGATTAGAGGGGACCAATGCCTCAAATGTGTTCCTGCAGTAATAAATTAGCCGTTGTTCACTTAACACTATTTATCTTGCTCTTGATCAACTTAGCAGATACCATCAGAAAGTGGAAATGCCTTGAACCAGTTAAAGAGTTGATGCCCTTGAGATGAACTGATCAGCCGCAGCACAAAGCAATACCTGAAAGCTCTCAGTAATCAGAGACCACTAAGCTTTCTTCACAATTTCTGGGAATGCACTCTAGAAATTCTTAGGACTTATCCTAGGTGCCTAGGGAGACAATGGGAATGACAGAAACCTTGCATCCCCAAACCACTGGTAAAAATAGCGAAACCTTCTCTGACGGGTATTTATCTGACACTTGCTGTTTTGGAGGTCAGAGGCAGTCAGTTCGGTCAGCCCTCCTGTGCCCAAGCAAAGGAGTTACTCTGACCTCTGAGAAAAGAGGCATTTTTGTCACACGGAGATCACGTGCACCCAGGAACACTTCCCGTGACCAAACGTAACTGGCATGTACTCCAGATTGGAATCAAGACACAGAACAACAACAAAAGCCCTGCAGCTGCCTCCACGTCATGCATTTGGATTGCACAAGTCATCAATAACATTCTTCTACTACCATCAGACAAAACAGCCGTTTCTGTTGTTGTTGACTGAACCCAACTGCCTCCCAGCTCTTATCAAGGGGGCACCATGCCTCCAGACAGACTGCTTATCCCAACCCTTCACGCACCCCTTGTCCTGGCTCTGGGTGCCCCATAGGTAGGTATGTCAACAGATAAAACACACACCTGCACAACTAGCGCCTTGTCCGGCAGGCCAGATTTTTCCTACCATTATTCAGCACACAAGCGAAACACCTCCTCAGATAACTGTAATGCCACCCCTATAGAATGGGAAAAGCATTTGTGAACTTTGATGGCTTAAAGGGGAAAAAAAAAAAAGATTGAAGCTTTTGTAACAGGCACCAGCAGAGGCATACAAAAACCTGTGTGGAACATTCATCTGACCGTAACAGAGCTTGAAGTCTCACTTGAGGCTTCTCACAGCCTTCTGGAGCCGTATTAATTAGATCTTTGTGAAAAGCTATAAGGAAAAAAGTTGTTACCGAGATAAAGAGTATCCCACAGATGTATTATTTCCTTACGCCAAAGTAAATCCTCATTAATATACTGGAGATGGCTGATTTACAAAGCACTAGGCCTGATCCCAAAAGTCACACCCCTGCATTGACTTGATTTCTTCCAACCAGTGTGAGCTGAGGTTATTCAAAGCCTCCCCAGAAGAGCCTTAAGAAACAGCTGTATTTTGCACTTTTAACTGGTCTTTAAGCATTTACAGGCAGGATATTGTTAGTAAATAAACATATAATACTTCCATGGCACGCTCCATTTCTACACTACTGAAAGGGAAGTTAATTTTATAGCTAAAGCTTGGTTTTCACCGAATACAGCTTTAGCACAGATGCTTTGGTGCTGCTGAAATCCACAGGATTTCCACAGCATCTGCATCGTGGGTTGTTATCGCCATTAACTCCATGAATCTGTGGTTCACCAAATCTGTACAGGCAAAACTCAGGACATACCTCCGGTTGGGAGGTTCCTAGATGTCAAACAGGACATTCTCTCCAAATCAGCACTGCTGGTCAATTTGCTCAATTTGGCAAACTGAGTTTGCCCCAGCTCCTCTGAGCGATTGACAGTGATTCAAAACTAGGCAGAGACATTTGAAGTGAACAAGCAGCGTAAGAGCTCTCCTGGAAATACATGTGTGCACGTGTGTGTAAGGTGGAGATCTGCATCCGAGAAAGTGCCTTCAGCTGGAAGAGGCATCATGATCTTCTTACAAATGGTCTCCTTGAGCCCAACCAGTGAATTCTAACAAGGCAAAGAGCACAGAAACGACAGCGGGGTCGCCTTCTGCCTGTGGCTGTCAAGAGGGAAGCTGAAACCGGTTCAGGAACTTCTCTTCCTGGGAATACCAAGAGCATCAGGGAGCTGCTTCACAAAACCATTTATGGCAGCTATGAGAAGCATCTCGAGGTCAGGAGACTCCATTAGCCAGCACCAGTAAGTCAGCAGGAATCACAGTCAACCAGTTAAATGGCTGCAGGTTAACAGGCTCTAGCCTGTCCAGCAATGTCCTGCTTAACTACAAAATATCATAAAATGGACTAACGTTTAGAGGCCAGCTCAGTTTCAGTGGGATTCCTCAGGGGCTTAAAACAAAGCAAGGGTGTAAATGTTTGAAGAAGGACCATTTGCCACTGTTTGACACTGTAGGAGCACCAAATACTTGCTATTGCCTCGGGCAACCCAGGGACTCTCAAAGAGCTGTTCACACTCCACAGAAGGATTCAGCAGATTTTGGATCCTGAATAGAGGTGGACTGTGTCAAAGGAAGGTCGAGGGAACAGACCTGTTAAGGAAATGCTAAGAGTTCACATCTTTTGCTCCTGGTTCAGCCTCCAAAGACTCCACCAAGACACAATCCTACATGGGAAACACAGCCCAGTACCCTGGGAAAAGCTTTGTTTCCAAATACTGTATTGAAAAATATTCTATAGTTTTCTTTCCTCTAGTCATAAAAATAAAATAATGAAATATAAAAAAATAAAATAAAAAGCACAAGACAGACTCTTACCTCACTCTCCTGTCCCATGGACATTGTATACAACCAGCTACCATCCAAAGAGTGGTGGAACAGCAAGTCTGTCCCGAATTACAGGTGCCATGCTCTCCCTTGGCACACCAAGCACTGCCGACACCTCTCCTTTGCCACTCCAGGTGCTTTCTTGAAGACTTTGCCCCTCAGACACACCGCTGAAGCTATGACTATCACAACCTCTGCAGCAGTATCTCCTTGTGAGCACCACACACAAGCCCTCTGGTGCTTCGCCCCTGGCTCCCCACGTGCTGGCCAGGCAGGAGGGAGCTTCAGGCCAGGTCTGGCATTGAGCAAGGAGGAGGCATCCCAAAGCCATGGGGCCCGGGTGCAGCATCCCCTGGCACAAGCAAGTGGAAAGGGTGCATCTCCTTGGGCTGCCCAGGAATGGGGCTGAGGCACCATCCCTGAAGGTATTTAAAAGCCAGGCTAACAGTGCTCAGAGACATGGTTTAGGGATGGTTTTTACCAGTTAGGCCGATGGTTGGACTACATAATCTCAAATGTCCCTTCCAACCTAGACAATTCTGTGATTCTACGATTCCCTGGGGTTTAGGCACCAGAGCAAGGCATCAAAGCACATAACTGTATTTCCTTCTTTTTTTTTTCTTTTGGCTTGGATGGTGGTTTGTTGTTGTTGTTGTTGTTGTTTTGGGGGGGTTTGTTTGTTTGTTTTTTTAATTACATTATTGAGGCTCTAGCTCTGCACTAGAGGGGCACTGGTGGCAAAGGCTGGCATAGAGGAGTGGTTGCACACCCTGGTCCAGCCTGCCCACTCTGCCTGCCCTCACCCAGCACTGCTCCTCCCAGCCTCGCCCACCCAACCCTTGGGGAGCAGCACCCGACCAGCCCCTTCGTCTTGGGAAGGGAGGACTTCTGACCCAGGCAAGTGCAGCAGTTCCTTTCAAAGCACAGTGGTGGAGGAGGGCTTGGGTACACCAGGATGGGAAGGGTGGCAGAGGGGCAAAGCCTATGCCAGCACTGACAGGCACCTCCTCTGACCTGCAGAAAGGGAAGATCATAGAATCATAGAATAGTTCAAGTTGGAAGGGACATTAAAGATCATGGAGTTCCAACCCCCCTGCCCTGGGCAGGGACACCTCCCACCACACCAGCTTGCTCCAAGCCCCATCCAGCCTGGCCTTGAACCCCTCCAGGGATGGGGCAGCCACAGCTTCTCTGGACTGCCTGTTCCAGTGCCTCACCATCCTCACAGCAAAGAAATTCTTTCTTTACTTTCTTCAAGATGACCACCTTGAGTCTTGGATAACAACTTCTTCAGGCAAGGGGGTTTCAAGCTCTTCGGAAGAGAGAAGAGCTTTCCAGGATTGCCCATGGAGCTGCTCTGCAGTGACACCGAGCACAGAAAAAAGCAGGTTTAAGAAGGATTGTCTGGGGCTTTTCTAAGTACGTTCCCTTGTTTAGGATTAGAAGATAATGACTTTTGCTATGCTGTAGAGCAATTATAAAAATAATTCTATTTACCTAGTATCTTTTATCCTGAAAGATCCAAGGGGTATTTATGAACCATAGGCCAGATATTTTAGCTCAGGAATGTCTGCAACTGCGAACAAACACCTTCTGGGCTTGTTCAGTTCAAACATTTGCAGGGGTGAACATCCAGCTACACACTACATTTCATCTGCTTTTAAACAAACAAACAAGAAAAAACATCATTTGCGAAACTGATTTGTAGGATGGAAATCCTTGTGTTTTGAAGAAAAAACTGAAAAAGTTCCACCAGAGGAAAAAAATATATACTCTAGTAAAATTACAAATTCCAGTTTGGTCCCGTTAACAGATTCCATAAGCACCACATTTCATCTGCTTTTAAACAAACAAACAAGAAAACACACCATTTGCAAAACTGATTTGTAGGACCAAAAAAAATCCATGTGTTTTGAGGAAAATACTGGAAAAGCTCCACTAGGGAAAAAAGAAAAAAAATACTCTAGTAAAATGACAAATTCAAGTGTGGTCCTGTTACAGATTCCATAATAACTATATTTAATTACACTCGTGCATACCAATTTAGCTGGGCTTTCTCAGAGGTTGTTTTGTTATCCTTGACAAGAATATCTCCCAGGCAACTCACCTGGGGGAGTTGTGACAACTGCTGTTTAATCAGCGTGGCAATTAGCTTAAGTTCTGCCTAATGGCTGAACTTTACCGGTGGCATGGACTGGAGTGATGTTTAACTCGGGGATGGAGCAAAGGCAAATGTTTAAGCCTTGTTTCAGAAAAAAACTGCAATGAAGATTAAATAAAGAAACAAAAAATTAAAGAAGTAACAGAAACCAACAAAATTTCAGTAAAGCTCATTTTCAGGATGGTTTTGCTTGGCTTTTTTTTTAAGTAAGCACAGTCCCCTTGGTCAAATACAGTAACACATTTCCCAGAGTGAATTTCCTAAGACAGAGATGATGAGGGTGGCAGGGTGAAGGATTCCTTCTCCCACTGCAAAGCTACTTTCCATCTGATGGCTGAACCAGCTTCCTTGCAGCCACATGTCCCTTCCTGGCTCCAGAGAGCCAGGGCACCACAAAAATCAAGCAGCTAAAAAATGATCAAAACACAGTACATGGTATCAGCTGTCTTAATGCCACATTGATGATAACAGAAGGAGTCCTTCCCTAAGTTCCATAAAAAAACCCCCAGGAATAGATAGCTTTTATAATCAACAGGGCTGTTTTAATACAGAGTTAATTCTGGCTCATCTTCATGCACGCACACACACACTGCTCTTCTCCTGCACTACCACCCACACATGGCACTCCTCGGAAGTATGTGTTCGCCATTAAACAGGCAGCTTTTTGCTTTCCTAATTTGCTTTGGCTTTTTGGAGTGGATTTAGCCACACAAGAACTGACAGTGATGCACTGGTTTACATTCACCCCTCTGCTCACACTGCTGCAGCTCCTTGCTGCTTGCTTGCAAAGTGCAACAGCAGGTCATGGAAACGTAAGACTTGGAGAGCCCAGGGGCTCCTTCTGGAGACCCTTCTCCTTAGAGGCTGCAGGGGCTACCCTTTACTCATAGAATCACAGAATGGTCAGAGTTGGAAGGGACCTGGAAGACCATCCAGTTCCAAACACCCTGCCCTGGGCAGGGACACCTCCCACCAGCCCAGGTTGCTCCAAGCCCCATCNCTGGCCACTTTGCCCTCCTGTCACCAGACTGTTGTCACAAAGACCATCCAAAAGGGAACTCTGGCTCCCACCTCCATTTTTCCTGCAGGGGATCCCAGAGCCGAAACCTTGGCGGCAAGGGCTGCTGCTGCAGAGGAACTGTCTCAACTTGAAGCTCCTCAGAGAGGGCAGGGAGCAGTTTCACCAGTCAAGGAGTTCAAGGCAGAGGAGGGGGAGCATGTTCCAGCTCTTAACATAAACAGGCGGAGCACTGCTCAGCCAGGTTGATTTTTTTTTTTTTTTTAATTTTCTTTTTATTTTGGGTCTCCTTTCTGAAGCTCAGCAAGGTGTTCCACACGGCGGAATAGAACAACAGGGTTGTTTAGCACCCCAGGCAAAGAACAAATGTTTATTAACCGAGAAGTATTCCTGCTCAGACTTGGCCCGGCATGTACAGCTCTGATGAAAAGTCACTCCAGCCTTCTATATTAATCTGGCTGAGCTCTTCATTAAGAGCAAAAGAAGTGTCTGCTCTACGTGTCCATCATAGCTTTTACTTTTTGGCTTTTTAATAACATGCATTTTTTTTCCTTTTAGTTTTAATTAATCTGTCGTTCCTACCTGTAGCCATTTGCTAGGCACATTGAGACTTCCACATGAAAGGGCCTGTTTTCAATAAACATATGATCTCTTAATCATTTCATACTTCTAAATTCCCTTCCTCCTTCCACCTCTTAAACAACTTGAACACACAATATCTTATTTTAAGTCCTTCAAGAAAACATGTACATTAAAGCCAAGAAGCGTTCAAGATGCCAGAGCTTTAGCAAAAGGGCAGGTGAAGCAGAATGGATTGTAGATCTCTGCATGCAAACGTAGCAGAGATTTCAGAACACAAAGAATGTGCTCAGAAAAAACTTCTCCACAATTTCAATCGCCCCATTTTAAAGCGAAGCTTAGGAACCGTTAACCAGAATTCTGCTGAAGTCAACAAAAGTCGCATCCCTCCACTGGTAGCAGGGCCACAGGGTAAACAGCACAGGCACACACACGCAGGCCACTGTAAAAATAATCTAAATTTCTTTCTGGGGCAATATCCCTTATTTGTACTTCCTCTCTACAGAATGGAATTGCAACGTCCCTCCCACACAGGCTAAGTGCAACCACTGAATTTGGATGAGTAATGAGTGGCCAGGCTGAAACGTCTCCATTTAAAACGTCCCTCCACCGCAACATCTCCAGCCTTTTCGGTGTTTTCTGGCTTTTAGCTCAAACTACAAAGTCCACAGATTCAAGTAGGCACCTCCTGCTTAAGCCAAAGATTTGGTCAATGGGAATCATAGAACAGTTAAAATTGGAAGGGACCTCAAAGATCATCCAGTCCCAACCTCCCTGCCATAGGCAGGGGCATCTCCCACCAGACCAGGTTGCTCCAAGCCCCATCCAGCCTGGCCTTGAACCCCTCCAGGGATGGGGCAGCCACAGCTTCTCTGGGCAACCTGTTCCAGTGCCTCACCACCCTCACAGCAAAGAATTTCTTCCTAATATCGAATCTAAATCTCCCCTCTTCCAATTTAAAACCATTACCCCTTGTCCTAGCACTACATCTCCCGATGAAGAGTCCCTCTCCAGCTCTCCTGGAGCTCCCTTCAGATACTGGAAGGATGCTCTAAGGATAACGGGGTCTCCCTGGAGCCTCCTCTTCTCCAGGCTGAACAGCCCCAGCTCTCTCAGCCTGTCCTCACAGCAGAGGTGCTCCAGCCTTCTAATCATCTTGGTGGCCCTCCGCTGGACCCGTTCCAACAGGTCCATGTCCTTTCTATGTTGAGGACTCCAGAGCTGGACACAGGACTCCAAGTGGGGTCTCAGGAGCACAGAGCAGAGGGGAAGAATCACCTCCCTGGCTCTCCTGGCCACCCTTCTTTTGATGCAGCCCAGGGAAGCTCATGCTTGCTTGGCAATGCAAACAGAGCACATCATCACCTAGAAGGGACTTGATCAGAAACAGGAAGACATGTGGGAACAATACATCTTAAAAACAAAAAACGCAGCCGAAGTCTACACCATGACACAATTACATGTACAAACCAGGACAATCAACATTCAGCTCAGCAGCACTAGGGAACCCCCTCTGCTCTGTACTGGGAAGGCCATAGCTGGAATCCTGCCCCCAGTGCTGGGCTCCCCAGTTCCAGAGAGACAGGGAACTGCTGGAGAGAGTCCAGCGTAGGGCAAGAAAGATGCTGGAGGGATTGGAGCATCTCCCCGAGGAGGAAAGGCTGAGAGAGCTGGGACTCTTGAGCCTGGAGAAGAGAAGGCTGAGAGGAGACCTTACCAATGCTTCCAACCCACCCTGCAGATACTTGAAGGAGGATGGAGTCAAACTCTTTTCAGTGGTTCCCAGTGACAGGACGAGAGGCAATGGGCACAGGCTGGAACATGGGAAGTTCCATTGGAATCTGAGGAGAAACTTCTTTGTGGTGAGGGTGGCAGAGCCCTGGCAGAGGCTGCCCGGGGAGGGTGTGGAGTCCCCTTCCCTGGAGACCTTCAAGCCCCTCCTGGATGCCGTCCTGAGTGCTGTGCTCCGGGCAATCCTGCTTTAGCAGGTGGGCTGGAGGATCTCTAGAGCTCCCTTCCAGCTCTGACAATTCCCTGATTCTGTGATAATTGTCTCATCGTGATAATCTACTCATCATACCAACCACCTCGACACAAGAGGACAGATGTTGGTTTTTCTACAACATGCCTATTTTCCAGAGAAAGTTAGGGAAAGCCAGCAACTATCCTGGGCGACTGCAAGCCTCTCTGCTGACTTCATTGTCTCTTGTTCATAAAAGATAGGTTACTGTAATTTTCTCCACAAGCAGGCTTACAGGGAGTCCGTGACCCCAGGGCAGATGTTTTGAAAAACCTATAGATAACTCCTTGATAGAGAAGCAGTGCTCATAGGAGAAATGTTTGACAGATCCCATAACCCACATCAGCTGCCTGTGGAGGAACAGCATTTAAAAAAAAACACAACAACAACAAAAACCCAAACAAACAAAAACACACCAAAAAAGACACACACTCCCCTCCCCAAAACCTTTTGCACTTCCAGATGCTGAGGAATGAGAAAACACAAGCAGAACATATAGCTTTACTCCCTCCAACCAAGGCCTAAGCATTAAACCTCTTTATGTCTTAGGCAGAAAGGATTCAACAGTCTGCAGCATTGGCTTGGAGCATTTAACTGTACACAGGCAAGTACCAATTTGAAATGTGGGAAGGGACCCAGAAATCTCTCCCCCAAAGACGAACGTATGGAATTCAACCACATTATCTACAAGAACTTGGAGGCATCCCAACAACAGGTTAGAACAGCCTTGACATATCTGATGCTTCAGCAAGAGCCCTGTGGGAATGGCTCACACCAGCTCCTGCTGCTGGCAGAACTCCAGCTTCCATGCAGAACCATCAGGAGAATCCCAAGAACTCACCAAGACGGCAAGAAACCACTGACAACTTTAAAGCCAGGTGTATAAAAACGATTTTCCTTTTTGAAAGGTGAGCCAGAAGGCCCATAAAAGGCAAAGCAGCCAACACACATCTGAAACTGTCCAGTAGCTCTTCAATTGCAACGTTCTACCACTCTCCTGGAAGAAATGAAGCACCTTAAATGCTGTCTATACTTATAGGATCCAAGAATCCTATGTGCTTTTAAAACTGCTAGCAGATACAGTCCTATGAGCCAGTGACTCCAGCAAATGGCATCTCTGTGAAACGAAGAACCAAGGTCCACTGAAAACTCAAGTCATAAAATGACAGAATATGAGAAGTTCCTCCATCCCGTCATTCCACAGAGAACTATACAGAAGTCTGACTCTCCACAACATCACCCACTCAACCTCAGTTCATGTTGGGTTGACCATCTCAGGTGTGGCACTACACACAGCGCATCCTGATTTCTCATAATCAAAACTAAATTCTGCGTATCAGCGTGGGCCATTTCTTCCCTAAACTCAGGCTGAATTTTGACCTTAAATACAACCATTTTCTCCCACTGCAAGTACTTAGCAGCTTAGTTTTACATTAGGATGTGGTTCAGGATTTGTTTTGTTATCTTCCCTGAGATACCTAGCTTCTTATGGCTGTTCTCAGGCCAAACACAACTGACGTACAAGTATCCTTTTGCAAGGGCCACCTGAGGGCTCTGGTACCAAATCACAGAATTACTTCAGTGAGGTGGTGGTCAGGCACTGGAATGTCCTGTCCAGGGAGGTGGTGGAGTCACCAGCCCTGGAGGTATTTAGGAAACATGTAGACGTGGAACTTCAGGACATGCTCTAGTGCACAAAGTTGTTGGGTTGGGTGATTTGTTTCGTGGGGGTTTTTACTTTTTCTGTGTGTATGTGTGTGTGTGTATAGCTGGACTCGATCTCAGAGGTCCCTTCTGACCATGTTTATTCTGTGATTACAGATTAGTACAAAAGCCCCTGCAAGATGCAGCCTTCTGACTTTTGGTTGCACAGATGCTGTAGTGAGATGGATCATCTCAGCTAAATGAGACTTTGATACTCCTGTTAATCCTAGTTCTACACCAGGAGGAATCCGACAACACTGCAGAAGTCAACGCTGCCCATCACTTCCAACTCACCCAGCCTAACATAAGATCTAAAGGTTTTCTGCTGAGAGTGAAGACCTCCATCCTAAAAAGAACCTGAATTGTCCCTCAAGTCTTTCAGAGCTCTCCCTTTTACAACAGGCAACTAATGCCTGTTGTAGAGTTTGGAGTAGGCTCACTGGCGTTTTAGACAAAGGTGTTAGATTCATGCTCCAGAAATGGAAACACTTTTCGCTCTGCAGACCCCTCTGGTGGGCTGGGCAGAGGGGGCTGCTTCCACCAGTCCAGAAGCAAATGTTCTGAACTGGAGCTCTGGTCCTAACCAGTGCTTGGCAAAGCAGAGCTTCGTGTTGCAAACACAGGATGAGGATCAAAAAGGAGTATATGGGGGGAAAAAAAAAATTCAAAATCAATTTTATAAAACACTTTCACCAGTAGAGAAAAGTTCCCCAGGAAGTTAAAAAATGGGTGCTACAACTGAGATGCTATGTTTTGCATAAATATTCTAATATGGAATAATTTCTGGTATAAAATTGCTGCGGGGAGATTATGGGTGGGGGGGATATTTTGAATTGTATCACTGCACGTTTGGGATATGATTAATCATCTGCCTCAAATTAGCCTCAGAGAAACAATTGTTCGCTCTCATCATTATTTATTAATTATCTTTTTTGCATTTCATTACAGCCAAGGCTTTGGTTTTGAACCCAGTGCCTAACCAAAACAACATACCTTCTCTCTCTTTTTTTTCTTTTTTTTTGGAAGGTGCAAAATAGAGCATAGAATCATAGAATGGCTAGAGTGGGAAGAGACCTTAAAGATCATCCAGTTCCAACCCCCCTGCCGTGGGCAGGGACACCTCCCACCAGAGCAGGTTGCTCCAAGCCCCATCCAGCCTGGCCTTGAACCCCTCCAGGGATGGGGCAGCCACAGCTTCTCTGGGCAACGTGTTCCAGTGCCTCACCACCCTCAACAGGAAGCAATTTCTTCCTCGTATCTAATCTAAATCTCCCCTCTTCCAATTTAAACCCATTATCCCTTGTCCTACCACTACACTTCCTAACAAAGAGCCCCTCTCTGATATGTCACCTTCCAGCTGAGAAGCAGCAATTAAGATCTACCTTCCTTTCCTTTCCTTCCCTTCCCTTCCAGGTCACTGCCCTTCCACCTGGGAAGCAGGGAAAAGCAGCTCTTCTTCTCAACTCTGTGGAGCTGGAAGGGAATTCCCACAGAGGAGCAACCCCACAGGCAGCATCTGCTATCCCCTTGGTGAGTGGCAGGGCTGAAAATCAAAAATCAATATTTTATGTGCTGCTCAGGTTTATTTAATCCAGCAGCTCGCACTGTGTTTTTAAGAAACAAGACTGGATTTGAAAGAAAAAAAAAAGGTAAAGGCTATATAGTGGGGTTTTTTTCCCCTCCCACAAATATGTACAAAGAAGTCCTTGGATGTTCCCATCAGTTTCTGGCCTTGTCTTTAAAGACATTAATATGCTTAAATACCTGGGAATTAGGTTTCAATTATCACAATCCCCCAGAGGTGTTTTTACTTCTTCTTCTTCATTATGCCAAGAACATGAAGCAAGATCAGGTTTTTATGAGCCCACCCACAACGCATCAAATATGCTGACTCTTAATAATGAATTTGGAATGGAGAACCTAGTCTTGGTGAATGTATTTTAACGTATAAAAAAAAGAAAGAAGAAAAGAAAACTACCACTGCCAAAGAGGTCCTTTCACTCTAACAGCACAACCACAGGAGGGTAATGTAAGTAAGGTGACTTTTCAATGTTCCCCCAAACGTATGATTTCGTCGCCTGCCAGGGTGCAGGGCAGATGGAACTATTCCTGCTGCCTTCTTAAACCAAATGAAGAGGCGCCGTGGCTCCATGTCCACCCTTTTCTCCAGGCAGTAGCATGAGGCGAACAGAAGCAGCACCAGCCGGTGTTCCCTAAACCTCCCTGGTGTTAGAAAGACCGAGCTGGTTACCAGAACAATAATGCAAAAATCAACGGGTGTAGACCCACAGCAGGCAGTTAATGCAATTAATAATAACTACAGCCATTTAGTAAAAACCATCCACTTACTTTGTTGGCGAACTAGAAATTTGAGGCCTCCTTGGAAATTATCTTTCATCCCCTGGGAATGGAGTCTTATGGCTGGCTTCAAAGATGCTGGCACAAAGAGCTAGACCTTTTGTCTAATTGCTCTCTTTTGAAGCAGAATATTAAGTCAAATGAAACTGAATATGAAAGGGAGAGGCCGTACTGGAATCAGTGGGAACAAACAAAGCAAAGGCAGACCATATCTGCCCCCGTCCCCTTCCTCTAATGTTATTAAGGGAAGCATACTTTCCCATCAAGTCCCTGCAAAAAAGGCTCTAGCAGGAAAGAAAAAAAGAAAAAAACAAAACAACAACTATGGTTTGGATGGAAAAAACCCAAACCTATACTTTCCCAAGCAAATTTTATTTCATTGTATTTTTAAACATCCAGCAATATCCACAGTATCTAAGGCTGGCACTGGAATAGCTCTCTTCTCATTGCTGTGAAATCACTGATAACAAGTTAGACTAAGGCCACCTGGAAAAAAAAAAAAAACCAAAACAAAACACCAAGAAAACCCAACTAAACCCATTGGTAACGTTTCTGAAGAACCAAGGTTTCCACACAGCAGATGTGTGAAAAATATGAATACACATTTCCATGGATACGTGTAAGTAAATACATACAGAAACGCACCACCAACCACACCTCTGTGGACACTAGGGCTTGGTTCCCCCCCCTCTTCCCAGGGCTCAGAGCTTTTCCAGCTACAATTTAGTATTTGCATTCCCTCTGGTTAAAAAAAAAAACAAAACAAAAAAAACCAAAAAAACCCAACACACACACAAAAGAAACTGCCCAAACCAATAGATTGAGCTGTGCGTTCGTTTGCTGATTAAAACTGTTGTGCAAACAGAAGGGAATAACCACTTGGAGGACTGTACCTGTGAACCTGGGGCAAACTGCTTAACCTTGACAAAGAAAACTTTGGGCTTTTTTCGGGGGGTG
>VXBW01001560.1:258661-276733 GCA_013400375.1 Thinocorus orbignyianus
TTTTTTTTTTTTAAAGGACAGAGGAGGGGGGGGGGGGGGGAAATTCAATTGCTGGCCTGGCAGAGTACCATCAATACGTGACAAAAAGCAAGCACTTGGTTTCAAAGGGGTCATTAAGCCTTTAACTATCCACTTAACACGAATGCCACTAGCAATACTGGTCAAGTCAATGTTTGTGCATGACTACGCTTCAAATTTAGATGGGAAGCTGTTGTACATAATCCGATCTGTAGAGACTTGTTTCTCTTTCTAATGGATTTAAATTGCCAATAAACCAGAGCCTAGGACACAGGTGTACAACAAAGGCTCAAAGAACAAACATTTTCTGTCATTCATTTCCAAGACGCTATGAAGATGAGTGGGATTGTGCCTTGTCTCTACAATACATATAATTTAAACAACTAAATAAAAAGACACATTAAAATTGTGGGGAAGGAGTGACTTTCAAATCAAATCATGTAATGGAGAGATGTCACCTAGCACATTTCTCCACTCCTCAGCCCAAACAAAAAGTTACCAATGCTCTGTGTCTGGGGCTGGTGGTGAATTACCCGTCGCCAGTGCCTGGGGGAGAGCAAGCCCAAACCACCCAGCTGTAAGATGCTTTTCCTTCCTAAGGAGCTTGAGTCTAGAGCCGCTGTCCAGCTTGGTGTCCTGCAGCCAGCTGAAAACTTCTGGCGAGGGCAACGGGCAAGTGGCCGGGCAAAGGAATACGCCTACCTGGGCCTGGGAGAAAATAATGCAAACACAACACACCCAAGGCTGGCATTCAGGCGTCTTTGCCAGGGAGAATTCTCCACACACACCCCACCTTCCTCAGTGCTCCATCAGGCCAGTTGCAAGTACCTTTGCAAGATGTTCCCGAGGTGCAGAAGCTGTTTAGGTCCAGCACCTTTTGCAGATTTCCTAGACATTTCAGGGCTCATTTTTGTTTACAAAGCCCTTTTGTCTTCAGAAATCACGGAAGATCTGCAAATCGACTATCGTCCTCAGATTCTACCAATGTGTAAAAGGACCAAATTCTCTCTTCATTTACATAAGCAATGAACATCCTACAGCCTTGGTGGGATCAAATGCATTAAAAAAAGAAACCAAGAAATCTCCCACCTGCAGAAGTAGTGCCCTTGTACCAAAAAACAACAAAAAGAAAAAAAACTGAAACAAATAAATAGCAGCCTCACAAACATCCAAACCAGAACCTGCTACTCCATGCAGGTGCACCATAAATATAACCTTTCAACCTTTACCCATAACTGAATTTGGACTACAGAAAAAAAAAAAAATCATATAATTTGTATTCAACAGAAGGATCGCTGCTAACACTGCAGAAAAACACAGCGCACGTTAACACTCAATATTAATGAGTGCAGAATATCCCAAAGCTGTGAACTAATAAAAGCTCTTACACGCTGTCATGGCTAACGGCAATTTGTAGACAACACGTAGTTCAAAGCTTAATAGATTTTCTTTTTTTTTTTTTTCTCTCTCCACAATTTACAAACCCTGACAGATTTTGCGAGAAAATGTTATCAATGGATAAACGGAGAGGATCCTATGGAAGGAGGGGCTAAGCAATCCCTCACCTAGAGTTTTAACAGAAGGCCTAACCCAAATGCAACCTCCCAGCTTATCAAGGAGACACCAACTGCTCCAGCTGGGGCCGAAGAGCAAATGTCATCCAATGATGAAGTGTAGGGTCCTGCACCTGGGGAGGAAGAATGCCAGACACCAGGATAGGTAAGGGGTGGACCTGCTGGAAAGCACTTCGGAGGAGAAGGCTCTGGGGGTCAGTGAATTCCCCATGAGCCAGCAATGTGCCCTGGTGGCCAAGAGGCCAAGGGAANCCCTCCTGGATGCCGTCCTGAGTGCTGTGCTCTGGGCAATCCTGCTTTAGCAGGGGGATTGGAATGGATGGTCTCAAGAGGTCCCTTCCAACTCTGACAATTCCCTGATTCCGTGAGTGGTGCTGGGAACCCACCTGGCACCCCTGGAAGTGGGATTCCCACAGAAGCATCTACCATACAACACTTGGCTCCGGCTGGTGGCCTCCCCCCACTCCTTGGAAAGTCTGAGGCAACGAACAACAGAGCCATATCCCAAAACCACCTGTTTCCCAAAATCATTGGATTTTGCGGTAATTTCCACACACGCAGACACTGACACTTTTTAAGACACACACACACACACACCCATATTTAAGTCTTGCCACCCTGTGTTTCACAGCTAAGTAAATGCCCGGAGGAAAATAAAATGTAATTATTTTAGCCCGTGTGCCCTGTATCAAAGCTTGTAATGTCTTGATTACATACAATTACTTGGGGTTGTGGGCGGGGCAGATTTTAGACCATAGCAAATCCATACAGCAGCACAGACAGTTATAATACACAGATTCTGATTTTATAATCCTCCTTTGAGCGTGTCACGGGAAATACGTTATTCTGATCCCTATACAGCCCAGTCCAATCCACACAAACCAAAGCAAAAAAAAAAACCAACCCCTCTGCTGCTTCCCAAAAATCCACAGCTTGCTGAAGATTTGATACTTGAATTCAGGTAATTTTAGCTCCTCCTTGCTGTATTTTTTTTTCATGGGCATAATCCTTAAGGCACTTATTCTGAGACGCTAAGCCAAAATCCCCTGCTTTATCTGAAACAGATTAATTACAATTGCCAAGCAGAATTCTTTAATGCAGTTATACAATGCCCTGAAATAAATACCCCAAACCACTGAAAAAGTAACGTAAGGAGTTCTGCATACAAATTCTCAACAAGGGATTGGATTCATAAAGCTCAAACAACCCAATTTTTTTTGCCACAGGCTCTTTGAGTCAAGCAGCAAAGACTGGGGGCAAATCTGAAAGAGTGGCGTCCCTGATTTTGAAAGCTGCTTTCCTGGCCGCAGCCCCAGGTCTCCCTCCAGCTCCAGGATGCTGCATACACTCAGACTCTTCCCCCTTTCCATACCCGTGCACAGCACAGAAAGGGGCTGCAAGCTTTAGAGAACAGCTGCCCACTGCCCAGGTAAATGTTTGCCATTCCTGCCGATACCTGAAACTGTGCTGTCAAACCCAAGATTTTCTCTTCCAGGGTTTTGAGAAGCCTCTGGTGTTTATCCCTAGCTAAAAGCCCTCTCTTCTCAGCGAACACAGCAAGGGAACGCATGCGTTTTAAGCAAGGAAGTGCCAAACGTTGTGTTATAACTAAGCTGGGTACAATGAAGTAGAGACGGGGCCTACAAAACAACTTTGCAAGCCTTGGGAAGGGCTTCCTCCCAAACATCAGTCACTCACTTTCACCGGGCATAGGTTGGGAGCTACAGCGAAATTGCCACCTTAGAATAGCACAACATCATTAGATGCACACAACCTCAACATTGACTCTTTGCTATCAAATACAGGTGATGCACAAATGCCGCACAAAACCTTGTTTAAAATTCACACCCATAAATCAAAACTTCTGATACTTCCAGTTACTCATCTTCAACGAGTAGCTCATTGGTGAGAAATGCCAAGTATCTGCCCTGGCCAGTCACGCCCTGTGAAAGTGTCCTCACTTGAGCTTCTCAAAACCCTCACTCAACAATTACACAAGTTTTTTTTATCCCCTGTAAAACCAGGCTCATAGAGCTGGGGCTGTTCAACCTGGAGAAGAGAAGGCTCCGGGGAGACCTTGGAGCAGCCTGCCAGGATCTGAAGGGAGCTCCAGGAGAGCTGGAGAGAGACTCTTTGTCAGGAAGTCTAGTGACAGGATGAGGGGCAGTGGTTTTAAATTGGAAGAGAGGAGATTTAGATGAGATCTTAGGAAAGAAATTCTTTGCTGTGAGCGTGGTGAGACACTGGCCCAGGTTGCCCAGAGAAGCTGTGGCTGCCCCATCCCTGGAGGGGTTCAAGGCCAGGCTGGATGGGGCTTGGAGCAACCTGGGCTGGTGGGAGGAGTCCCTGCCTATGGCAGGGGGGTTGGAACTGAACGATCTTTAAGGTCCCTTCCAACTCTGACCATTCTGCGATTTGATAATGAATTACAATTGTTTTCACAGCTAGTAACCTCCTACCTTTCCTTCCTTCCACCTGCCCATCCCTTCCATGTGATTGGTTGAATAACAAATTATCAGCCACAGCGTGATGCAAAACGGGCTCCAATCCAAAGTGGGATGAGAAGGAAGCTCTCTTGCAAGCAAATAAATAGCACAGGGTATTTAACAGCGCATTAAACAATATAGCTGTTAGGAAGCACTGGTAACAGTGATGAGAGCAGGAAGATGCTCCCGATGCCATTAGATTAGTCAAACGGTGGGATGCTCTGGCTCTGATAGTTTTGGTGATGTTCAGCATATCTGCTACGCCTTGATAGAAGCCAAGTGTAAAGAGGAACTGGAGGTGGACTTTCCACCTCTGCAGCATGGGATGCGAAGGAGGAGCTGCCTTGCCTGCCTGTAGGTGGAGGTTCATTTTTCAATGAACCTCAAGGGAGGAGGGGAACAGAAATATACCTGTTGAGAAATAGATTGTCCTCCTAGACCTACCACTTGCTCATGTTTATTTGCTTGATTTTCTTTAGGGGGCAGCAGTAGAGGTAGGAACATATCCCGGGGAAATATATTCTACAGTCTTCACCCCTGCAGCTTCAGGAGTGCTTTACCCCAGAAAAAAAAATGCAATTTTTGAAGTCGTGATCTTGACTTGCCCGCTAGCTGTGACACAAATGCTTGCTCCGTCTCCACTTTCCTGAGGTGTATTTGGCAGCAGGAGGTGAAGCAGAATTCCAAGGAGGGCCTGGAATTGAGCTTGGCTCCCCTATTTTGGAGTAAAGCACTGCAGCTGCATGTAGGGGAGGTTGTGGAAAAGGTAAAATTACAGAGAGCTGAAGAAGAAAGAAGATGATCTGGAACTCATGCTTCTCAATTCCAGTAACACTGCAGTAGGGACACCCATCTTCTACTGAAGCTCAACCCAGCACACCCTGAGGCATGATATTGCTTTGAAGTCCATGGATATTTTGCCTGCCAGGTTGGCAGGATCAGGTTTGGGGTTTTTTTATTACTTTATTTGCCTAAGAAAACTCTTCTCATCTCGTTTAAGGGGAAAAACCAATCTGGAATACCACACTGTTATATGAAGACTATGCCAAAAAGTAATTCTCCTGAAACAGAATTATATATTATAATCATATCACAAGGTCTTGTGGTGTCAGTCTTATAACGAGTCTTTTGACTGGATACGCTTGAAAGTAAGTCTGCTAAGTACTTTTTTGAGTAATTGTCCTTCCACTTTCTTTTCCTAAAAGGTTGTCTTTAGATATATTGTTGGATGGGGTCAAGGTAGGTGCATTCTTTAGGCCATGTGAAGTGGTGTGGCATCAGCACTGATTTCTGCCAAGCAAAGAGACAGTCTGGTGGTTTAGCAAAAAGGAGAAGCCTCTGAACTCGCTGGAATGAACTTGGTTGAGTTGAACAGTGTTTTACTCGCACACTGGGGGTGTTTGCCACAAACCTTGTACATGGGAGCTCTTACAAAGCAGCGTGTCTGTGTATCTGTCCCTCCCTCCCTCTCTCTCTCCTTCCTTTCCTCTCTTTCTGAAATAAAATGAGTTTACTGTAGTCCTGAGATGATCTATCAATATGCAATTCCTAGTTTATAGAGGCCTCTAGCACTTGCTTTATACTTAAGGGAAAAAAAATAAATGCTGTTACCACAACTGCTATGCCACCCAATACTGAAGCAGCTCCCATCTATGTAGCACTTATAAAAGTACATTAGACAGACTTTTTTTTTTTTAAAGTGTATGTAACTAAAGTGAGAGTAGGGACTTAAGGTTTGCAGAATGCTGCAGTTAAAGGAGTAAAGAATTTGTTCAGAAGGTGAGAAGAGCGGTTAAAGGAAATTATTAGCAACAGGCTCTGAACGCTTTGGCAGGTGTGTTATTTGGAGTCTGCATGCGATCCCTTTGGGATGGGGGGGAAGCTGTGCACAGCCCCAGGGTTTCACAGAATCATAGAAGGGTTAGAGTTGGAAGGGACCTTAAAGATCATGGAGTTCCAACCCCCTGCCCTGGGCAGGGACGCCTCCCACCACACCAGGTTGCTCCAAGCCCCATCCAGCCTGGCCTTGAACCCCTCCAGGGATGGGGCAGCCACAGCTTCTCTGGGCAACCTGTTCCAGTGCCTCACCACCCTCACACCAAAGAATTTCTTCCTAATATCTAAATCTCAGTTCTTCCAATTTAAAACCATTGCCCCTCATCCTGTCACTACACTTCCTGGCCAAGAGTCCCTCTCCAGCTCTCCTGGAGCTCCCTTCAAATACTGGAAGGTATGGAAGGCTTCCACAACTTCAAATGAACAGGCTGCCCGAAGAAAGGGACCATACACATTGACAGAGCTTGTAAGTTCTGGATAATAACTTAGTTATGATCCTTCTACAGTTTTTTTTTAGAATGGCGTACTAATGGCTATGAAAGTAATTGAACCTTTTTAATGTTCACGTTCTAATAACCATCATGCTAAAAATAAAAAATAAAAAAAACCACAGAGAAAATGAACAACAGAGTAGAACTACAGTAAACTTCAACTGGTTTTCAATTTTTTATGCAAAACCCACACCTTTTCTGCTGACCTGGTGAGTGCTTGGCCGAGGCAATGAGAAGGTGCCAATACTCCACACACGGGATTGCAGCTTCAGGTGTAAACCTACCCCAGCCCAACCCAGGTGAGAGAGCTCTCGGCAGTCACAGCAATTATGGATCTGACCATTCATTGTCAGCTGATAGTATTTTTAATTTATTTTTTTTTAAATTACACCATCATACCAAAAGTCTTATTTTATATAATTGCATCAACACAATTGACGGTAGCAATTTATTCCGAGGGCTGAAGATGTTCACTGGCAATCTAACAACAGCAGGAACTACTGCTGATAATTTTACAAAAGCTTTTATCGAAGTTTATGGGCCATTAAGCCCAACGATGTGATCACTAGTACAGTATCTTCTCTCTCAATAGTAGTCTTGGCCCAGAACAATCCATTTGCTAATCCTGTCCAATATAACTAGTCTGTTTACTCCAAAGTCACGTTTGCTATTTCTGAAATGATCTGAGTCTTTGAAATAGTATTTGAGTTTAGTTCATCGACAGGACCCAATCAGTACCATACTAAACCAGCACAACATAGCCTGAGCCCTTTTCGAGTGCCATAACTAGTTCAGATTTTCTCTTCCTATGACAAAACACAAAATGCAGGCATTAGCTGAGCATATAAGCATATATACATTAAATGCAGTGCTACACAGAGGAAGCTCTGAGACATTTCTCTCTAGAATCTCAGAGAATTCAGTTCTTGGCACTGGTACCTTCCATGCCCCGTGTTGTTAGGAATTAATTTGGTTCATAGTAACTACGACCAGACACAAAAGAAAGAGAGAAGGTGTTAATTAGCTATTTTTACTCTTAATTCACTGAATACCAGGTGCTCGCTGATGCAAACCGGACTGCTGCTGTTCAAATCAAGATGACCCTCATTTAGAAAAAGGGTCTGTTCTTCCTCGTTTTGCACTTGACAAATCTTGTAAGTGTCAGGGAAACTTTTCCGTATGCACTGACGGGTGCATCTTCACACACTGCTGAACACCAGCTTCCATGGTGCCGGATTACTTCATCTACCATAGACAACTGTGATAAAGTGACACTGCCTGAGGGATCTGCCTCATTAAGGAGGGATAGAGAGAACAAGAGCGGCTCTGAAATAATCATAATCATTAACAAGAGCACCTTGCAGAGCTTATTAGCTAGAAACAGACAGACAATACCATTGCTCAACACTTAATTACTTTTTGAAGACCAGATGGAAATCAGACAGTGCTTCTTGAACGATAAACCTTTCAAATCCCAAACAAAGAGGCAAATATCAAGCCAATCCATTAACTGGGCAGGTATCCCAACACAGATATTTTAAGGAAGGATCAGATTCTATCAGAACTCTGAAGATGCTGAAGTTTTGACTTCATCCACTGCTGCAGATGCCCTCATTGCCAATGGCCAAATGAGGAATTATAAGTGGAAGGGATCACCTTTATCCTTTTACACCTAATTAAGACTTCTGCAAAACAAGCTCCTTTTTCCTCCTTTCAAGCTCCTCTTCCTCTTTTCCTTTCCAGACACGCAACACAAACATGGCTTGCACCTTTCCCTTTCTGGATACACAGTGAAATACTCATCCCTGCTCCAACTGCTAGAGACTGAACTCCTGCCTTTAATTTTGGGGAAGCGATAATAGCATCAACATCCACCAATTTTAGAGAACAAGCCCTGTGAGGAGAGGCTGAGGGAAATGGGCATGGTTAGTCTGGAGAAGACGAGAGGAGACCTTGCTTTCTACAGCTACCTGAGAGTGTAGAGAGGTGGGTACTGGCCTCTTCTCCCAAGGGAATCATGACAGGACCAGAGGAAATGGTCTGTTGTGGCAGGGAAGATTCAGATTAGATATTCGAAGGAATTACTTCACTGAAGGGTGGTCAGGCACTGGAACGGTCTGTCCAGGGAGGTGGCAGAGTCACCATCCCTGGAGGTGTTCAAGAACCGTGTAGATGTGGCACGTGAGGGCATGCTCTAGTGGCCGAGATTATCGGGTGGGTGATTTGTTTTGTGGGGTTGGTTTTCTGGTTGTTTTTTTTTTTTTTTCCAGTGGGTGTGTACAGTTAGACTCAATGATCTCAGAGGTCCCTTCCAACCATGAAGATTCTGTGATTCACCCAGATACTACAACTGTAACAAAAACCACAAAGAGCAGAGCTTCCACCCTCCTTCTGTTCTTCCTATTACCAAGGTCTCCATTGGGAAAGACCTGGATGGGTATCAGAGGGGTTGTTACTACATTTCTGTTACAGCTTGTTGCTCAGGAAAGGACTTCTCTCCTTCAGGCTGAAAAACCAAGCCAGGCTGCCACCACCTCCCAGCTCTCAGCAAACACCATGGGCTACACCACAGCATCCTACACACTGCTCTGCGGGACAAAATCCCTGTTCACAGAGACCCAAAAGCTTAAATTATGGTCTAACTCTGACAAGGCAGCTTCCAGTGTCAGGGTTTTGCCAACTAACACTTCTCCTTCCAAAAAAATAATAATAAAAAAACTGGTTTTCAGTTTGTTTTGTTCTGGTTTCATCTGTTTTATGCTTCAGGTTTCCTGTTTGTTTTTAACTGGTAAGGAAAAAAAAAAAGGCAGTTGGTGTAAAAGAAGTCTGAAGAGTAGCAAAACAAACTGAATCCTGTTCAGCAGTGAGAACGGAGAACGTCGAATTTCCATTCATGAGAAAAAGACTGCAATAAAAATGGAGAAGAAAAAAAGCCACTCCACACATGTAACAGCTTTTGCCTGAAGGCATTTTCTGTTCAGTGGCTCCCAACAACACAACAGGCTCTCACTCAGGGACTTGAGGACATCCCTCCCCACTTTTTCTGGCAGAGGGAAGATCTCCTTGTTTCCGCGTGCCCAGATTATCTCTGTACCTCCAGATTTAACAAGTGAGAATCAAGCCTGTGAAACATTAGTCATTATCTCCTCTTGTTACAGCTTCACCTCCCTGATGATTAAAGGAAATGAAGACGAGTATTTTATTTTCAGTTTCCAAAGACACAGTTTGTGCAAAGTTCACCGGCAGCACTGCAAGGCAGGAGAACCAGTAACTTCCACTCACGGAAGAAACGGTGATGACATATGCAAAATGGTATTTTTATCTGGCACCCAAAAAAAATGGTATCCTCATTATTTCAAAATGCTTTTTTATCAAATAGGTATCCCTAGTGCCTCTATTCTATGTTATAGTAAGTGAAAAAGTTGGAAAGAAAGACAATACCAACATTTTTTCCTAAATAAAGCAGATGATCATCCAGTCAGTAGATCCCCACAGCTTACGCAGGCTGGATGGGGCTTGGAGCAACCTGGTGTGGTGGGAGGTGTCCCTGCCCAGGGCAGGGGGGTTGGCACTGGATGATCTTTAAGGCCCCTTCCAACTCTGACCATTCTATGGTTCCATCATACCCATTCCTCATGTCTCCCCAGTGCACCATCAGCAAGAACTGCCTCCAACAGCTCAGGGTGTATTTTCTTAAATTAACCAACATTGCTTCTACGTGGTATAACCAGTTACGACAGAGTAGTAAAGTGACTTTTTTTTTTTTTCCTAAAATACTACTTTCACAACACCAAAAACCACATGGGATTTTTCGACTGCATAATACAGCTACTTAAAATTAAGGCAAATTAAAAAATAACATCAGAAAACAAAGGCCAAGAAGACCTTTTCCTCCCTGTCAGCTTATACCCCACTAACATGCTCTTGTCACAAGTCCAAACCCAGCACCAGAAGGTGGATGTGAACCATGAAGCACATGAAACACCAGACATAAGCCATAATCCACAAGGGTATCTGGGAAAAGCAGTTTGCTGACTCTGGGGATGGTACATCCATTGGGATTGATGGCCCAGCAAGACACGAAGGAAAGTTGAGACTGCAGCAAAACTGCAAATGCAGGGGAAGCATCTGCTTGAGAATTCCCCCTTAAAATTAAAGAAAGTGAAGGTGCACTTGGCAAGGTGATGCCTTTTCCCTCTTAAGTATCTGCCTGTGGAAAATTAATAAGAAAATATAACTGTTGAAGATACAGCACAAGGCCACCTGTACAAAACAAAGGTGTACCTCATTTTAATGTAAGCTTAGGTTAAGTGGCTTGTGTTGAAATGCCACCTAGCATTCCAAGCATAACCCAACCTAATCATATCTATTGAAAACCACATAATAAATAAAATGAAATATGCAGCATGCCATCCTAATTGCAGAGGTTGTCTCATTTACTAGAAGCCATTTATTTATTCAAATGACTTGAACTACATGATTCAATCTGACTCATGGGAACTAGGTACTGATTTGTGGAAACAGCCTCTTTCTTCTTTGCTAAAGGCATTGCTGAAATAACTGACCCAACTGCTAAAACAAGCTTCTTCCTTGAACCCTGCCTCCTTCCTTAGTCTTTACCTCCTGATCAAACCTCAGAAAACAAGACACCTTGACACGTTTGGGAGGTGGGCTAGTGCAAATCACATGAAGTTCAACCAAGTCAAGTGCAGGGTCCTGCACCTGGGACCCAGCAACCCCAGGCACAAATACAGGCTGGGCAGAGAATGGCTGGAGAGAATGGTGACCAGCAGGTGGAGGGAGGTCATCCTGCCCCTCTGCTCAGCCTTGGGGAGGCCCATCTGGAGCACTGGGTCCAGTTCTGGGCTCCCCAGTTCCAGGACAGGGAACTGCTGGAGAGAGAAGAGCAGAGGACCACAACGATGATGAGAGAACTAGAACATCTCTCTTAGGAGGAAAGGCTGAGGGACTTGGGGCATTTTAGTCTGGGGAAGAGAAGGCTGAGGGGGATCTGATCAACACCTATAAATACTTCAAGGGTGGGTGTCAGGAGGATGGGGCCAGGCTTTTTTCAGTGATGCCCATGAGAGGACAAGAGGGAACAGGCACAAACTTGAACATGAGAAGTTCCATCTCAACACGAGGAGGAACTTCTTTCCTGTGATGGTGGCAGAGCCCTGGCAGAGGCTGCCCAGAGAGGTGGGGGAGTCTCCGTCTCTGGAGACATTCCAAACCCACCTGGACGTGTTCCTGTGGGACCTGCTTTGGCAAGGGGAGGTTGGACTAGATGATGTCCAGAGGTCCCCTCCAACCCCACAGCATTCTGTCATCTGCAAACCTACAGCTCCTCCTCTGACTGGAGGTTAGCAATATCTGGTGAAGGCACCAAACAAGGAGGGCCAGTGAAGTAATGGCTACCATGCTTTTTATTGTTGTTTATTATTAATTTTATCATTAATTCTCAGTATCTTATTATAACTGTTATTATTTTCTTATTATTTGATGAAGATGGGAAAGCAACCACAAACACTTCAGACTGCATTTCTCTCTACTTCACATAGGGAGCTGTGCTTTTCACATTTATCTAAATGACAACTTACGCCACACTCAAAACCTGAAGTTTTTCAGGGAGAAGGGAACTGAATTAAGTTCATTAATTTGAGCCAAACTCCACAAACATACTTTGGTCAAATTAAAAAAAAAAAAGAAGAGTGGGAGGAAAGCATAAGAAAATGAAGTGGTGTTCTGGTATTTTCAAAATAAACCTGCATATTTTCATTTCAAACAGCATTTCATTTTCCTTCTTACCCAACTTAAAAAGAAACTAAATAGTCTCAGGCCAAATGTGATCTTCCAGATTATCTTAAAACAGGTTTTTTTGGTTGGGGTTGGTTTGGGTCCCACCCCATCTCCCCACTTCACTAGAACTACCCCAAAATATGAATTTATTCTTTTTTTTTTTCTCCCCATTTTTTCTTTTTTTTTTCCTCCCATTTCCTTCGACCTGCTGACAGAAACACACAGGCACCCCCCATGATGTGATGCTCTCTAACAGCAAGACATGCACGCCAACACGTAGATGTTTACTTTCATGTAGGCAGCTGTGCTGGGCAGGAGAAGGCACGCTGGCAGGAGGAACCTTGCATCTGCCGTGCGGGGATCCGTCAGCAGCCAAAATGCCCTTTGCACAAAGAACTTCAAAACAGAAGCTCACACACCTTCATGGGCTACAGAAATCCAGCACGGCTCTCTCCTAGCAATGCCTCCTGGTCTTAACAAAAAATAAAAAAATAAATTTTAAAAAGCACAGTGTGGTAGTAAGCGCGGTTCTCAGCACCCCAGCCAACCCACACAGCCTCAGCTTTTTCACTCTGGTCACCAGAACGTTCTCCTGTTCAAACACACAAACTCACAAGTGGGTTTCTCATCCTTCTCCCCTGGGAGCAACACGCATAAACATTATTAAAGATCAGAGACCGCGAGACCCACACCTACACGTTCTCCCTACGAGAAGAGCTAGGAATACAAAGGCATGTCACAGTTCTCAAAAAAAAAAAAAAAATCTTGCTCCAGCAGGATTACATATTTATTTATTTATTTAGGTAAAACTTCTCTGTACGTGGAGTACTTTTTCTTTTTTTCTTCTTTGTTTCCCCTGCCCCCCCATTTTGTTTAGGACCGACTTCTGCTGCCCATATTCAGGCCAAATGTTCTGTAACTATCTCTGAAGGGCGGGGGGAGAGGGGAGGGAATAATATACTATTACTCAATAGTGTCAGGTCAGCAGAATTCAGACCTAAAAAATCCAAGAACAAACCAGCAGCATCTAAAAGCTATTTCAGTCCCGTTTGCTGTAGTTGGAAGTCAAGAAGTAACACATCAAAAACCCAAAATGGGCAGGAACGCTATCAGACCTCATGCTGCACCTACTAATAAAGCATTCCTGGAAGGGAAGGGGCAGAGGAGAAAGTCAAATCGATAGGTCTTTAACAGGGTCAGCACGTCCTGTACCAAGCGAAACAACTGCCAGAGTCCACACAAAACACCAAGCAGTGGAGTCCCCTGCTGCATACCGCGAACTCCAGGCAAAAAAACAAGCAAACTAAAAGAACCCAAAAACACACCAACCAACCAGACAAACCAACAGAAAAAAAAAAAAAGTAATCACCTGAACACTTTCTACCCCCACCTAAATCATGCTGATGAAGCTGTAAATCCACAGTGCTGGGTCCCTACACCCTCACGCATTTCCCAAACTCTCCAGAGCTGACTGGTGTGAAAGGCAGTGGTCAGACAGAGCAGATCTGGGGGGATGAGAACGTGCCTTCCATGGAGGAGCACATAAAAGCTCTGCTGCCTCCCCTAATAACTTCCCCTTTCTGCTAAAATTTCGTAAAAACCCCAGCTGGATTGAGGGGGATTCCTGTGCCAGCAGAGCCCCCCACCAACCATAACTGCATTTTTCCTTCACAGGTGCACAGGGAGAGCCACAGAGAGGAACGGGGTTTTGAGGAATCAGAAGCACTAACCAAAGATGCCTAATGCAACTGATGGATTTCCACCAAAAAAAAATAAAATAAAAAAAAAATAATTGCAATATTGCTCTAGCTAGCAATCTTCTTTCCTTCTTTTTGAAGAAAATAAGACCTCACCCATTTGGAATAGCGTCAATTAAGCAGGGTCCTCAGCCAAGTCACCCCAGCACCCAAGCAATGCTAGATGATAGACTGAGCAGCCAGAGGATGCTTTTGTGGGTGCAGCCAATTCTGGTTCTCCCTCCCAATAAAGTTCACCAACTCACAGCATCTCCTCTGCCTTCGTGTCACACAAGCACTTTGCCAATACAGAGAGATCCCAGTCTACCAGGAGACTTCACGTAAGTTCCCACACGCCAATGCTTCTACGCAGAACACACCAACAACTGATCTTGGGTGTAGGTCAGCTCTTTCTGGGCTCCTCCAACCACACAGGTGAGGTGACCGTACCCTCTGGTGCACACATCCTACCCAAACCTGAACTAATCTGGGAGTTTGGGGAGTTTGTGGAAGGGACCTCAATGATCTTTAAGGTCCCTTCCAACTCTTACCCATTCTATGATTCTAGGACTACCAAGAGTGTCTATGCAAAACCATTCCATGGAGGTACTGGCATCCTCCTTAAAATGAAGCAAACCCTTCCCTGGCCTTGTTTTTGAAGGGCTATCAAGTGCAGGCAGATCACACTCAAGGAAGATAAGGACACCTCCTGAAGGAACCGGTTGGGCCAGTCAGCTATCGTGCTGCTAAAGCGAGCACATCCCGGCGTGGATACCCAAACGCAAAAGTCAGCCCTGAGGACCATAATGGCATTGTGTGACACTCCCTGAAAGTCTTTCTCTATAAATTAACAAATAAATTACAATGGACCGCTCCGACTGCGAAGTCTCCAGGGCACTGATCTTGATTTCTCACTTATCCGCAAATCTCTTCATACACTCCTCACGCAAGAAATAACACCTCCGTGTTCACCCCCTCACTCTGCAGTCAAGACCACTTATTTATTTACATTATTTCACCAAATTGGGTTGCATCAGTAGGTAACTTTCCATATCTCTAGCTGCATTCACTGCCAAGACTGCACAGATTTATTTTAGTTTCCAAACCCCCCAAAGGTTCGGTCATTTATGAAGGAAAAAAAAAATTAAAAAAAATAAATGGGTGCCTAGGCAAATCCTTAGATAATGAACAAATACCAGCACTCACACACACATATTTGCTTCGGTCTCCACACAGACAACTCCACTTGCAACACTGACAGTACCAACACAGGAACACCAAACAGCACATCAACATCGCCGGTGCTGCAACAGGAGCAGGAGATGTCCTTCACCCAGGACCTGGGGACTGGCACCCGGTGGGCAGAGGACACTGCCAGCCCCTCAGCCCAGCGCAGATGCCTGCTCCCCAAAGGCCCCCCACGAGCTCCCGTGGCAGGCACATCCCACAGGGATCTCAGCTCCCGGGTGACACTGCAGAGCGCTTCAACAGGCACTGGATGGAACTTTTTAAAAAGTTCAATTTCGTATGCAATTTGAATTCCTAAAATCCACAGCATTTGGTCTTGAAAAAACTCAGGAGTGTTGCATATATTTATTACGGCACATTTACTTGCAGAATCACTCCGAATTCTCATGCTGGGTCCTATCACTTGTCCAAGGAAGCAGGTCCTCAACACACGCTGATGCTCTATTACCTGTTGAACCTGTGGCTTCAAACCAGTATCTCACAATTCTCAAATGCTGCTGCTTCATTTCGCTCCCCTGACTTATTTTCCTACTTATCCTCAAGCATGGGGAGAAACTAATAAAGACCAGTCAATGGATTCAAACTTTCTGAAGAAATTCTTCTGCCTTCACCTCCTGCACCGAGCCTACAGCTCTCCTCAGAGGAACAGTCACTTGTAACAGAGCACACCAAAAATCATCTCCGTTGGGTTTATCACTTAGCTTTTGATTGTTGGGGGGTCCTGGAATAACTGGCACCCTCTTAAGTGCATGAGGCACAGACCTGGAACACTCCAAAGGAGCTATTTCCCCTCACAGCCTCTCCATCCCCCAGGGCAGGCACACCTCAGACCTGCACCTCCAGAGCCTTTCAGGACAAGCACAGCAGACGGAGGCACTCTGCTGCTCACTCTGCTGCTCACTCTGCTGCTCATCGTTTTCAAACGGGGAAGGAAAAAAAAAAAGAAAAGAAAATCCAACCTGCCCCTGTTACACCAACAACAGGTATGAACTTGATTTCTGCAACAAGAGAAACTCCACTTTTTGACGGTTGTGCAACTATGGGTTTTTTTGGACGCAGTGTTTCTCCCTTTCAGGAGGATTTTACTGTCCACGCAGTCGCTTTAAGCCACGTATCAGCCCTTCTAAAAACTATTAGTTCTCTTCTCCCACTTTTTACTTTAAACAGAAAGAAAGGGTAAAATAAAAAAAAAAAAACCAAACCAAAAACCCAAGAACAAACCACACGGAACCAAATATGCCTTTTTTTTCCCCCGGCTGGCAGATTTCCAAGATAAAGAGGACTCTCACTCTGCCTGGAACAGCAGCCGCTGCTCGCTGAACTCAAACAGAACCACCACACACGGAGCTGGGGGGAGGGAAAAAAACGAAAGGCGACGGATCCGAGCAGCCAGAAACGCTTTCTCACCCTTTAAACCAGTCACTAAATAACAACAGCAACAAGAAAAGCGAAAACCAGCCACCCCCCAAGCTCCCCCCAGCCCGGGCCGTTCCCACGCCGCGCCGGACGCCCCTGCCGCGGGTGGCGGCGGAGCCGGGAGGACGCGGGTTTGGGGGGGTTTGTTATTTTTTAACAACTGCAGAATCCGCACCCGCCCGGAGTTTCTCCTCTTCCCGCTCCCCCCCTTCCCAGGTGTATCTTTTTTTTGTTTTTCTTTTTGTTTTGTTTTGTTTTTCCCAGCAGGGATAACCCCCAGCGGCGCGTGCCCTGGGCGGGGCAGGGAGGGGGATTGGGGGGGTGTGTCCCCTGGTTCTGCCCCGGTTCTCCCCCGCCGCCCCCGCGGGGGGTGACCGGGCACCGCAGGGAAAGGAGAGGGGAAGAATGTAAAAAGGAAAAAAACCCAAAAGCCAACAAACCACGAAAGGAGAGGAGCCGGAGCGCCGGGATGTGCCAGGGCTCATTCCCTTTTATTTCCTCCACCCCCACAAAAGAAAATAAGCCCAGAATCAGGAAGTGGGAGCTGCGCGGTCGCCGCGATAGCTTTGGGGTTCCCCCCTTTCTCCGCTCTGGGTTTTGTTTTTTGGGGGGGGGGTTGGTTGGTGCCTTTTGGGTTTTGGTTGGTTTTTTTTTTTTTTTTTGTTTTGTTTTTGTTAAGGAGAGAAGTAGTTGGAACTTTCCCTCCCCCCCGCGGGAGGCCGCGGAGCGCTGCCGTCCGGCTCCCACGGGGAAGCAGCCGGCAAAGCGGACCCCGGGAGGACGGCTCCTTCCTCCCCTCCCCTTCTCCCTACCTTTCTTCTCCTCCACGGCGGAGCAGCAGGCGAGACATCCCAGGAGCAGCACCAGGACAACGGCTCCGCGGGACCCGGCGGGCAGGGGGCTGCGGCCGCCCATGGCTGCGGAACCTCCGCTCCCTCGGAGGGACGGCTGGGGGGGTGGCCGGGTGGCAGCGGGGTATGGGACGGGACGGGACGGGANGCCTTCCCCGCCCAGGTGGGAAGGGGCGGCCCCGGCACCTGTCCCGGGACACAGGGTGGGTGCGGGGGGGACACACACGGGGTCTGGCTGCCCCTCCTCGCCCCGGGGGGTGGGGGTGGTTTTTTCGGGGAGCCGCNAGCAGCCGCAGTGAGGCGGCTCCGGAGGTTCAACAGCGTCCCTTCGGGGGCCCGTTTCCAGAGGGGGTGGGATGGAGGAGAGAAGGGGTGAGGGGGCCTCTGGCTCTTGTCTCTGCTCCCACCCCCCCCCCACCCCACCATCAGCGGAGCCCCCTCGGCTTCTCTGCGAACCGGCCTGCTCAGTTCCCAGCGTTCCAGCCCCCGCTGCCCTGCCCCAAAGTGTGCTGGGGGGTGTGAAACAAACACGGAGCTGCCTCTTATGGGTGTTACAGCGGCAGGATCAGAGACTCATGGAATGGTCAGAGTTGGAAGGGACCTCAAAGATCATCCAG
>VXBW01001560.1:279922-347126 GCA_013400375.1 Thinocorus orbignyianus
AGAGGGATGAAGCACCTCTGCTGTGAGGACAGGCTGAGAGAGCTGGGGCTGTTCAGCTTGGAGAAGGCTCCAGGGAGACCTGATAGCAGCCTTCCAGGATCTGAAGGGAGCTCCAGGAGAGCTGGAGAGGGACTCTTTATCAGGCAGTGTAGCGATAGGACAAGGGGTAATGGTTTTAAACTGAAAGAGGGGCGAGTCCTGTCCGCTTCTCCCCACAGGGGTGACCCCTCCACGCTTTTCTGCTTCCAACCCTCCAACAGGGCAAAAAGCGAGATTCCCTGCCCTTGAGTTCTAGCAGTAAGGATAAGCAAGGGCCTCTCTGCACCATCCCTTGGTGTCATTAGGTCTTATCACCCTGAGAGTGAACAGTTTCTGACCAACATGCTGTTAATTTCAGAGTTCAGTTAGTTGGAAGAGGCCCAGCCAAAGAAGTAAAATTGTAAAAAAGAAAACTGGTTCGTTTTACCTCAAACCGGGGAACCTCTTTGTAACGCGGTCCCCGGCACACCTCAGGATATGCACTTGATCTCACCTCCCTGGTATTTACTTCTTGAGCTCCCAGCAACTTTGATGGCAGTCCTCCCTTTCTGCTCAGACGGATGAGCAATTCTCCAAGCATTTCAGTAAACCTTCCAGAGGTAATTAAGATATAGCTGTCTCCACCGCTTCCTCTTCTCCAAACTCAGGTTCAGACCTTAAAATCCCCAGGTGACCTGCCAGCAGGAGGACGTGAACCTCTAATCAACTCCACGTGCATGCTCCCACCTCTGTCAGAGCAGACCCGCCCCACCCCCAGCTCCCAGCGTGCGAGATCCCCCAGTGCTGGTAAGAGCACAATATCCTGACATAACAGAAAGCATACCAGAAAACAGCCCAGGGATATATGAGGATAAAGCGACCTGTGTCCTGACATTATCTGACCCTGAAATGGGTCAGATTCTGTAGGTTACCTCACAATCACCATCATTCCCCATCTTCACAAGCAGCTCCCCATACTACAAGCTCCTCATAATTTGATTTCACATGTTACTTCCTTTCCCAGCCCCTTCTCCAGGTCTAGAGACCCCATTCATTTTAAAAAATGAGGCCCAGTGCAAGAGCATTAACTTCTCCAGGCCTGCTTCCTTCCTGACCTCACTCCTTATTTAACTGCAAAAGAACCCATACTGCAGTTTCCAAAGAAGACCACAATTTCTGTTCCCAGGCTGTCAGAGTAGGAAAGCAACTTCGGCATAAATACATGCAATTTGATACTTTAAATCTGTTTTAAACCAGCTCCTTTTCCTTTAGGACTAATTTCCTCTGAAGACAGAAACATATCACCAATGACTCAAGCTTCCTCAACGTTTTATCCATTTGAACTTTGATATTCTTCTTCCTTCCCGTACCCATGCTACATTGCCCGGCCCTTGCTCACCCAGAGAGCGCTTGCTCTTGCAAACCCACACTTTGCCTTTTCTGGTTCATTTGGGCCAGAGCGTGCTTCTCCATTGTGTGTCTTTCCCAATCTATTGATTTGAGACAAGGGTCTTGTGGGAACTGCAGACAAGTCTGCAAACAAAAGAAGAGTGTGACCAGATGGTTGAGGGAGGTCATCCTGCCCCTCTGCTCTGCCCTGGGGAGGGCCCATCTGGAGCACTGGGTCCAGTTCGGGGCTCCCCAGTTCCAGAAGGACCGGGAACTGCTGGAGAGGGGACAGCAGAGGACCACAAAGATGAGGAGAGAACTACAACATCTCTCTTAGGAGGAAAGGCTGAGGGACTTGGCTCTTTCTAGTCTGGGGAAGAGAAGGCTGAGGTGGGATCTGATCAACACCTATAAATACTTCAAGGGTGGGTGTCAGGAGGATGGGGCCAGGCTTTTTTCAGTGGTGCCCATGAGAGGACAAGAGGAAATGGGCACAAACTTGAACATGAGAAGTTCCATCTGAACACGAGGAGGAACTTCTTTCCTGTGAGGGTGGTAGAGCCCTGGAAGAGGCTGCCCAGAGAGGTGGGAGAGTCTCTGTCTCTGGAGACATTCCAAACCTACCAGAACACATTCCTGTGGGACCTGCTTTGACTGGGGGGTTGGACTAGACGTTCTCCAGAGGTCCCTTCCAACTCCAGATCATTCTGTGTTTCTGTGAAACAGGTGAGTGGTTTAAAATCCTACCTGTTTTCTATATGGTTGCAGCAGAATGAAAACAAATGCCTGGACCTCTCGGCAGTGGAACTACTGAAGGCTGGTTTTCTACAGATGATTTTGCTTTCTCCCTTTGTTGCCTGCTATCTGCAACCCCCTCTTGTGCCCCCCAACGCCAGTTGGGTTAGAGGTGGATGGTATGGAGGTGTATGCATGTCAACTGGCCAAGTAGGCTGATGGTGACAGAATAGATAGCTGCTGAGGCTGCAGCCTCTTGTCTCAGCCTACTGCACAGTTTCTCAAGGCTTGTGAGGTCCTCTTCTGTGGAATCTGGTTAAAATCAGTTAACAGGGACCAACAGATGGAGTGACTGAATGGATCTTAGAGCAGCCTTCCAGGATCTGAAGGGGGCTACGGGAGAGATGGGGAGGGACTTTTTGACAGGGAGTGGAGCCATAGGACAAGGGGTAATGCTTTTCAATTAAAAGAGGGGAGATTTGGATTAGATATTATGAGGAAATTCTTTGCTGTGAGGGTGGTGAGACCCTGGCCCAGGTTGCCCAGAGAAGCTGTGGCTGCCCCATCCCTGGAGGGGTTCAAGGCAAGGCTGGATGGGGCTTGGAGCAACCTGGGCTGGTGGGAGGTGTCCCTGCCCAGGACAGGGGGTTGGCACTGGATGATCTTTAAGGTCCCTTCCAACTCTAACTATTCTATGGTTCTATGATCTTGCTTCCAGGCTAAGAAATTGGGAGCTGGAGAGAAGCTGTGATCGCCTGACTCGAAACAGTTGAAATGTGCCCTTGACGTCCCTGCTCCAGTGCCTCAGGAGTAATGACAGGTTTAAAGGGTGCAACTCCCTGACCTTATTTGAATTGGAGCACACTGCACTATGTCTGAATGCTCTCTCGAGGCTTTTTTTTTTCCTTTAAGTTTAAAGAGACTGTATCAGAACATCAGTGTGGTCCAAGGTTACCGAAGTCGTTACAGCTAATGGGAGAGGCGTACGCGCTCCACGATCCTGATGTTTGTCATTCACAGATGTGCTCCCGACCTTTGTCTTTATCTGTGCATCTCACCCCTGGAGCTAGCAGAAAGCACAGCTGAAGCCAGACCTACTTGAACAAGCCCACGCAGAAGTCAGAGGCTTCCCTGCAGAGCCAGCCCCTGGCTCACACGGACCTCCCTCAGGAAAGGAAACCAAGGAGGTCACCTTTCCTCTGCAGTTTCTGAAGAATCAGAAGACTGACCACACGTGCACACCAGGCTGATCTGGACAGCGAGGAGACAGCAAAGGGAAAATAAGAATTACAATGAAAAAAAGTCTCAAAAACACAAGAGAGAGCTTGTCACTGCCTTTTCGGGAAACCTGTGGAGTTTATGAGTGCAAAAAGGAAAAACGTCTTTCCCAAAGCAGGTAGATTTGTCTGTGTGGCCTGAAAAGTGTAATGCTGAAGTAGGAGCTAGAGCTTCGTAAGCTGCAAGTCTGTTTGAGCCCAGCGCTCCCTCTAAAACAGGGATAACAAGTAGCACAAATAGCTAAATAATTTAAAGAATAACAACTTGATAACTACACGGTGCTTTACTGCCAGGGCAGGCTTTAGGAATGCTAACTATTCTGAAAATCTTGACCGTTCACCCATGATTTTGGTTTGGTGTATCCCAGAGGGTGTGTGCCATTTGAGGCAGCAGCTGCCCTCCCCCTTCTTAAGCAAAGCTTCATCCCTGAAGTCGAAGGATAGCAAAGTCCATGAGATACAGCACTGGCATTGCCCCTCTGTCCACCCTCAGTTACTGGTGTGGCGTTGAGTGCTGTACAGATAAAGCCAGTCCAGGAAAGATTTCTTACTGCAGGCTGGTTTAATCACTACATTTGTATAAACATCTGACACTTTGTTCTTTAGAAGGAACAAAAACCAGGGTAAAAGCTCAGGGGAGGCCCTTTGTTTGGGGGAACACAGGCTGCGAGCAGCAAACCCCATGGTTTCAGCTGGTACAGATGCTTCAGCCCTCCTCTTCAGCCCAGGACGTGGAGCTCACTCCGGCTCACTCAGAGCCTGGTGTTCCAGAGGGCAATGAAGCTGGATGGCTGCACTTGGAACGGTTGTGCATGTGCCTATAGGCAGGTACAAAGCAGACAAATAACTTGCTGGCGTTGGTAATCAGAGTGGAATGATGGATTTGCTTTCTTTCCACTTAAATAAATAAAAAAAAAAATAAATAAAAATCCAGCCTCAGTGTTTTTAATAGCAGCATTTCTCTAGGAAAGGCATTTGTTTACTTTAGTGCCTGTAAAATTTGTCGGGACGACAGTCTGGGAAACAGAAAGCCCCATCTTATTCACAGAACAAGTATAACAAGTCCTGCAAGCTCTCTTCCAAGGTTTCACCAATATGCCTCTACTCCAAGCCAGCAAATTAGACTTCATATTCAGCACAGCACAGATCTCTTCTTTAAGAACAAAATACTGAAGTATCTTCGTAAATCTGAGTCTAACACAGATGGACTACCCACCACCCAAATAGCAACAGCATTGCTACAGGCACCAGTTTTGCCGGGGACAGGGACAGGACATTGGGAAACTCACACTGCCAACACTTGCCCAGGAAGCAGCAGAGGTCACCAGCCACCTCCTGCAGGCTCCACAGCCCACACTGCCCAGCAGTGCTGTTCCACCATAGCCGTGCTTTTCTCCTCGGTGCCCAGCTTGGCTGCGGAGTGCATCCCTGCAGGGTGTTGTCATGTACGCCAGCAATTCATCCCAGAGTTCAAGTTCATTGAGGGGTCTTAAATAGAGGAGCACAAGTGCAATCGCTCTCCGGAGAGGTCGCGATGGGGAAGGAGAGGTATCAGGGAAGGATTGACATTTGTTTGCCACAGTGCGGCTGCTCTCCTCCTTCACTGAACTAAATACTGGCAAGCAAAAGTGGAAGTCCTTAGGCACTGTTCCCCAGCTCTACAGGCATTTATGTATCCAGAACAGGTCTTCTTCCTCTGGGCAGGGAACAGCCCTCATCTGCTACCACCAGAGCTAGTTTTGAACAAGCAGAGAGGGATTTTCCCCAGTGTCAGCTCAGGAGCTGCTCTCTCCCTGAGCTGATGGAGCAGGACACATGCTCTGTCCAGCTACAGAAAATACTTGTGGAGTGACGGTGGTCTAGGGACTGCCAGATCTCTGAGATATCCATTAGAGGTGGGCGATAATTTGGGTTGAGTTCTCCTGATTTGGCTCCGAAACCAGGCTGCCACCTACGTGTTTCTGGCTTTTGGCTGTGTAAATCACTCCCGCATGACACAAACCTACCCAGGAACTGTACGTGTGGGATGGGTCAGGCCCCAGAGGTACAGGAGGGGAAGAGACAATATTTATCCCGTCACACGGGGAAAGGCTCTAAAGTTTGACCCCACGTTAAGTAACGCTTCATTTCACTAGGAGCTTTGCTCATCTCTGAGGCATTACTCATGGAGGAGGGACCTATTCACCATGAGTAAATGCATCGGAATCTGGCCTTTAATGTGGAGCACTATCTTAGCAACACTCAATATGTAAATCTCTGCTCCGTACAATGTACACACGGCATTAGGAAAACACCGCACAACAAAGAGCAAAATAAGGCAAGTCATGCCCAGCACCCCAGCCTACACCCAAGCTTGCCCAAGTTAACGCAGCCCCTGTTGATTCATGCAGCTGTGGGACAAGCTCTTGAACTTTCTTTATCCAACAAATTGCAGGAACAAGATGCTGACAAGCTATTTCAGGAACGTGCTCCTCTAAGAGCTCATGGAACCTGGCCCTGTGTCCGTCTGAGCGCAGAGGCATTGCCATTCTGAACAGCACTAAAAGAGGCGAGTCTCCAAGGGCACACACACGGCTTCCACAGATCCTAGCAGAATCTTGCAAAAGACAAGGATACTCAGGACCTTCAGCCCTTGTTGCCTGACCCTCCTTCATCCCAGGCAGCAGATTCCCCAAAATAACTTACCGCACCAGGGAAAGGCAGGTGATGGCTTTTTACCTGTGAAGATGACTGGCCACATGTTTTTTTTTCCACCTCCATAGAAAAACTCTGTGCTCTCTCTGCGCTGGTGAGTACATCCAATGGTCCAACCCATCTGCTGGTACCACTACAAAAGAAGAGATCAAACTCATTGGATTATAGCCTCATGAATTACATTTGTGCCTGAATTGGGGAGGGGGGGGCAAAGAGGATGGCCAAGGAATGGACTTTGATGCAAGGCTGGCTGTCCTCTTCAAGTAAAGAAAAAAACCCACCCAANGCTGTAACAGAACTGTGTTCAATGACTACACGGCCTAAAGGTAGGTAAGCGCTGACATTACCCCATGTAATATATGACAAAAATACATTTATGTTCTTTGCTCTAATTTCATACACTGCTCGCAGTTCCTAAACTACAGTGAGAACATGACTAAGAGAGCTGAGAAACGAATTAAAAAAAACACCTTCGGGTTATTTTAGCAAGGAAGTTCTGCAGTCTGCATCACATTATCTCACTAATTCCACTTGAAATTAAGAAACATCCAGCCTGAATGTCTGCTCAGTTCCTGTCCTACGCAGAGATGTCAACAAGGGGGCACAAGCTGATTCTTAGCATGTGAATCAAGTCTGGGAGCAACTATTACTTCTTGAGTTTCAGCAGTGCCTTGGCCCAACAGATGATATAAAATCAAGACTATCCCTGCCCTAAGGGGCTTGCGATCTAAAAAAAGACCAAAGGAAAAGTATTTGTCTCTTGCAAAGTGATTTATTTTGTTAGAACTTGGAGTTTAGGCTCCTTTGGAGGTGGGCACATTTGTCCTGTAAATCTTAGCTTTCTGTGAGAAGCACTTCTGTGCTAATGCTGATAATGCATGCTGATAATGCAGGAAGAGACATTTTTTCCAGAAATTCTGTTTTGTTAAAAGAAAAACAACCCACAAACAACAAACCCCACAAGCAACAAAATATTCTTTCCAGTCTATTCAGGTACTGTGAAGTTGAAATCCTTCAATTTATTGCCTAAGAATGATTTTTATTTCTAGACTTCCCTGAATATATTCAGGGAAATATATAAAGAAAACATCTAAAGAGCAAAACATGTCACTCCCAGAAGTGATTCTTTCTATATTTTTCTTCTATTTAAAAATTCTGTGGAAAAAAAACTCCTCTGAAGCAAAATTCAAACCCTGAAAGGTGCCAACCAACCTGCTCTTCAGTAAGCTCTGCCATACTAACTAAAACTAATCATTTCAAGAAAAAGTGATTGCTGTAAATAACCCTGCAGCAAAACAGAGGGCTGGAGTAACTGTCAGATCAGGTCATCTGCAAGACTCGGATTTAGCATTCCAGGTTGTAATTGGGTCTGTGACCAGCTCCTCTGGTCACTGGAAATGAATGCAGCTGGACTTGGCAGGTCAGTCTGTCAAACTTTTGCTAAGGGATGCACACGAGTGCCTGTCAGCTGCTTCTGACCATTCTGGCTTTAGTCCATGTAAAGAGCTGCTGAAGTCTTGTCAGTAGTAGCAGCAGTGGCAGAGATAATTAGGTAAAGAAATACAAATTTCCACTCTCCATTGCCATGGGCCTTTCTAAACGCAACAGCATAAATGTGCGTTAGACCTTCTACGATCCATAATGCTTCCTAAAGGGAATCAGGGAATTGCCAGAGTTGGAAGAGACCTCTAGAGACCATCCAGTCCAACTCCCCTGCTAAAGCAGGATTGCCTCTTTTTCCTACACTCAAGATAGTAAGAAATTTTACAGATTTGTCAGAATTTCTCAACAAATGTTTGTAATAGTTGAGAAACACTCAACTATTTCCAGAAACTCTTTGAAACAAAGGCTCCTCTGCATATTTTTTTTTTTTTTTTGATGCTTGACACTGCACTTGGCCAGCATGACTCAACACGGGAAAATGATTCCTCCTCCCTGACTGGATGGCTCAATCTGTACATAGAGGAAGAGTGCCCAAGGAGGGTACATCACATTCCATGTAGGAAAAGATAAGGAAAGCAGAATCCCCTAGGTGTTAATCCTGCCTCAGGAATATTAAACACGTTCTGGAAACATTATTGACCTTTTCTATATAGGAACATAAACAGACTCTGATTTTAAGAAAAAAAAAAAAAAGGCAGCGATCAAATTCACCAAGTTCTTAAAGTTCTTATACTCACATACTCACACTTCGTTGGCACAAAATAATTTCCTCAGGGTTTTGGGTTTTTTTTTGATTTTTGTTTTTTTTTGTAAATGCATTAAATTAATGGATTTGTATTTGTGTCTGGAGAAATAAAGCTCCGCTCAAACATTCCTGTGCACAAATGCCATAACCAGCTGAGTTGCTCAAAGCATTATAAGAAGAAATCAGACAGTGAACGTGGTCCAAAGAACGCAAGCAGACAATCCACACGTGAGAAGCAAGACGGACTTAGGAGACGTGCTTGCCACAGCCAAACCCAGACTTTCCCAAATGAGATCACATCTATCATTAAGCCCACAAACTCCAAGAGATGAGATGACTACGGGAGAGCACAGGACTCTGCAGCAGGCAGGTCCTCTGCGGACAGAGGCTTTCCTCACTAAACATCTCGATGGAGAACTTGGGTCACTTTTTAAAGAGCTCACATGAAAGTCACTGCCTTTATAAAACACTTCAGAAAGCTTTACCATTTTGAAGTCTCTCACTCCAGGAGGAACAGACAGCTACAGAGGCACAGCTTTAAGTCTGTAGAAATGCTTGGCCAACACCTGCTGTCTTTTAGCACTTTAGCAATAAGTTTTATAAATGCTGGAAAATGCAGAGGGGCTGGAGTGGGTCCAGAGAAGGGCAACAGAGCTGATGTGGGGTCTGGAGAACAGATCTCATGGGGAGAGGCTGAGGGAGCTGGGGGTGTTCAGCCTGGAGAAGAGGAGGCTGAAGGGAGACCTTCTCGCTCTCTCCAACCCCCTGAAAGGAGGGGGCAGCCGGGGGGGGGTCGGTCTCTTCTCCCAAGTCACAGGCGATGGGACAAGAGGAAATGGCCTCAAGTTGCACCAGAGGAGGTTCAGACTGGAGATCAGGAACAATTTTGACACTGAAAGGGTTATTAAACTTTGGAATGGGCTGCCCAGGGAAGGGGTTGAGGCCCCGTCCCTGGAGGGATTCAAAAGACGGGTTGCCACAGTGCTCAGAGACATGGTTCAGTGATGGTTTTTATCTGAGTTGGGTTGATGGTTGGACGGGATTATCTGAAAGGTCCCTTCCAACCCAGACAATTCTATGATTGCATGACAGCCAGTTAAGTTCATTTGGACAACCATTGATATCTGAACATATACATAATACAGGGAGATAAAATTATCAGTGAGGAAAAAAGAAACCCACTTCAAAAATAAACACAGGTGACTACCATATTTTTGAAGCGTGGGTGCACTTATAATACAATATACATGTACAGGTGTACTGAGCTGTGGGTGTAATTTAAGGCATGTTACTCAAAGCAAGTAGAATCACTTCTATTCTCCTTGCAGAAATGAAGAGCACTATATTCAGGATTTCTAGTGGAATTCTACTTCTAAACCTCCTTAGGTGAGTGCTGGCCTGGCTACAGTGGACAGCAAGTCCGTAAGCTGTGTTTCCTTTTGAAAGGAAAGAATCCATTTCAAATGTCCAAAACACAACCATCTAACCATGGCCCAGTCAATTTGTCTTGAGCATGCCTTTATGGATGATTATAGGCTACGTTTGGCTCCGGTCCTTCTTCTGGCCCTGGAACAAGATGCTGTGGCTGCTTCTCTAGCATATACACCCTCGTAGTGGTCACAGTGCGGTTACAGAATTTCCCACTGCTGCAGAGCTGTTGTGTGGATGTTAGATTAGGGCAGGATGCTGTTTCCAGTGCTCAAGCTGAGCTATTTTTGGGTGAGTTGCTCCACAGAGGGGTTCCCTCCCACCTTTCAATAGGCTTTGACGCTGTAGCAGTTGGGTTAGGTGTCAACTGAAATCTGTAGTGACAGGACCAAAGGGTAATGGTTTTAAAATGGAAGAGGGGAGATTTAGATTGGATATTGGGAAGAAATTCTTTTTTGTGAGGGTGGTGAGGCACTGGAACAGGTTGCCCAGAGAAGCTGTGGCTGCCCCATCCCTGGAGGGGTTCAAGGCCGGAGAGTTGGGAGGCTTCAGCCTGGAGAAAAAGAGGCTCCTGGGAGACCTTAGAGCCCCTTCCCTCCTGTAATACCAGTNCCCGGCCCATCATCCCACCAGGTTTCACTGATGCCAAACTATGTTGCAGCTGTGAGACAGGGCCAAAGCTTCCAGCTCCTCTTGTTTATTCCCCACACCACACACATCAGTATAGAGACATTTCAAATGTGCTCCAGCGTACCCAGCACATAGTGGCGCAGGCTGAAAACCTTCTTTGCATAACATCCCTCAAGTACTGGCATGCCATCCCATAGCTTACCCCTAGCAAGCCTGGTTTTATCCCTTTATCCCTTCAAATCTAGCTTAAGACTTTTTCAATGAGCCCTGTTAACTCTTATGTGAAGATCCTTTTCCCCCTTTAAGGCAGGCATACCCTGTGCCTGGTGTCTTGTAGACTATCCCATGATCAAAACCCTAATATTCTGCCAGTGATACCAATCACAGAGCCAGGTATTGATCAGCTGCATCTGCCTGTTTCTTCCCACGTCATTCCCTGCAGCTGGGAGAGACAGAGATACTTGTGCCTAACCAGATGTCCCAAGGCCCTGAAGTCTCCATTAATTGCTATTTGACTTCCTAATGCAACTCCACCAATGCCTACTTGAAAAAGCAGTGGTGGGTAATAATCCCAGAGCCGCACCAGGGTAGGAAGTTTTCTTGTAACATTTTTTAACGTGGACCCCAGAGATGCAGCAGACTTCCCTAGAAGGAGGGTCTGGTCAGCATGCTGCCCTTAGGGGAGGGCATCCTAGGATAGCAACCCCTCATTTCTCAGAAGTAGTCTGGTGCGGGGCATAGGAGAGCTTAACCTTGGCAATGTCTCCAACCTAGGTAGAACATCAACCTCATCATTATTTGCTTTCCAGTTCCTGAGTCTCATACTCACTGTACAAGGAAAGAGTACAGATTAAACATAGCTTTATGATAAGTACAACTCACATTTGTTGAGCAAGATACAGTAAGATTAGATAACCAGACAGCACACAAACTAATCACTTACCAAATTTCAAACAAACATTCCTGCCAAGGTCTATGAGAGCATCAGAGAACAACAAAAGCAGGACTGACTTCGGGATAAACTAGAAGCCAAGGGCAATCCCAGTGCAAGCAGTGCCCTCACCAGTCAGGGTGCCATCTGCAGGGTACAAACAGGGTAGGAACATGCCCCCGTGACAATCCCACACAGAGGAAGCTGATGGATCGTGTCCAGGGGATGTTCCAGTCACAAACAGCAGGAGACAGTACTGGAGGTCCACCCCAGAGACCAGGCCAAAGACTAAGCACAAGCATCCTCAAAACACAGTTCAGGTAAGAACTAAAGACCCAGAACTGTGCTTTAATAGGGCTCATTGGCAGAGGGGGTGAGGGGGGAGGAACGACCCAGGTGAGGCTGGTCTGGGCTATTAAGGTCTATTAGTGCCCTAAGGGCACTGAAAAGAACCTGAAATTTGCCCCTAGATAGGTATCAGGACAACATCTATTGCTGTTTACACTCTTTCCTCTGTCTGACCATCCATCTGTCCCCCAAAGAAGCAGTTTCTGCAGAAGACCTTCCACAGTCAAAGACTTAACAGTATGTGATGGAGAAATCACAGTGTGCACCCGCGTCAAGGAAAAAGCCACACCAATACAACAGGTGGAGCAACAGACAGTGACACCAGTCAGGAAAGAATGGTTCAAAGGTGATGGATCACCACCTAGCACTAGAAACCACCTGCAGGACAAAGGCAAAATGATAACTGATAAATGAAATACTTTTTGGTTTCTGGATCAGCCAACCAGGCTTACTGCAAAGAGTGCTTGCTAATTGATCACCATTTTTAGTTCAAAGCCAAGCCAGCCTGCACAGCCAGGTTATCTTGCCATGGAAAGGAGTGTATCGATGGGAGGAAAGGGGGAACTGGAGACACTCATAGAATCATAGAATGCTTAGAGTTGGAAGGGATCTCAAAGATCATCAAGTTCCAACCCCCCTGCCCTGGGCAGGGACACCTCCCACCACACCAGGCTGCTCCAAGCCCCATCCAGCCTGGCCTTGAACCCCTCCAGGAATGGGGCAGCCACAGCTTCTCCAGCCGTTCTCCACCCACCCTGTATTTGTGCTTGGGACTGCCACAAGCGTGAGAATGTCCTAGACTTCATTTTAACATACATGCCCCTACACCCACCAGAAGCTTTTGCTCATCCTTTTAACAAGTAATTAGTTATTTAAGCCTTTTGATGAAATGATCTGTGAAAGATCAGTGTTCCAGAGCCCCACGGCTTTAATAGAATTTTAATGGTACCTTTTCGGGTAAGTGCCAAAGTGATGGATGGAGTTATCACAAATGACATTCTCTCCAAGTGAAATCACCATCCTGTTGGTACACTAAGCAGCACCAAATAGTCCAGTTAATAGTTAAGTGGTGTTAAAATAAAGGAGCTGATACAAGCAAAAAACTCGAAAGTACTGAGCTTGCATCTACCTTTTGGGAGGACAGTGCAGAGCCCAAATGCTTGAGGAACTGAGGTTTACAACATAATCAGGTCAGAGGTATTATATTGGGTATTGCTGGTGCAGATCAAAGGGAATTCTAAAGAGCTCAATTAATCCTTTGTCCCAGTATGATGCCTGCCTTCCACATAAGCACAATCCTGGGGGTTGGCCTTGACTATACTAAAGCCAGTTCAGAGCCGCTGCTGAGGATGTGCAGGGAAGCCAGTGCAACATGGATTATTCTGCATGAAAAGGTAGTTAAATGTTAGATATTCTTTCCTAAAGTACTCAACACCCTGACCAGTTCTTACTGCTATACACACATGCAATTCTTTTTCATATCCCTTTTCCCTCTGGGAATTCAGTCCTCTATGGAGATGGTGTGCAGGTTGTAGGTGCACAGGGCTAGTGAAGATGATAACCAGTGAAAATATATTGTTAATGAATTTCTATTGTATAAGATAATCTGTTTTTCTATGTAAAGCCAAGCCATGAAGATGTCCAGAGATGCCTCCTCTGCGTGAGCACCCACTTCCCTGGGAAGAGGCTGTCACGGATGTGGCACACCTATGGGAGCCTCAGTCCCTGGGCCCTTCCTCACGTTGGCGGTGAGCATTTCCTCAGCCTTTCATGTTCTTGTCCTAAGAACCTAAACATTTGAGTCTCTGCTAAATTAACACTTAAAGTAAATAATGCACACATTCCTGCTCTCATTTCTTTTTCTGTAGTACAACTACCAGAAGAGACAAAAAAGTACCACTATCCCATGGGCGCTGTAAGATCACTGTGAGCCAGCCAGAGTTTGGCAATTTCTGATACATGAATTATTCTCCTGAGTCCAAGCCTCACACTATATAAACAAACCCGTCAGGGTACGTGTACAGGCATTTGCTAGATCCACAGACTGCATTCTCTTCCAGAAGGTGCACGCTACCAGAGATCTTGTCCTCTCACCTTTGAGGATGCACCTCTGCATCTGCTACCACCACAGCTCTCCTAAGGTCTCGGGGCAGGGCTGCTCATTGCTGTGGTTCAGGAAGGCTTGTTCTGGCTTAAAAAAGATGCAAATCAGTTAATCAGGATTGGAAGACAGACAGCTAGTTATAAACTTCTTTACATACACTATGGCTGTCTCGTGCTACCTGCATGAGACAGACACATCTAACTGACACAAATACCTGACCTAAGGCCATCAAAGACGTTGCTGTCGATTGAACCACGACTGGAGTGCCAGATGGGAGGGTCAGAAGCCTGGGGTGGGAGGAAGGCTGTGAAAGCTGGGACCTCAGCTGATGTCGTCATCAAGCCCGAGAAGAAAGCCTGCTTCACATACAACCCTTTGTACAGGCACGCTCTAGCTGCCGACTTTAAGCCCCAAGGATTTATTTAAACTGCCTCTCCGTTTATTATAGGCTCTGCAAAATCACGCTTTGTAATGGAATCCCTGAAAGAAACTCCAAAGGCAGAAAAAAAATCCCCAGCACATTTTTGCTTGCACTTGTAGATAGAGGCAGAGACCAAGCAGACCATATGGTCTGACTTTGACACCTCTCATCCATCAAACCAGTCAGTCCCTCTAGTACTTCATATACAAATCAGAGAAACCACAGGCTGGGCAGGCATGAAGCTTCCTGCCCAGGAATGTTTGGGCTGCAGAGGAGTAAATCCTGGCAGCGGGCAAGCAAAAAGTTACCACTGGAACAGAAGTCTGAGATGTGGGCTACACTCCTCATTCGAAGAGTCTAGTGGTTTGGAGTATGTCTGAGAAGAACTGGAGGACGAAGCTCTTTCAGGTACATAACTCCACCGACAGTCCTGGGTTGCACCAACATAACCAGGAACAGCCTTCTAATTATATGTGTCAAGTAGTGCAATTAAAAGCTTCACTTGTCCTCACTAAAACTCAGAGAATACTAACTGAAAAGTCTGTCTGTTCCTAAAAGAGACGGGTTTTCTGTGTTATTAGCCATCAGGAGTGGGGACACGATAACGGAATTGCTACTAATTTTCGCGGGTCTAATGTTATCATTTTACCCGGAATTTTGTAGAGGACAGCCAACTGCCAACTTACCTTCTGGTGGAGAGGAATTCCACTCAGCCCACTCAGGTACATTTTGAGGCAGTTCAAGACAGAAACCGCTTTTGTGGTTGTTGTTGTGTGCCCAACCAAAGGTGTCCCATCAGCAGGCTTTGTGAAGCATCGTCAAACACTGGCGGGAACAAGCTCTGCTTAAACAGTTTGTGGATGCCTTTATTTAATAGCTTGCATGGTATACCCCAACAATGGGATAACTGAGTTTTTCCAGGAATTGGGAAAAGTTGAAATGCAATGACAAAATGCTATCCAGTCATCTTTCTTTTTGGACTAGATGACCTCCAAAGGTCCAACCTGAATTATTCTGTGCTAATGATTCTTCTATGAGTTCTACGGTAGCCAACCAAAAAACACAGTTGAAGAACCACAGAGTTTCAGCCTTACTCATGTCCTTTGGCACCTCACCTCACCAAGCTTGACCAAAACTAGCAAGGCTGATGACAAAGTGAAATCCCACTCAAAGTGAGTAAGGGTGGTGCAGAATCCAAAAATTCCCTTTATGCTATTAAAGCACAGTTATGCATATCTGGGCACTGCTCCATGGGTGAGTTTGGAGGTTGGTAAGATGAAAGCAAGAATGTCACCTTTCAGATATACTCTGTGACTAAACACCTTTCCCCAAAGAAACCATCCCATTTTGCCATGAGTTTGTTATGACTGTCAGTCATGACTGCAGCAGAGAAACATCTTGTGGGTTTGAACTAAAGCCTATGGAAAAAATTACCCACTTCCAAAAGTGTTTGGAGGGAGTTTTCTGCCTCTGTGTAGTACAAATAATATTTTAACCCCATGCATCGCCACAGGCTCGGGGAAGTGTGGCTGGAGAGCTGCCTGGCAGAAAAGCACCTGGGGGTTCTGGTTGACAAGCAGCTGAATGTGAACCAGCAGTGTGCCCAGGTGGCCNCACTTGAAAGGTCATTGTAAAGAGGTTGGTGCTGGTCTCTTCTCACAGGGGATTAACAATAGAACAAGTGGGAATGGCCTCAAGCTGCAACAGGGCAGGTTTAGGCTAAATATTAGGGAAGAATTTTTCCCAGAAACAGTGGTCAGACACTGGACTGGGCTGCCCAGGGAGGTGGCTGAGTCCCCACCCCTGGATGTGTTTCGGAGTTGATTAGATGTGGTTTTGGGGGATCTGATGTAGGGGAGAACTTTGTCTAGTGGGACTGATGGTTGGACTCGATGATCCCAAGGGTCTATTCCAACCTCAACGATTCTATGATCCCCCTTGAAGTATCACACTTGAGGCAGAAAATCATTAGGACATGTGTTGCTTTTTTGGCTGTACAAGAACACAATGTTTTGGCATTTATCTAATAAATTATGGCTGGGTTGGGAATGGTATGGAGGGAAGGAAACAAGGAAATACCAGATGGGAGAAGTGGCCAGAATTCCTTCAGGATTGCTGCTGGAATATCCTTTTGCATATGAAGACAAGTGATCATATCATTTCTGCCTTGGTTCTGCTGAAGAATTCCCTTTAAAGCACAGCTTAGTTCACAAAGGAGAGATGCTTCACAGGAAAAAGCCAGGACCAGCTTGAGGACAAAAAAGGTGAGAATGAGCATGACCAGTTGTTCAGACTTGCAGAGACAAAAAAAACCCCAACAAACCAACAAAAAAAACCACCCAAACCCAAATAAGCTATGAGATTAAATATGTGAGAACTGGCTCAGGTCTTTAATAGGCTGTTTGGATTAACATACCCACAAGGAAGAAGAAGACACTATTTGTGTTCACAGTGAAAGGGCTCAGCTTTTCCTTAGCTCTGCAAGGCTTCCTGAGAAAGGATTCTCCACAGTCACTGTAGATGTGGCAAAGAGCTCAGCCTGGAGGCTGAGGGACATCTGCTGAGATGGAAAGGCCTGAAAAACAAGTATGAGGGACTGGCACAGGGGACCTTCCTGCTCTCACCACCACATGTTCCAAACTTCCCGAAGGTCAACCTCTGAGTCAATCAGCCATCAAAACAACAATTCAAAGCAGCAAGCAAGAAGCTGCCCATTCCAGCAACCACTTGCCGTTAACCCTTTTGCTTCAGAGGCATCCTTTCCTCTTGTGTACTTTTGCTAGGACAACACACACTTCTGTGGCCTCTTGCTCACTGGGTCAAAACAAATTCAAATTTTTCATGTCACACAAAAAGCCCAGTCTGGGAAGGGTCTCAAGAGGCCACAGCTGTGCAGCACTGTGCTATGTGAAACTTGGCCATTCAAGCTTTGAGAAAATCAATAGACAGATGAGCAGCTGGATGTGCCCTCGAATTGGCTCTGCCCTGCAACTCCCTTCCTCCCTCCAGGGGCAGAAAAGGCTGGCCAGGTGCTGCGGGCAGTAACCGCTCAGGTCCTTCTTGCACAGACCCTAGAGAAGCCGTGGGTGGTTGTTCTCAACCTGCTTTCAGGTCAGCTGAAGAGTATCAGAGGCCTCTGCTCAAACGTTAAGGTTATCTGAGGGTATGCAATTGTAATTTGTTATCAAATCACAGAATCACAGAATGGTTCGAGTTGGAAGGGACCTCAAAGATCATCCAGTTCCAAACCCCCCTGCCCTGGACAGGGACACCTCCCACTAGACCAGGTTGCTCCAAGCCCCATCCAGCCTGGCCTTGAACCCCTCCAGGGATGGGGCAGCCACAGCTTCTCTGGGCCACCTGTCCCAGTGTCTCACCACCCTCACAGCAAAGAATTTCTTTCTAGTATCTAAACTACATCTCCTCTCTTTCAATTTCAAATCTATAATCCTTCAGGACCTACCCACGAACATGTCAACATATGGTATCAAGGATTGAAGCGTTATTACCACGAATCTCCTAATTCTGCGGTCAGAAATATGTTTTTCAGTAAGTATAAGGTGTGTGATTTTTTTTTCCCTCACAACTTCATGTACAGGAACCTCACACAGGCTTCATTCAGATCTTCCACTCCTTACAAAATTCAGAGATGCTAAAGAAATTGCATGTAAAACCCTGCCAGAATGCATGATCTCTCTAGTGTTTCTTCTCCACAGCTCCCAACTATGTTGGTGAGAGCCCAGCTCTGCTCCACCAGAGCCTCTCCAGCTACAAGTAGCAGTAAGTCACTTGTTCCCAGATGCTCTCTTCTCTACTTGGACTTTTTCCAGTGGCTGAATCATGGAATCAGGGAATTGTCAGCATTGGAAGGGACCTCTAGAGATTATCCCTTCCAACTCCCCTGCTAAAGCAGGATTGCCCAGAGCACAGCACTCAGGATGCATCCAGGAGGGGCTTGAAGGTCTCCAGAGAAGGGGACTCCACACCCTCCCTGGGCAGCCTCTGCCAGGGCTCAACAACCCCTGCGCACAACCCTTCCATCCATCTCTCCTGCACTAAGAGATAAGGCTTTTCAGCTCCTGAGCAGAGATCCAAAGAAGTTCTTCCCAGCAATTTCAACAGCTTATTTTTCCTCAGAGTGTTGTGTTTTTTTTTTCCCCACAGAGTTTTACATCTGCATCTTTCACTCAGCTTCCTCTTCTTCTGGGCTCTTTCTGTATCATTTATGAGACCAGAACCCAAATGGAAATAATCACTGAGCTGTGTTAGCTCAGCCCAAAATAAAGCTTTGCTCAGACCTGAACCAGTTTTGAGAAGGTGGTTTCTCTATGTACACATTTGTGATGCTTTCTGACAGTGCCTAATTATACCACTAATTATAATCTTCCTTTGTATCAGCAGTCTGCAGAAACAAGCTCTTTAGGCAGAGATGGTATTTCTCCCATGTTTCAGACATGAGTGCGATTAAATATATTTCTGGAGTACTGTGGCCTGACTTCTTTAATTGATTTATTTATTTTCCAGAAAAGCAGCCAGTGATGTCGGATGTCCCATCCGAGACGTCTGACTCCCAGAGGGGAATGTCAAGAATTTCCAAAGAATCAAAATCCCTTACCCAGCATGTGTTTTCAACTGGGCACCCAAAACAAATGGTCACTTGGAAGTAGGCTACTGCTTTCTGAACACTCCCAAATATCTCTGAATACTGCAACAAGGAAGCGGTGGGTCCACCAGAAAACTGTCAACTAATTAGAAATGCAAAGCACCAGAAAATAATATTAAGAAAAGTCTATTTGATACCCAATTGTAAAGTAAAAAAAAAAATTAAAAATGTAAAAAAAAAAAAGAAGGGAAGGGAAGGGAAAGGGTAAGGGGAAGAGAAAGAGCAGGGAAGGGAAGGCAGTATTAACACTTAAAAGTGGGAAAACACCCAACTCACCCGGGTCGCCGTTGCGTTCCTGGCAGAGCTGGGGTTCAGCGTGGCCCAGCCAGAGGCCTGCCACCAGCTCCCAGAAGCAATCAGCCACAGCCATCAGTCAGCACATGCTGCCAAAAGTCTCCTGTGGGATCGCTGTGCCTACATTTGCTGTTCTGCTTAAAAAGCTCCCTGTAAAGGACCGGGATAGAGCATTGGAATGGGGAGGAAGTGGGATGCATGGCACTGACAACCCCCAGAGGACACGATACCTGGGCTCCACCAACTGGTTACCAGCTCTGAGAGGTCTGACCTTTGATTTAAAGCCTCCCTGACTCTGGCCTTGGGCTCACGGCTCAGCACCGGCTGAAAGCAGGCTCCGGACTGTGTGAAAACTAAAACCAAAGCAGGGGAATTCTTGCCCTTGGCATGAACAACCACCACAGCAGCTGGCCGAAAATATGATAATATGTGGGAATCTGGCAGGTGGCTCAGGGCTGCATAGCTTTTGGGGGAAATATTCTGGGTTGCCACAGAAAGAGGGAGACAAGAGAAAACACATTTTGCACAGCCTGCATAGCGATAAAGAAAAGATTTAAATAACCTAAAAGATACCATCCGTGTTCAATGTTCATGATAAAACCCCTAAAATTCTGACAAAAATCTTCCCGTGTCCTCAGAGCAAAGCAAGATAACTGTCAGGGAAGGGATGCCACGTACATACCAGGAGTTCTCCAGATGGCATAACAGTTCCAGAGGAGATGACACTGCTGTGAACACTCGGAGGAGGCACTTAGCGGGCTGTGGGCTCTGGAGCCCTGTCAGCAAGTCGTGGTTTCTGTGCAGAGAATGAGGAAGGATCTCCTGCACGGGCAGGGTGACCCCATGCCTCTGCAATACGGACGATGCTGTTTGAAGCCTCACCTGTCTTCTCAGGGAATCCTACTTCTCCAGAACCATTTTGACACTTGCAGGTTCTGATCTGTGGGTAATTGTTATCTATACAGATATCTATGGAGATATCTCTTACCTGTAGATAATACTTAGCTGTCTGTTAGCTCTGGAGAACTGTCAGCAAGTCTTAGTTTCTGTGCAGAAAATCAGAGAATCATAGAATCATAGAATGGTCAGAGCCATCCATTTAAAGATCATCCAACATCCCATTGGCCTCAGCCCATCCATCCAGCCTGTCCAGATCCCTCTGCAAAGCCTTTCTACCCTCCAGCAGGTCGACACTCCCACCAACTTGGTGTTGTCTGTGAACTTACTGAGGGTACATTCAATCCCCTCGTCCAGATCACTGATAAAGATGTTAAAGAGAGCTGGTCCCAACACCTAGGCCTGGGGGACACCAAATACCCGTTGCATTTGGATGCCTCCTGCTTCTGAGAGTGTTTGGCTGCCGCTACGGAGGCCTCAGGGACCCTCACACATCATTTAACACTTTGTACAGTTATGTGGAAGATGCTACATTTTGGTCTAGGTTCAAGTACAGGCTCTGCGATCCTTGCTTTCATTTTGACCTCCTTTTTTCTTTTTCTACAAAGATTTCTGTAAAACCAACGCCTTTAATATCACGTGTTTGGCCACAGAAGCTGGAAGCTTACTGAGAACCGAGGAAACACTGCTTGTGATTGAACCATTTGCCAATTGTTTGCTTTAATGTCTTAATTTCACGCAGCTTCATAAAATAATTCTATGCAAGTTTGATTTTTTTTCAGACATTTGAGCATTTGATCAGTCCAGCTAGCCTACTAAAAATGATGCTTGACTCACATCCTGGCAGCAGGCGGTTATTTGACATGTGCTCTAAAAAACTGCATACTCAGGCTAGCCCAAATTTAGTGTCCTGCATCTCTGTGTATCAGTGTTTGGGTGAGTCTGAATCCTCAGCGTGTGTCAAGTGGGTGACACAAACTGACCGGTGCACCTTTGTCATTTAATTACAGGTTCAGTGCTGAAGAGGCCTTCGGAGAGAAAATGCCTGTGTTCCTAGTGGGCTTTTTATAGATCTGTTTATGTTGGGTAGCTTCGTGCTCCAAGAAAATCCAAGTTGCTGGGATCAAAATCCAAGCCAAACTCCAATTACTTTTGTATTTCTCTCCAAATAAAACTACTCACTGTAAATCCAAACCTATTAAAAATGCACAGCTGTGCAGTTATATCCATTCCGACGCTCAGAAATGTTAAACCATGGGGCCAAAATTTTTCAAAGGCAGGCACACCTCAAGACTAACTGGCTTCGGAGGAGAGAGGCTGGCCACATGCTAGGTTTTATGTGGGAACACAGCAGCAGGACGCTGCAAAGAAGGGAGTTTCTCACCAAAAGTGGTCATGCTAAGTTGGCCAGATGGCTCTTTCCAGTGCGCGATGGATGTCACGCAAGTCAAGCGCCTTGCCAAGGAGCATCCTCCAGGATCAGGACAGCCTCAGTGGGAGCTGAGGCGTCAGCCTAAGCCCCAGCCAGCCCCAGGCTGGGATTGCATATTACTTACTGAAAGTTTCTTGCAGTTTCAGTTTGGTGACGTGCTCCTCGCTCCTGCTCCCAGAGGTGGAAAGATCTGGGGGTTGGTTTGTCCTTCAGAAATGGGAATGAAATCCTCTGGTTCCTGTTTACAAGAAGGGAGCAAACATGAAGCTGCTCAAACGAACAGTGGATAAATTCACTTTATGGGCACCTCCCCAGCAGCTCCATCACCCCACACAGGTCAACAAGCACGGCTCACAGTACTGTGTGCCACTGCTCATTTGTTTTCATGGAATCATAGAACTGTTGGAGTTGGAAGGGAGTTGGTGTGGGGTGCAGACCCGGGATAAGAAGACATCTCCTTTCTTACCACCTCTATGGTAAATTCAGCTGTATTTTCACTTAGCAGAGTGCTGTGAGGACAAGGCAGTGCCCTCGTCTCAGAGCCTTATGGTGGGAGGATGCAGCTCCCCCAGGAGCCCTGACCATTCCCATTTGCAATGCACACAGAGCTGCCAAGGATGGTGGGGTTGCTAAAACTCACTTCTGCTCATTTCTCCTACTTGAAGGCCATCTACCTTCAGGGCTCCCCTTCAATCCGATTTTGGAATTGCATCAGATTGTGCCAAAGAACAGAGGGATAGAGAAACACCAGGGGAAAGGCATGAGGTTTTCAACCAAGTGACCTGCTGCCAGCCCTGGCTCTCCATTTCACATCACACAAGCCAGGCGACACACAAAAGCCTCGCTGCATTCAGAGTGTTTCTTTGCAGGATGAAAGCCCAAGTATTTCCAGCCAGCGCAGCAAACAGGGCTTTGCCTGCCAAGATTTGCTTCATTTTTCTTTAATTACAGCTGCAGCCAATAGGTTTAAATTGAAGAACCAACGAACAGACTCCCTGCATCTCCTCCCACTTTGCTGATGGCTTGAAACTTTCAAGAAACGGCTTCCTAGCCTCAGACCAGGGAGGTTTTTAAGCGTATCCTTATCTCCAGCTAATGCATCACAGTCAAGCGGGTGGTGTGGCCTTCGCCGAGTTTAATGTGCCTTAAGTGCTGCTTTCTAGGGCAGAGGCTGGAATATACTTGGGTCACAACTCTGAAAGCATGTGGTTGCAATGAATTTATCTCACATCAGAGAGGATGGATTATGTTTTGGAAGGTCTCCTGCCTAAACAAGAATCCACCGGTAGTTTTGAGGCTTCTAGATCAAAGCTGCTACAAAAACAACAACAACAACAACAACAACAACAAAAAAAAAACCAAAAAACCCAAAAAAACCCCCAAACCAAAACAAACCAACAATAACAACAAAAAAGCAACTATTTCAATGGTGCACAGATATAACATTATACAGTTTGCAAAGTGTGGGAGCCTCAGATGAAAGGTGCTCTGCACAAATATAGTATCACCACCATCATTACAAATGCACTGAAGGCACAGAAGCCTGAGCGGATTTGTTATGGGCACCCACCCCTCTATAATTTTCTAACACTGCCTGCCTGGGTGAATGGATGAGATCTCGACTAAATTAGGGTAGCCTGTCCTTTTATGCAGATTGAAATGGATTTCCTCGCCTTGAATTCCTGGCAGGGAGAAAACAATCCAAAAAATAATGGCTCGCAGATAATAAAGTTGCACGTCGAGCTAGGCACACCAGACACACAGCTGTCAACACTTTCCTGTGTGCATTTACACCATTTCACGATGAGATGAGCAAAGCCAGGATGAGACCCAGCACAGGGGCAGAGTACCGGCCATTTAGCCACCCCCAACCATGCTTGGGATCCTCCTAATAAAGGTGGTTCTCCTCCTACTTTAAAACAGCCAGAGAGATGGGCTCCCTGGCAAAAGGGAGAACAAACAGTTTGCCTTCCTTCAGATCAGGAGCACTGACTATGCTCCACGGAAATGGTATCTAATATGGGCTTTTATATATTTTGGCCTCAGAGTGGCACTGCATCTCCTGCTCTCATCTCTGGAGAGTTCTTCATGTCCAAATAATGCATTCTGTGGAGATTTCAAGAAAAATACAGGCATCCTGGCCAGCTTTCCCCCTCCCGGCTACACAGGAGGCTGTAGCTCAGTACATAACGGCTCTCCTTGGCTGCCAACAGGCACACTGACCCGGGACACAGAGCCTGCTTGAGCCCTGTGGCTCTGTCATGCTGCTGTGGCCAAGGGACACCAACCCCACAGCCGGCAGCAGAGGAACATGCATGAGCACGTGTGGAGCACTGAATGACATCTGGGACAGTGGCAGTCTGTACGGGGCTGCTCTCGGTGCCGAGAAAATAATTAATGGCCAGTTGCAATAATTTTCTAAATTACAGATAGAATAATAACAGATGGGCTTGAAAAAGGGCCATGGTAATATTTTTGACAGTGTGAAGCTACCCTTTTCTCTTTATAGCTTTGTCAAAAGTTATTAAACATGTACACGAATCCCCAATAACCTGAACTAAATTGCAAAATATGTTGAAGGGCTTTACATAATGGGCCTGGGGCCTGAGAGGTCAGAAACAACACTTCTGCTTCCCAGAAAATACTGATGTTTTGACGTTTTCCAGCTTGAAATGGGTCAAAAAGATGAAAACATTTTGTAAAATGACCACTCCAGAATGAATTCTTATAGCTGGAGCTATCAGTTTCAAAGAGATCTGACACCCAAACTGTTATAAAATAGTAACAGGTGAACTAAAATTCTTCCCTGCAAGATCAGCAGAAATGGAATAAACCCAGAACAAAATAGACTGATGCCATCCAAAAACAAAATAACAAGATAAAAGTACCCATTTAAACATTTTCTCTTTAACAGTATAAAATTAAGATAATCCCCACAAACATTTTCAGTTCCAAAAAAGTACAGATTCCAATCTCTCTTTTTTTTTTTTTTTCCTTGAGGTATTTTTAAACCAACCAGCCAGTATTATTTATAGTTTTAATCATGCAAACCAAATCCTGATATCTACCCTACCTTCAGCTTTCCCACTGGCTTTCTACGAGGCCACAGAAGTTGACCTGTGTATTTCCCTACACAACAACTAGAACCCAGGATGCACATTTTATGGCTCCGGGTCACAAATCGGTGACTGGGATCTTTTACAAGGAAGTTAGCTGAAACTCTGACTAGAAATACTGCATGTCATTTGGGGAGCAACTGAATACTTATCATAGAATCACAGAATGGACAGAGTTGGAAGGCACCTCAAAGCCCACCCAGTTCCACCCCCCTGCCCTGGGCAGGGACACCTCCCACCAGCCCAGGTTGCTCCAAGCCCCATCCAGCCTGGCCTTGAACCCCTTCAGGGATGGGGCAGCCACAGCTTCTCTGGGCAACCTATTCCAGTGTCTCACCACCCTCACAGCAAAGAATTTCTTCCTAATATCTCATCTAAATCTCCCCTCTTCCATTTTAAAACCATTACCCCTTGTCATGTCCCTCCACTCCCTGACAAAGAGTCCCTCTCCAGCTCTTGAAATACGTCGATCCTTTGCAGAGAAAAGCAAGGAAAAGATGCCATGCTTGAGCCGGGGAATCCCGTGCACTCAAAATTATGTATTAAAAAAATAGGATTCACCTAACTCCCACAAAAGACCTAGTTTAAAACAAACTAGGTGTGTTCACAGCAAGGCACTCATCCTCCGGTTATTATTCATGCTGTAGTAGCCCCCAGAAGCCCCAGGTCCCTCCTGTGAAACACGCTGCACAAACACAGAGCTGATCATACGCTTATTTATTTATAGGGCATTAGATGTTCCTGCTCCTGAGTGCACAGGTAAAGCACTGGCTACTGAGGACGCCACATACACCCAGGCAGCCAGCCCCACAAAGTAATTTCAGCCTCAGCTTTTGTTTTAAATAAACACCTGCATTTTCATATGGAGAAAAGCATTTGCCTCACAATGAGCTGTCACAGCATGTTTGCCAGCTAATGAACCAAAAGCTCTTTGAATTCTGTCTCCCACCCTTCCCACACTGCAATTTTGCCAGCCCTGACTATCCCTTTTATTGCGTTTTCTCTCTTCTCTCTTTTTTTTTCTTTTCTTTTTTTTTTTTTCCCTCTTGAACAAAACATTAGAGCTTAGCCCCTGCAGTCACTTTGTAATTCCCATGCCCTTTACAGCAGTGAGAGGCTGTGTCTCCATCCACAGGAGAAAGCAGCTGATGGCTATCACTGCTACGTGCGGTCAGGTAGTCCTTTTTGATGGCATTTCAGTGGGAAAACATATCCAGTGGCCAGGACAGGGAGCTCCAGACAAGGCTCCTGGTCTCATCAAGACTAAGACGATCAGGCTAGGTGGAGCTTTCAGCACCATCAAGACCTGGCTTGATGGAGCTTCATAGAATCATTCAGGTTGGAATAGACCTTTGGGATCATCGAGTCCAGCCATCAGTCCCACTAGACAAAGTTCTCCCCTACACCAGATCCCCCAACACCACATCTCAATGACTCTGAAACACATTCAGGGATGGGGACTCAGCCACCTCCCTGGGCAGGCCAGTCCAGTGTCTGACCACTCTTTCTGGGAAAAATCCTTCCCTAATGTTCAGCCTAAACCTGCCCTGTTGCAGCTTGAGGCCATTCCCTCTTGTTCTATCACTCCACCCATGAGAAGTGACCAGCACCAACCTCTCTACAATGTCCTTTCGAGTAGTTGTAGACAGTTACAAGGTCTCCTCTCAGCCTCCTCTTCCTCAAACTAAACAGTCCCAGCTCCTTCAATTGCTCTTCATAACATTTCTTCTCCAGGGGCTTCCCCAGCTTCTTTGCCCTCCTCTGCCCTCGCTCCAGCACCTCCAGATCTCTCTAGCGTTGAGGTGCCCAGAACTGGACACAATACTCAAGGTGTGACCTCCCCAGTGCTGAGTCCAGAGGGACAATCCCCTCCCTACTTCTACTGGGCAACTATTTCTTCTACAAGGCAGGATGCCCTTGGCCTTCTTGGCCACCTGGGCACACTGCTGGTTCACATTCAGCTGCTTGTCAACCAGAACCCCCAGGTGCTTTTCTGCCAGGCAGCTCTCCAGCCACACTTCCCCAAGCCTGTGGCGATGCATGGGATGTGTGGGCACAGGGGTGTTGGTGCCAACATGGGGCAACTTCACAGGGCATCCCCAGTCACGCTCAGCACTTTGCAATAGGAGAAGTTCTTCTATGCTCCTATTTTCCTTCCAAGTCCTCCTTTCCTCACCATCAGACTCCACAAAACACACATTATTTTTTGAGCTACATGCACATAACAGGGAAATAAAATGTTCAACAACTGCCTATCACCTTTTCCAAGACAGCAACTGAGAGTGGGTAAAGGCAGGAGATGGAATAGCCCACCAGGTCTCTCCCCTTTCCCTCTTCCAGTTCAGGACTGGGAGGCAGGGGATGCAGGGCTGTGGCTCAGTCCCACCCTGCCCTGCTGCCAGCCTGGCCACCCAGTCACCCTTTCTGTCCCCAGCTCCTTCCCTTCCAAGCCCTTCAGATGGACCCAACACATCTCAGGGGATGCCAAGCACAGCCAAGGGCTTTGAAACCTCCTCCCCTGCTAGGTACCAGAAAAAAAAAAGAAAAAAAGAGGCATATTTCCTTTAATCCTCACCATGACCCACACAGAATCGTGCCAGTTGGTAACAGATGAGTTTTAAGGTGAGAGAAAGAAAAATACAACAAACCAGAGAGGTATCTGATAAAAGTTCTCAGCTGAAGGTCTTTAAGACACTTATTGCCATTTTTACTCTACTGCAAACCCATTTACACGTCCAGGGATGTAACTCATACTAACAGCAAATAGGGTACCATTTCCACAGCTGAGTTTAATCAAGAAATTAGGTAAGAATCTTCCTGGCTTTGACTTGTGGCTGAATTTAGCCCTTGGATGTCAGACTAAAATGGAAAAAAAAAAATCAAGGAGGAGAGAATTTTTTATTTGCAACTACATACACTGGTATTGAAAGCACTGGAGTGGCAGGCCTGCTACTTGATGAAAGGGAATCAGCAGACCAAAAGACCATTTTTAAGCTGTCTTGAAAGACAAACTTGAAAGAAATACTCCATAACCGGAGGGGAAGGTGGTAGGGTGGGATAGGATTTTCTTCCCCTCTTTATTAAAAACACACCTTGGGCACCATTCTAATCTGATTTAAGGATCACGTGAGGTGGATTTATTACATGGGAAAATTGCCTGAGTGCTTTCACTGACACAGTTTGGACTCAGCCAGCAAAAGCTACTCTGCATGCAGAGGACTCTCCAGAGACGAAGCGTGGGGGTGGAAATAGCAGCCAAGAAGTAAAAAAACAGGGAATATCTTAGTGAAAACCACCTGAAAAACAGAAGAAGGTGGTTTGAGGTTTAGTGAGCATGGACGTTCTGCTCCTGAAAGCTGCTGAGCAGTGGTAACCAAGAAGGGCAGAAGCACTGGTAGAGGGCAAGGGGGAGGATGAGGAGAAACCAGTGGGATCTGAAAAAGTCTTGGAGCCGGGCCATAAAACTGAGTGAATCATCAAAAGAACATGTGAAGCAGCCAGCCACAACTCAATGTGCCAAATCATGCTGCTGCACAGCCTCAAGGTTTGTAGCCTGGAGGCACACAAACCCCAGGACAAGGGATAGGTAGCAAGACTCTGGTCTTCCAGCTAGAGCAAGGAGCGCCGATGGGTCCCCAGGGCTACGGGACACCCACTTCACAATAAAGGCAACTGCGAAACAACTCACGGGAGAGGGCAGTGATGAAAGCACCTGGGGATGACAGCAACAGGCAGCAGAATCACAGAATCGTTACAGTTGGAAAGGACCTCTGAGATCACCAAGTTCAACCATACACAAATCCCCAACCCACCCCCTACAATCTCAGCCACTAGAGCGTGCCCTCAAGTGCCACAACTACACGTTTCTTAAACACCTCCAGGGATGGTGACTCCACCATCTCCCTGGGCAGGCCCTTCCAGTGCCTGACCACTCTTTCAGTCAAGTAATTCTTCCTAATATCTAATCTGATCCTCCCCTGCCGCAACTTCAGACCGTTTCCTCTGGTCCTATCATGATTCCCTTGGGAGAAGAGGCCAACACCCACCTCTCTACACAGGTGTCTCCTCTTCTCCAAACTAACCATGCCCAGTTCCCTCAGCCTTTCCTCATAGGGCTTGTTCTCCAGAGCCCTCACCAGCTTGGTGGCTCTCCTCTGGACACGCTCCAGCACTTCCATGTCCTTCCTGCAGTGAGGGGCCCAGGTAGCTGAAGCACCGTGTCGAGGGTGCAGCGAGGGGAGGAGAGCAGCCTCGTGTTGCAGGGTTCACAGGCACTTGGTGAGGGCGTCCTCCACACAGCTGAACCCGGGCAACACCACGGTGGAACTGTGGGACTTGACATCAACAGGGTGCGAGCTGAGGGAGGCAACACAAGAGAAGCCAGGCAGGGGCTCACGCAATCAGTCATCTCTGCTCCAAAAGGAGGACTTATTAGTCAAAAATACCCAGGTTTCTGGGCAGCAGCCCAGGGCTGTACTTTGCCAGAGGTCTGCAGGAACTGAATCCAGCCTTTTCCCTTTATGACCAGCCAAAGGCATTGCAATAGGCTGCCCTGTATCACAGTTCCCCCTCTTTCCAAGTAGCAGAGTTTGTGAAATCATCCCAAATTTCCTCCAGGGTTAAATCCCAACCTCTCAGAGTAGATCAGCCGTTCTAAAAGACTTCATGGGGTCCAGGACGGCACCGCAAGCTTAGCAGCAGTGAATCTAGAACTAAGGCCTTAAAAGTGAAGTTTACTCCAAGTCCTTGGGAACAGACAAACTGCCTCTGGATAACACTCCCTACAAGCATCTGTGCTGCACAGAGAACCCCGTGTAGCCCAGTCTCATCCTTATTCAGGGCTGGAACCAGCCTTTTGCAGTGTCAGAAATGGTTGTGCAGAAGCCTGTGGTGGAGAGACTGATGTTGTGCCCTACAGCAGCTGATGAGGGAGGTGTGTGATGTGTGTGTAGGGGGAAAAAATAATGACCAAGTTGTCATTAATTATTAATATTCACAAAAGTTCTTTGGGAGGTCAGTAGGAATGGGGAGCCCAGAGCGCTGAGCACTGTGTAAAGCTCTGTCCCTGCAAGGTGATGGGATGCAGAAAGACATTCCTTTCTGTGAGGGTGATGAGACACTGGAACAGGTTGCCCAGAGAAGCTGTGGCTGCCCCATCCCTGGAGGGGTTCAAGGCCAGGCCGGATGGGGCTTGGAGCAACCTGGGCTGGTGGGAGGTGTCCCTGCCCAGGGCAGGGGGGTTGGCACTGGATGGTCTTTGAGGTCCCTTCCAACTTGAACCATTCCATGATTCTATGTAGAGCCCTCGGATGCAATGGGAACCAAACATACTCTCAAAGCAGCAGATTGTCCCTCTCAGTCAACCACTGAGAGGCTTGATGCAAGATATCCTGTTAAGTGGGATCCTCCAGCCAGGTCTCTCCCACTCCAGCTGCTGAAGCCCTTGCCAGGGGTGCCCAGTCTGGAAAAGAGCTGGCTGGAGCAATCGTTTTAGAGTGCGACATTTGAATTTTTCCCCAGTTTCACCATTTCTGCCCAACTTTGCAAGTCTTGTAGCTCAGCTGGCAAAGGAGGACGTCCCTCTGGACAGACTGAGCTAGAACAGCTCAGGTGGAAACACACCTTCTGGTCCCTGCTGCGGTGTTAAGCATCAGTGTTAAGAACAGAGTGGGTGCAACCAGACCCCTTTTGACATGACGTCCAGTAGAATTCACTCTAGAATTCATCAAGTCATTCTGGATCTTGGTTATGAACACTGGTTTTGTTGAATTTATTATTATTAGTCTTGCTATTTGATGCACCAACAGCCATTAAAAGTAAATAAATAAATAAACAAACCCTTCCCCTCCTCTCTTTGCCTACTTCTTCCACTTGTTTATTTCCACCCTCCCCACCTTGGTTTAATTCCTTGTGCTGACACCTGAACTCCTCCACAGCGAGCATAAATGCGCCCCTGCAAGCCGGCAGCACCGTACATCCACTTTGCAGAGTTATAAATAATAATAAAATATTTAGCAGGGTTCCAGACAGCTGCAGTCAGGCCAACACCATCCACCTTTTTACAGAGATACTGCTTTTTGCTCTTGTCTTGTTCCCTTAATCTGAAAGGTCATTGCAATTGGAAGCATATGTTTATTCTTTTATACGGAAAATATAATGCTACTTATTTCCTTTCCAAGAAGCCAGAAATGCTGGAACAACCATTTCTTTCACAGAATTACTGCACTTCTGTTTCTCGTCCTGCCTGGAACCCAGAATTTCACGGTGTAAAATCATGGAAAAATTATGATGACGGTTTCTGGAAAGTACAAGAGGAAACCCTTTGATTTGAGTTGCCTCTAAAAGTAAAAATTGCCTTGTATTTTAAATCACTTCATCCACCTTGCCTGGCTTTGCAGTCCCAGGGGATGTCTTTGAGAGCAATCACCAAGGCTTCACAATCAGCACTTTTGAAAGGAGGTTGTTTTTGTTTTTGTTTTTTTTAATCAGCTTTGACTTAACATTGCAAAGTGGTAAAGAAATAAATCTACACTAATGGTCTACCCTGATATGGTTAATCCATCCTTTACTTTTAATTCAAGCTCTCAGAGTTTGTGGCAGAGCTGTAAGGAGTTCGATAAATTCTGTATTTCTGCAGTTCTTCTCTGTGGATCCACCCTGTGCCTTTGCCAGAACCAAAACCAAGATCAGCTGCTGAGGCAGCAATTGCATAGGTCTGGGGAACAAAATTTCCTCATCTGTGACAAGAAAACAAAGTTTGAATCATTAGTGAGGTGAAAAAGCAGAAAAACAGACTTTGTACCAGAACTGCAGTTCTGCGGACCATAATTCGAATTTCTGAAGTCTGTTCTGCATACTTTGAGCTTTAACTTCTTCTAGCTCCAAGTCTCCTGTGGGGCATTTCTGGTTATTTTGAGGATTCCTAAAGGGTTAGAGCCTTGGTTTCTGTATTACCCAGTGACTAGGAGCCTCTCTACTGAAAAGCTTTTTTTCCTTCAACAAAAATCAAAGCAGTATTTATTTGATGCATGTGATAGCCGGAGACCAACGGGGAAACTCAGCACTTATGGGTCTTCAAGGAGTTTTGCTCTCAGTCTTATCCATGTGATCAACAACACACCTACTCAGGAGCAATGGGTGAAAGGAATGAAAAGCATGAGGAAAAGTCTTTATAAAGAATAAAACAAACAGGCCAAGTTTTGCTCTTACAGGTGACTTCTAGGATGCCAAGAAAAAAAGCCCAAAAAGCTTCTCCAGATGCATCTGACTAGCGTAGTGAAGATACATGAAAATGTGTTCTATTTAGTCTTTCATCATTGGGTTTTGCTGGTCTTCCCCCAAGCTTAAAAAGTTAAAATCTTCCAGGCAAAGAAATGATTCCTCATTAAAATCTTTTGCAGTACTATCTCAGCTATGCCTGCTCGATTCTTCCAGAACAGATTCCTCTTTCTTTCTCTTCCACAGCATCTACTTCACAAAACTACGTGCTGAAAAGGAGCCTGAAGCGAAGAGCTGTGCGCTACGGCTGAGCCAACGGCAGCCCCGGAGCTGGAGGGAGAAGCTCAGGCAATTACATATGCAATATGAGCAGGGTTATTTTTAACCTATGGCAAGAGCTTGCAGAGCAAGTACGATAGGACAAGGGGTAATGGCTTTAAATTGGAAGAGGGGAGATATAGGTGAGATATTAGGAAGAAATTCTTTGGTGTGAGGGTGGTGAGGCACTGGAACAGGTTGCCCAGAGAAGCTGTGGCTGCCCCATCCCTGGAGGGGTTCAAGGCCAGGCTGGATGGGGCTTGGAGCAACCTGGTGTGGTGGGAGGTGTCCCTGCCCAGGGCAGGGGGGTGGGAACTGGACGATCTTTGAGGTCCCTTCCAACTCGAACCATTCTATGATTCTGTGATTCTAAATTCAGTCCAAAGCAGAGTAGCAACAGGCTTAACCACCAAGTCAGAAAGCACTAGATAATCAGTATATTTTAAAGTCCGTGGTGATTTCTTTTTCTTTTTTCTTTTGGATGCCATTACGGGAGAAAAGTGTTTTGGGGTTGTTTTTTTTTCTCTACTGCAGTTATCAAAACAAATCCCACCTTTATTCATTACCTTTGCATTTTTCTTAATAAAGAGGTCATCTGCAATTTCTTCTTTTGCATTTTTCATCCCAAGAAAATCACTTCCAAGCCAGGAAGAGCTGACCTTCCAGCTCCATAAATCAATGTGACAGGTGATTCAATCAGCCACACGCCTTCCTTGACTTAAGCAGCTGCTGACTCCCACAGAGCACGCTGAGTGCAGGTCCCGGCTGCCCGGCAAGCGGCGAAGAAAGCAGCAGGTTTTGCACTTTTCAAACCACTGAAGCCTGGCTGAGGAAACCACTGACACAAGCGAAATAAAAAGGGACTGAATATTTAATGTGCGTGAGCTGCTGGCACCCCCAGCACACCCCCGCCTCCCACCTCCCACACGCCGCCTGCTCTCAGCATCGCCCCAAGAAGCCAGAGATTGTGCTCCTGTGCAGTGACTGGTACTTGCTTTCCCAGGCAAGAACTCCATGAACTTTAAAAGACAAGGGTAGGGGAAAGAAATACCATTTCATCTCAGATGGGAGCAGCAGAAGTGGACAGGCTGCTGAGCACCGAAAGGAGACCTTCACCTGGTGAACCAGACCTTCATCCGGTGAACCACATTCTCTTTGAATTCAGAGGGACTTGTTATATCAGAAGGACTCACTGATGAATTTTTATGGCATTGCTTTGGATTTGGATGGCCCATCCCTGGAGGGGTTCAAGGCCAGGCTGGATGGGGCTTGGAGCCACCTGGGCTGGTGGGAGGTGTCCCTGCCCAGGGCAGGTGGGTGGAACTTGATCTTTAAGGTCCCTTCTAACTCTGACCATTCTATGATTCTATGACTGGTTTAGGCAGGCTTCTAGTCCCCTCCAAAGTCTTGGCTTTCTACCCGATCCTCAGCCAGCAATGGGGAACATGCGGGTCTGAAGAGCAGCAAGTACTGAAAATGAAGATTGGTCCTTCACTTGGAATGACAGATTCTCACCTGCAGTACACAGGTTTTGCAAGAAATCTCTGAAACTCATCTAACCTCAGGCAGGTTGCACGACTTCACTATTTCACTCGGTTTTTACTGGGACAAAATGAAAATAAAGGACACTCCAAACCCCCAAAAATTTTAGGAAAGGAACATGGACTATGCCTCCCTGCTGGAAAGCCAACTTCCTTGTCAACTGTAATCCGTGAAGACAAGATGAGTTTAAAGCTTGGAAGGACAGAGACTGCTGGTTGGATTTAAAAAGAAAAAAGGAGAAAGGATTTATGGTACATTTGCACTTACGTCCATCTGAAACTTAGGCAATAAATAATTCTTGATTATTCCATTTTAGTGGTTGGACAACAGAGTAAAGGAGAAAATTCATTTAGTTTTCTTACTGTGAATAAAGGTTTGCATGAGGTGACGCAAGGATTGGAGCTTTATATTTTTCTAGGTGTGTAGTGGATTTCCTTATTTTCATTTTAAGCCAAAGAATGGAATAATTTGTGACGGAATCGTGAATGGATTAAAGAAAAAACAGAACATGGGAGCTTGTGCCAATGCTCCAGCTGCTCTGAAATGACACGTTCTCCAGGCTGAAACTACAGCAAAACATTTATATATATCGCTTCATCTCCCTTCCAGGATTCCCAAAGAAATACATCGCTACATTCCAAAAAACCAGTCATTTGTCCTGTATTGCTTCATTTCTTGGAATATTTCTGAAAACTCTCTCTCATAAAGTAAGACTGAAGAAATGAGCAGCTGACAAAGAGAAGATATTTCCATGGAGTTAAATCATCAAACTATTCTTAGAACTGTGGAGATGCCAAAGGTTTTGTTTTTTCTAGAAAATCTGCAAAATGTTAGTCATAAAAAAAATTATCTACTAACTTTAATGGGAAAATTAACTGCCTGGGCATGGTACTTTCCCTCTTTTTTTTTGTTAAACTAGTGAGATCCCCAGTAAGGAAGAAGTAGATACGCACACAAGGAGATAGCTCTGTGTTTCCAAGCCCCTTCCACGCATCGCATTTAGACACCCGTTCCCCTCTACAACAATCAGGTGTTTCATAACTTGTCAGGGATTTGTGATTTATTTGAGATGGGAATGCCTATTGCAAATGGGAAGCTGTGACACAAAGAGAGCTTGGGGAAGGTATTTAGGAGCTGAAATCCCCTTGAAATGAGTGATTTCATTTCTCTTGATATCTGACTTGCAGTAACAGGAGACGAATTCAAACGTTAGGAGTCACTAATCACCACTGGCTCCAGGATCTTCCTAGAGACCTGGGAAAATTAAACTGTTCAGTGCTCAGATGGTCTAATCTATCCCTCTTGCACAGGATATATTGGGCAGCTGTACAAAGGATGCTTTAAGAAACAGCAGAAAAGGACAAGAGGAAAAGAAACAGATAATGTGCCATCCCAGCTGCTCCTTTTCGGAAGTACAGCAGTAAACACGTGGACGTCCTTGGCTTGGAGCAACCTGGGCTGGTGGGAGGCGTCCCTGTCCAGGACAGTGGGTTGGAACTGGATGATCTTTGAGGTCCCTTCCAACTCGAACCATTCTATGATTCTACTGCTGCTGCTCCTGAAACAGTATCTCTATTGCTAGGCCAGCTGGGCGACAGAACACAGGTCTACATCTCATACCTGTTGCACCATTCCCATGAGATGATGCATTTTCCTTCCTATCTTTCCTGATTTTTTCCCATTACTTCCACGGATTCATGATACCTGTGTTCCACAGTGGGCTGTGGCCACCCTGAATGCTGGATGCTTTCAGCTGCAGCCCACATACTTATTCTGCTTTGGGAGCTATTATTTTATTGATCCATCTCCTGGACAGTTCAACAACTTGGGCTTTTTCCAGGGGTAGAACTGTTTTTCTCAACAAATCTCTCCTGCAAACTGAAATACTTTGTCACACAAATGATTCTGTCTTTCATTAGGCAGCTTCACCGCAGCAGCAGCCTGAGCACAGACAGTCTCTCAGATGGATGCCAGCTCACAGCCAGCCTGAAAATCCTCAAATAATGCCTGCAGAGATGGGCAGTGTGAGAAGAACAAGTGTGCTTGCCTCTGGGAAAGATGCAGCCTGTTCCTTGGCCCAGCTACCATTTACAGAAAGATAAAGGAAGCTGCTACCACTGTCTTGGCTGCCCATGGGGATGAGAGAGAAATAGCAGGACACAGAGATTAGGAACCATTCAGGAAAAGGGTGAAGACCATATCTGACATTGTGATAGCATGTCCTCACTGTGTGCACAGCCATGAGCTAATTTGGGTGACAAGTCTTCTGCTGCATTTCCCCCCTCCCCCTTACTCCCCAAACACCTCTCAGCCTCACACCACCACACCTTTCAGAGCGGTATCTGCCTTCTAGCCCCCCGTGTCCTTCGCAGCACTGTTTGCCCAGCTGTGGTGACAACTACTCCTGGGCACATGGAGGGCCACTCCAGCTGGAAGCTTGTCTGCTGCCCTCTCTTAAGTGCTGCACAAGCCCTTGATTAAAATCAGAGCCTCAAAACTCAATAAAACGGCCCTGTTCTTCTTAAAACCCAGTCACTCCAGACAACATGGAACAAACCCCATCCTCATGGACAGCAACTCCAAACCTGCCACTGCGAGCACGCAGGAGGCTGTCAGAGAACCTCCATAAGGAGCCGAGACTTCTTGACGCGTCCATCACAACCATCTCCTAAAGAGACTGAAGTGGATTTTCTCAGTCTTTACACGTAGGGCTGGGAGCTGGAGGAGGAGTGGTGGAACAGATGCAAAACTTGCAAACCTGGGAGAATGTACAAGCGCTGCAAGAGCAGGAAGAAACATGGCTATGTGCAGGGCACTGCTTGGTCTCCAAACACCACTGACTTGCTATATCTTACTTTTCCTCAGTGAAGCCCTCTCTGGCAACCAGCAACATTATGGGAAAACGAGACACAGCAGAAAATGCTATGGGGTTGAGAGCATTTGGGTTTTTTGAAAAAAAGGGATTGAAGAAGAAACCGTAGTTCTCAGACAAATTGTTCAAATTGGTCAGAATGTGACTTGAAGACGTTTGGCAGAATGAAGACCATGGGGTTTGCCCTTCAGGGCTGCGCTGCAAAAAAAGTCTTATCAGGAATTGAATTTTACCCATTGGTCCTGGCCCAGGCTCCTCCGGCTTTTCAGAAAGCAGTAATTGCACGCAGCTTGCTTTACTTTGCTTCAGATCTGCCCCCTGGGAACTGATACTGCTCATTTCAGCAAGCAGAGCTGAAGCGGAGAAAACGAAGCCTATTGTTACTTCAGCTCAAGAGGCAAAACATGTTTGGAAGTTTTATAAGTTTGGCTTAGCAGATGGGAATCTTTCCTACCCCCACCATCCACTGGGACCAGCTGAGCTACAGGCTTATGCTTTGGTAACAGGGAGAAGTATTTCTTTCACAACTGCAAGGGCACCACCCTTCTCCAAACGCCTCCGTTTATTGAGCAGAGCTCTTTGGCAGCTCCATCGGTGCAATTATAGTCCATTTCAGGCACTGAATATACCATGTGTCCTGGACTTCCCCTAGATGTTCAATTCAGACTGAGTATAAATGAGCCATAACTGGGAAATAAGGTTTCTAACCAGCTGAGCAGAGAGGATCCGAAACAGTCACACCACTGGGAGGAGTGAATAGAATCACAGAATGGTCAAAGTTGGAAAGGACCTTAAAGATCATCCAGTTCCAACCCCCCTGCCCTGGGCAGGGATACCTCCCACCAGACCAGGTTGCTCCAAACCCCATCCAGCCTGGCCTTCAACACTTCCAGGGATGGTTTAATTATTTACTGTAGAATATTATACTCTGTAGAATTAGAGAGAATAGAATGATGGACTCATAGAATAGTTTGGCTTGGAAGGGACCTTTAGAGGTCATCTGGTTCAACCCCTGTGCAATGAACAGGGACATCTCCAACTAGATGAGATTCCTCAGAGCCCCATCCAACCTGACCTCGAATGTTTCCAGGGATGGGGAATCTTCCACCCCTCTGGGCAACCTGTGCCAATGTTTCACCACTCTCATTGTAAAAAAAAATGTCCAGGCTGCCTCCAATCTTGACACCACAAACTAGCTCACTTGGGTTGGCAACCAATAGATCAAGTAACACACCCCCTCAGGTAGGGCTGCCTGTTACCTGGCCTAAAGAAGTTACCCTCAATGCACTCCAGGAGATCTCTCAAATGGCCTACAGCTCACCGTGCTGTTTTTCCAGCAGATGTCAGGGTGGCTGAAGTCTATCAGCAGAACAAGAGCCTGCAATTTCGATGCCTCCCATAGCTGGGGCAAGAAGGATTTGTCGATAGTCTCTCCTTGGATTGGGTGGCCAGTGGTAGACAGGAACCACAAGGCTCGCACAAGCTAACCACACAACCATGAGGCTGCTGCTCATGACACTGCTTCTAGCCCCGTGGTACACTAAAGAATTTGCACAAAGCTAAGTATGAAAGCAAGCCGCTAAGCTAATGTGCTACACATGCAGCTCATTTGCACTCACCGCGGCTATGTTCCTGTTTCTTAACCAGCTTTGCACCAACTGGAGAGCTAAAATATGGAAATCTTCTTAATTCTGAGGAAACTGGATGTGCATCTCAGAGAGTACAGGATTCCACAAGTCATGTAGCTTGAGTCCAAGTTTGCCAAAGAGGCATCAAATAACTTTGCTGGGGACCTTATCTTTGCACAAACCAAGCTACCATGAAGCCGTAGAAAACCAGTAGCTCACAGACCATATGGAACCAGGGAATTGTCAGAGTTGGAAGGGAGCTCTAGAGACCATCCAGTCCAACTCCCCTGCTATAGCAGGATTGCCCAGAGCACAGCACTCTTCCAGCTGTGGCCTCCCCAGTGCAGAGCAGAGGGGCAGAATGACCTCCCTCCACCTCCTGGCCACACTCTTCCCTCTGCAGCCCAGAGTTCCCTTGGCCTCTTGGCCACCAGGACACATTGCTGGCTCATGGAGAGTTTACTCTCTACCAGGACCCCCACCAGAGCCTTCTCCTCAAAGTGCTTTCCAGCAGGTCCACCCTGAACCTCTGGTGGTGCCCAGCATTCTTCCTCCCCAGGTGCAGGACCCTACACTTGCTCTTGTTGAACCTCATGAGGTTCTTCTCTGCCCAGCTCTCCAGCCTGCCCAGGTCACGCTGGATGGTGGCACAGCCCTTTGGAGTGTCAGCCAGCCCTCCCAGTTTGGTGTCATCAGCAAACTTGCTGAGATACACTCGGTCCCCTCGTCCAGATCACTGATGAATGTGTTGAATGTATCACCAGGAGAAAGGAGTGGTGGAAGTGCAACAGACGGGCAGCACTTTTTCATCGCTGAAGGTGTCCTCAGTGCGTTTGGACATTGAGCCTTAAAACCTGTGACCATTTCTCACATCTCTGGAGGTCAGTCCCCACTCACACCAGCCTGCTGTACTGAGTCACAAGCACTGAGGATCCACCTCGCTCACAACCAATCTAGTGTGGCCTTCCTTCAAAGGTTTCAGATGCCATATTCTACCTCCTAAATGCTCAATAATTTTGACACACAAAAGCATTTAGGAAGTTCACACATCACAGCAGAATGAAAAGGATAAACGACCTTCTTTGCTCTAGAAACGGCAAAGAAATAGCGATTACACCAGCACAAGCAAAATACTGAAAAATTAGGCCCTAACGCGGCTTTTCTACTTCTACTGCAGAAAGGCACCATTTGGAAAGCTTTTTTTAATTGTAAAGCAATGAAATTTTTCAAAATGTTGCTCAGGAAATATATCCTGCCAAGAAAGCCCTAACTTAGGGATTTTGCAAAACATTTCTCTGCACATGGTGAACTTTGGATTTCTGACAGTTCATACATCAAGCAATTCAAAGCTTAGAGGTCCGCCTTGTACGAATTGTTTTCCTTCCCTTTTTTGGCTTTATTATCTGGCTTCTCACATGAGATTTGTGATGTTAAACAAGCCTTTCTTTCAAAACAAGACATTTTTCCTGTTGGAATTCAAACAACAGTCCTAGAGCGCTACATGAATTATCCCCTTAGACAAACGTCAAAATTTATAGCAACTCAAAACAAAATAGTGTCTACTGTCTTCAGTTCAGGCTTTACAAGCAATAAAAGCCAAGGAGATTATGTAAAAGAACCCAATCGTGCATTTTGTATGGGATAACAAATACTGAGGTTCCAGAAGGCCAGCGGACAGCTGAAAGTGCACTTCGTTGGCTTTTATAGAGATCAGGCAAATGGCATTTGTGGATAACAGCGTAAGTTGACTTGCTATGAAGAATTTGGCAAAACTTGGCTTGTTTTCTTTTAGAGGATTTAAAATGAAATGTCTTTAAAACTTAGGGGTTTTCTCAGAAAATAAAATGTTTAGATTTTTAAAAGGAAGATCCTTCACAAAGAAACAAGAAGTAAATCTTTATCAAAATTATTACTAAGATTTTGGTTTCTTCTTTTCTTTTTCTTTTTTTTTTTTCCTTCTCTTCTTTTGTGAGAATGACACCCACGAGAAAAGTCAAACTTCAGTATTTGGTGGTTTGCGTTATTATTCCAGTTTCCCCATAACTTACAGAGGAGTATGAGCTACAGGATTAGAATCAGAAGTGTCACTGAGTGAGTACATTCCCCCAGAAACTATTGAGATTTAGGCAGAACTTGAGGAAAATATCTTTCAGTATATAAATCAGAGGTGTGTGGGTAAGGAAGCATAAGTCCTAAGCTCGCCATCTGATTTCAGTGAGTGGCTTGGCATTTTTCAAAGCCCAGCTTCTGCTTTGTGATCCCGATTTTTGACACCTCCTTTTGAATATCTGGGCTTTAATTCCCACGGCTACGGGATGTAAGCCTGTGCATTTGCTGTTTTGTGATGAGGGTTTTGCACAGCTTTATGTATGCATATGGAAAAGGACACCTTCAATGTGACCATAGAATATTGTCAAAATTAAAGGGCATTTACCTTTTCCAGATGTTGTGACCTCAGAGAATCATCACTGAAGGTAAAGCTCTTCACAGTTCATGTCAGTGAACTACAAAGCGCAGCTTGGTCTGCTCTCTTCAGGTGTTTACAGAATGGCCCTGTGCTACATCCTCCCCCAAGCATACTTGCAATTACTTTCTGGCTCTGATTTGGCCCTTTGAAACCAAACAGATGGTCCTGCCACCCCGCTGTCCCCTTCTCCGTGAGACACTCATGTTGGCAAAGGGAGTTCTTTGTAGACAGAGCCCAAGCCGGGGCACTCACAGTGACAGCTGTGGGACCAGATAACCCTTAACTAATGGGGCATTCGTGATGGCTCTGGTTTCTGAAGACATTGACAGGCTTGGAACCACACTGACATCCCTGGAGGGAGGTCTGGTATTTCACACACTGTCCAGCACACCATTTTTACATGTGGGGGTTATGCATGGATGCACACGTGCTGGGCTCTCCCCTACCATATTTTGAGCCTTTTCAGTGCAGGTGCAGTCTGTCCACACACCTTACAAAGAAACAAACCCAAAACACCAGGCTTGGTAATGGAGGCCAGAAGCAACAAAGCCACAGTGTTGAAAAAGGACTCTCAAAATAATGTTCTGGGATACTGTAATCCTGGGACAACAAAGTTTGAGAGCAGCACTCTTTCTTCTGGCTGCCAGGTCTCTGAACTGCCATCCAAGAATCAGGTCCTTCTGTCTGGCCACCTGTCACGAGGTGCTGCAGACCGAGTGGTGGCCTTAGAAGAACTCATGTACCCATCACTGGTTTTGCAGATTGGCCACATGGAGCCAGTTAGAGTTCGGTAATCACTGGTTTGTAAGAGCTGCTGACTGTCAGTAGCAAGAAAAATGCATTTCTCATCAGCAGATCGGACAGAAAGAAGCTCTGTCAGACTAGAAGATACTGCTGTAAGAGAGGTGATATCTCAGAGAAGGACCTGCCTCAGAAATCCCAGTGGGAAGAACTAACAAAGGAGGCAGTCAGCACAAGGTGCTGTTGATGAAACCAGCACTACCAGAAGAGTGCCTGGAACTGAAGAACAAAACCATGCACTGCCAGCTTGGTCCCACTGCCTCCCAGCCAGCTCACCCCAAACCCACCGGAGGTAAAAACCTCTGCAATTACAGACTGTGCTTCTCCTGCTCAGTCCCTGCCGTGGGCATGCCCCACGAGCCATGTTTCACCAGGTGCGGCTCCCATCCGCTGCCACTAAAAAGGAAAACTTCTGTGGAGGTAATGCACACACAGGGATTGGAACTTCTTTCTTATACATCCACGCACTCCCGGTGACAAAGAAGGGGGACACTATCATTAACGGTCATTATGAGGAAAGACAGAACTAATCATTCCTACTTTAGCTGATATGTAAGAAAAATTAGATCCACTGGATAATTTCTTCTTCCAGAGTGGAAAGCTGAGAAATCTCTTGAGTGACCACCTTCCCCTCCCCTGTCCAACAAAACTGAGAAATTAAACCCCAAAGCTGTGATTTGCTTACATTTACTGCACAGACCTTTCTGAGCTTTTCACATAACTCTGTCTTACAATTTTCTTCTCCACAGTGAGAAATTTAACAAGTCCCAGGATTAGGAAAACAGAAGGAGTTTACCGAGCTATATCGTATTTAAATGATAATGGAATCATTTCAATCCAAGGGAGGAAATTTTTCCATTTTAGCATCCTCCCCTATAAGACACCCCACCCTTTTCTACAGACCTGCCAAAATCTCATTCCTTCCATCTGAGCTGCTCCAAGAAAAAAAAAAGAAAAAAAGGAAGTAACTATTTTCCCTCTGTAAAAGCTGACTCGGAAGAAAACATTGCCCTGTGGAACATCACATACAGCACACTATCTTATCAGGAGCCCGACGAAAAATGTCTTGGAGAGGTTTTCTTTGTTCAGTGCAGTTACAGGGAGCTTTAAGACAGCTCAAATCCAACCACTGACAGACTGGCTGTTTTTTCAGAGGGGTCTCACTATCTGCCTTCCATTTGATTCCAGACTGCTTTAATACACAAGTATTTCTGCACATCCAACCAAGAGACTCAGACACAGAAGGGTCTGTCTCTAGGAACAGTCATTGTGGGGAAATAAAGAAAGACTGATCAGGAGCTACATTGCATCGTGGCAACTGGGTGTGCAATTCAATGGACAAACCAGGGTCACTGTGAAAGGACTCTTAAAACTGCCATTTGAGCACCCTGCTCCGGTGGGAGGTGTCCCTGACCAGGGCAGGGGGGTTGGAACTCTGTGATCTTTAAGGTCCCTTCCAACTCGAACCATTTTATGATTAGCTCTAGCCATCTTCTTTAGAAAAAATAACTGGCTACTAAGCCCCAGGTCTCATCCCTTCAGGGAAGCTGAGGTAGCCACCATAAGGGAGAATATGCACTTTGGAGGAATTGATTTCTTTCCCACTCCATATAACCAGATCTATGGAAGCAAACTTTAGATGTGGTGCTTTTCCCACCCCTTCTCCCTTTTGTAGGCCCTACAGAAGCAACACAGATAGCTCTTGGCTGTGAATGCACCAAGGCACGGTGCCTCCATTCCCATCTTCTCCTCCAAGACAGATATCAAAACATGGAGCCTGGCTGTGTACAGAGTCATCTCACTGTTCCACACACTGCCAGAACAGCCTTTAACTGCCTTTCCAAAGACAGAGCTGGTGCTGACCAGATAGCTACATCACCAGCTACCTTGGACATCCAAAACACACAAAACAAATCAGCTCCTCTGGCATCTGCCACTGTAGAAATAGGTGTCTGAATAAGTGCCGTGCTTCTGAGAAGCACAAAGTGCTGCACACCATCTCTCAGCATTAGCTGGAGCCTTAGGGTGCAGAGGCCTTGGAAAATGAGAGCATTTAAAGGGAATTAGCAGGGCAGCAATAAAGACTTGGGGACAGCAGCCAAGGCTCTGACACCTCCCCAGCAGAGGGACCGTGCTGGGGCTTGCTCAGCTGCCTATAAACAGCAACGCCGCAACAAAACGTTCGGAACGGCTTTTGGCACGGTGTGCTTCCAGAAAGAAGGAGAAAGAGAATAAGGAGGAGCGTGAATACTTGTTCCTGCTTGTTTTCAGAGTACTAACTGAACCCAATTCCGTGAAGTTCCTTGTTCTCTCAAGACGAGCAAGGCTAGAGACACCAGCAACTCGCACAACTCATCAGGACCCGACTTACAAATAGCTCTGTCCCTCAGAAATGCCAAACTTCTTACTTATTTGCAAGATTTATAATGTCAGGGCACATGCAGGAGTACATGGTAAGACCTGAGTTAAGATTATCCCCATCAACTAAAGCACTGGCATGCTTAGCTTAACATTTGATTGGGGATCAGTGGTGTGAGACTAAACAGAAAAACTGAATCAGTCTGAGAGGTCAGCAGTAAAGCACAAAATATTTTAAAGTGGATAAGGGAAGAATAAGTTTTATCTACAGGCTCCAAAGGCAGTTAAAGACATATACTCAGCATAACATATTATCTACTTCTGCTCATATTGTGCAATGGTTTCAGGTAACATTTACATTGATTTCAGAGAGCCTTGCAAAGGAAAACAGCATTTGAAAGAAGTATACTCTTGGATGTCACATGAGATGTGAGCAAAGAATCACAAGCGCTACCAATAATTGCTGATATAGTAATTTATATTATGGTGAAAACTAAAAATTGAAGGCAAGTTGTATAAATGGATATTCTTGTGATTGCTGAGCACACTGACTGATTTTGAGCAGTATCGTCTCCGATAATTAGCAGGAATCTTCCAAATGCGAAAACGGACCACGTGGCCTCCAAAAGTGTTCAACTAAGCCTCTTATAAAAGTCTGCACACAAAGTATATTCTAAAGTTTGTGTATATTTGTTAACGTAAAAATGAGTGCCATTCTGAAATGGACACTTCCTTATGCAAATTTCCACAGCAGCTAACGAGACTGAAGCTCCTCTGCAAGATATTTATACCCAGCCATGGAAACACATCTGCCTTGGATTGCCACCCTGTCTCCCACCGCAGCCTGCAGTCAGTCACACATGGAACATTTCTTGAGCCAGCCCTTACCCACACACACACGTGAAAACAGGGTCCTGCACCCGGGAGATGGCAATCCCAGGCACAAACACAGGCTGGGCAGAGAATGGCTGGAGAGCAGCCCTGAGAAGGACTTGGGAGTGCTCCTGGGTGAGAAGCTCCACAGGAGCTGACAGTGTGCCACAACAAATTCAGGCTGCCTTACATAGTCTGTGATTTTGTGATTTACATATCATATGGCTGCTCTTCACACATGAATGACTTTCATTTTACGTTCAGCAAAATTCATAGGCTAAAACTTTGCCCTTTTCTTCCACATAAGGGGAAAGCAAATCTGAGTACTCCGCAAGCTGGGGTGGGGATGGGGTGAGTGGGAGAAGAGAAGGGAGAGAAAGGAGAGATGAAGGGGAAAGAGGAAAGGCTTTACCCTTCTTCATCCGTTTTGAGGTATCTTTCTGATGTGCCAATAGAAACATGGAAATGTGCACTTGGTTTACTTCTGGTGTTTGGAAGAGGAAGGAAACATCGTGGCATGAACTAGCCACGAGCCAGAATTCAGTCAGTTGTTTCAGCTATTTATTTGTTTTTAATCAAAGCCAGTGCTGCCTTTCATGAAAGAATCTTGAAATATTTGTTTCCAAATAAACTGCATTTAGACTAAACATTGGAGGACAAGCTTCTGAACGCAGAGAGAATTTTAACCAATTTGTAAGGAAACTGCCAGCAGATGGCAAAATATATTGTTCAAGCTATAACTGCAGCAACATAGATTTAGGCAAAGTTGGAGGTCTTTGGGCTGTACCTGGTTTTAGGCTGGAAGGACCTTTGTATCTGAACAGGGCGTTTTGATGTGAGGCTGAGTGAGGGAGTACTGAGAAAACCACAGCACATGCAGAGTCTGACAGGATCTACACCCCCTCGCTAAACAGAAAATCCAACCAAAAATGGAAATATCCGAGGAGGCTGCAGCCTACCAGGGACTACGATAGCGCTAGCGAGGTTAAATCAGACCGAGCAACAGAGATGAGCAGCAGTATCTAAAACCCCAAGGTCCAGCTGGACAACAGCCACAAGTCAATCTGATCCACCCACCTATTTCTAAAGTGCCATCAACTCGGTTACTAGGATAGCAAAGTCATCGTGATGCTGGAGGGCAATCAAATCAGCCTGTAGATAATCAACAGAGAGAGCCATTATACAAAATTCACAGACCAAAGTAAAACCTATGGAATCATGGAATTGTCTAGATTGGAAGGGACTTTCAAAATCTCTGGATCCAGTACAACCCCTCAATGTCTATTTTTTGTGGGAAGGGGCCCAGAACTGGAGCCAGCACTGGAGGTGGGGCCTCACCAGTGCCCAGGACAGGTGGATGATCTCCTCTCAAGTCCTACTCCCCACGCTGTTCCTGATCCAGGCCACGATGCTGGTGGCCTTCTTGGCCACCTGGGCACACTGCTGGCTCATGGTCAGCCCACAGTCCCCACCCCCCCCAGGTCCTGTTCTGCCAGGCAGCTCCAGCCACTCTGCCCCAGCCCGTAAATGTACAAGAGGAACATAGATTAACCTTCACAGCGATGTGAGCAACCAAGTCCTGTGTGTGGGGAGGCTCTGAGGTTTTTTCCTAAATCAAGATGCTAGTCATGAATTTTTTCTTTCCAAGCAGTGCATCTTTACGCACCACCTCTGGCGAGCGTGCTCTCTTGCTCACTGACACGCTCCCTTCTCCAGCAATAACTTTCCCCAACCAATTTGAAAAGGAAATGTTTCTCAGTGTTTTGGGGCCACCCGAGCCTGCCAGCCCCACACGGCCCACGGTCTCCCTGGCTGGAGGCAGCCAGTGAGCAGATGACAACGCTCAGGGTGCACTCTCTGCTCCATCACACTTGCACGGGAGCCAGGCTGAGCTCCTCAGAGTCAATCCTCCCGTGGCATTTTGAGGCTTGCTGTAAATCTGGGAAGAAGGGAATCAGGCCACAGCCGGCTGTGATGTGTCTGCAGCCTTAGAAGGTTGATTAATATTTTCTTCGTAAGACCTCAATGTTGTCAGCTCTCAGCAGCCTACTAAGCATCCAGCTCTTTTTTAAGCACTCCGGCATAGGATATCAATAGCATCCCATCTTACATTAACAAAATGATATTATCAGGCTTTTTAATATTCATAGAAGCATTGAAATTCAAAGCTACCATCTGTACATCAAATTGCAAAAGGCACTGAGCCATGAACTGCATCTTCTGCCTGGTTTATAGCCCAAACCGTGTGAAATCACAAGACCTTTAGGTATGCAAGAGCGGGGATGACCCCGCTCTGAAGTGGCGCAGGGGCTGGCTGCAACAGAGAGATTTAAAATTTCAGTGTCCAGAAGTTTGGGGGTTCTGAAGACTCCATGTAGCTTTGGAGTCATTGCTTCCCCTATCTGAGGCACTGGGTCCAGCACCCTGACCAGACGCTGTGTGCTGCTCGCTCCCCGTGGCAGACCTTTCACGCTTGGCTAGTTTGGAGAAAAATCAGCAGAGATTTGCTGGAACCTTCCACACACATTAATTCTCGGCCCGAATTAAAACAGAAGGAACAGTATTATCAAAACAGTCATTTCAGAGAAAAAGTACTTAAACTACTGAAAAGGGGGATTTCCAATAAAACAATATATATAATATATATATANCAAGTGCAATAACGAATAGTCCAGTGTGAATATTTCAGTCTTGGGGTCAAAAGCGTCAGCGCTTTACATCACCCTCAGAAGCACAACGCATAGTTCAGAGTCCATGGAAACAGAAGATCTCTCACTTTCAGGAGAGGGCGTAAAGCATCCTCAGCCTGTCCTCCACAGGAGAAAAGGAGCCAGAGCCTGCTCAGGAATGACTGCCAGTGAAGAATGCAGTCTAGGATGCCCTACTGAGAAAGTGGTTTGTTTTGCACAACAGTCTTAGGAAAGATGGCATAGTATAGAGCTGTTGGGATTTCACTCTTGGTCTTCTACAGCCAGTGGGGGATTTAACCTTGAGGCCCTCAGCTGGCCCCTGGTGCAGCAGTCTTTGTCCTCAGTAACCTCACTGGCCATCACTCTTATCCGACAAACATTTTGAAATTCCAGTCAGATTTCTCAAGACCTCCTAGAAAGTGACTGAAGCAATATCCCCAAGGCAGAGATAATCACAAATGCCTTCCTGCCTGCAGAAAGAATTTCTTAAACTTAGTCACACAATAGTTCATGTAACTTGGCTACTGATGGGAGCAACAGGAAGGGACAGTCAACCTACGTAGCTAGCTGTTGTGGACAGGAGGTGAAACTGTTAGGACCTATTGCAGAATGATGCTGCTGCCTGAGAGGGGTCTTGCACATGAACATGCTCCCATGGTAAGCTTTAGGATGGGATGCCCTCCAGCCTTGGGACTACAGAGGCAAAGCGCTAGACTGACCCTGTCCTGCTCTGTACAGTGAGATGCCACACTGTGCGACCGGGGGATGTGCTCAGCCTGGCTCCCCTGGAATACACCGGGCAGAGATGAATCCACACTGCAAACCTTCAGTTCATCCCAGCCAAGATGATTTAATTCCTTCAGAGCTTGCTGATGTTTCTGCTTTTTGTCCACCAGAGAATGGCACCCTTTCAAATCCCAGACAGAAGCTTCTCAGAATATCAGCAACATTTCCTCCCTCTCACTGGTAAATTTAAACAAAAATATCTTCCCCACATGCCTTGTCCAAGGCAAAATTGAACCAAGTATCAGGTTGCTCATCCTCTCAGCTCCAATCTCACACAGCTGAACATGTGCTGTCATTGCAGACCCAAACACCACCTCAACACATACTGCTTCCCAGATTCTAAAGCCATTCATAGCGGGGCTCAGGACAGGTCCGTGGACACTCGCCAACGCTCAGGTAAAAGTTAAATGACTTGCATAATATTTCTTTTGGGTGCTTTGAATGGTTTTGATTAGCTCTGCTTCAGCTAAAAGGGTCTTTACTTTAACTTTTGGACGCTGCTACTTCCTCAGCAGAGATTTAGAACATATTTTCCACATATACATGCCTATGTTTATATTGGAGTGTTACATATCTTCTATGTGACTAGGAGAAGCCGAAGTAGCTGAGATTGCCTTTGTTCTCCAAGCTGTGAAATACATCAGGCTCTAGACAAACAAATCCAGCAATGGTGCCTCAACCCCTTCCCTGGGCAGCCCAGTCCAAGGCTTCATAACCCTTTCCCTACGAAAAAAATGTTTCTGATCTCCAACCTGAACCTCCCCTGGTGTAACTTCAGGCCATTTCCTCTTGTCCCATCACCTGTTTCTTGGGAGAAGAGGCCGACCCCCCCTGGCTGCACCCTCCTTTCAGGGTGTTGGAGACAGCGAGAAGGTCTCCCCTCAGCCTCCTCCAGGCTGAGCACCCTCAGCTCCCTCAGCCTCGCCTCAGAAGGCTTATTCTTGAGAATGAAATCAAGGTCACATCCAAGTTCGGATTCATGCTTTAAAGGAGACGTGAAACTCAATGGGATACTTGATGGTGTTGGGACCCCCACGATGAGTCCATTCCTGTGAGACAAAGGGTCGGCTGCAAAGGCCGTTTGTGCCAGCGTTTGGCTGAGCTCCCCAACGCAACGCCAGCCAGCTGGGAGGAACCAAACCACACTGAGGTTCTGGACAGTAGGGGAGACAGGGGAGGATGGCTAGGGTGTGTGGGGGAGCAGCAAAGCAGGGAAACTCCAAACTCTCAAATCCAGACATAGTGGTAGAACCTGGATATTGATTTAGGACTTGAAGGGAGTCAAGCACAATGTCACTCCCCTCTTCGCTCTTTGAGGGTCAGCACATTCAGACTTTTTCACTGTCCTTGGCATTCAGCTTCTGTTATCCTATGCCATTTCTCTACAAGCTGGGCAAAATGCTTTCATACACAATGGAAAACTGCAATTCTTCTTCACTGTGACTTTTCCCCGTACTATATATAACTGTTGACCGTGTAAAAAACAATAGGGAGCAAAAGTTATTTACAAACAGATTTAAGGTTTGTTTGGTTTTGTTTTTTTTTCCCCCTCTCTGTTTAGAACAAATTAAACATCAAACAGAAACAGAAGCCCATTAAGTAAGCTTCTCCTGAATTTGCTTTTACCATCATCATGTGTGGGACAGTAAGCAATTGCTGAAACTAGGCAGGTAAGTCAATTCATAGAGCTTTCAGAAAACAGAGCAAAGCTGGTGCAGAAAGGAAGAAGAGGTCAGGGCCAGAGTGCCAAACGAGTCTCCTGGCGGAAGCTTGCTAATGAAGGTGATTAAATTAAAGAGGAGAGGACCAAGAGACTTGAGGCTTATATTTCCTCCTCCCTATCCCCCAGATTTACCCAGGGGGGTGGTTCTGAAAGTCTAAATGCACTCAGATATAAGGGGACAGCATTAGGAATCTGATCTGGCATCCTGTTCCAGGGACTGTCTATGATCTATGGAGCTGACAAGACTGGTCCCACACGTTACATCTCACAGTAATGTTATTACAGCTGTGAAGAAACCCCAGCGTCTGTATTTCTGGATGATTAGAGATGGACATCGTGCCCTGGATATAACCTTTTGCTATGGCATGGACTAAACTATAAATCTACCACGACACTCAGGAACATGATTTCAAATCAAGAAGCGCTGGTTTCAATTGTTCGACACCCACTGATTCTGACAGAAATGTAGCAGTTAAAGCAGAATATAAAGCTCTGAAAACATGCCAGTCCTCAAGTTCTCGCCATATCAAACTCATCCCATTAGACTGAATTCAGCATTGGCGTGGATGATCAGAGCTACTTGGGCACACACACTTAAATACAATTTCATCTGAGCTCTGACTAGCAGTCCCACCCATAGGCTTCCCACTAAAGCATACTCAAAAGGTATTTCTTATCACCTCCTCTGACACGTTCAGCAGCAAAGCTAGATATGGCAGCTTAAAAATATGCATTTGTTTAACTAAAATATTCCTAGATACAGTTATAACCTAGTTTACTTGACTATGCAATTAGCTAGAAGGAAATGGTCTTTGTGTCTTCGGGCACAAACACAGGTTGGGCAGAGAATGGCTGGAGAGCAGCCCTGAGGAGAAGGACTTGGGAGTGCTCCTGGATGAGAAGCTCCCCAGGAGCCGGCAGTGCGCGCTGGCAGCCCAGAAACCAACCCCAGCCTGGGCTGCAGCAAAAGAAGGGTGGCCAGCAGGGCCAGGGAGGGGATTCTCCCCCTCTGCTCTGTGCTCCTGAGACCCCACCTGGAGTCCTGTGTCCAGCTCTATTGTCACTACCAACACTGCAGAGCTGCTCCCCATTGTGTCTAACATGACTGAGTTACAGTAACCGTTCCCAATCCTACTCCCCACTCCCCATATCTTTCTTTCTACATAGCTATCAGCAATTTCAGGGCTTTATTACTATTCAAAGTGGAACATAAGACAGAAGGGTATTTTTCTTTTTGAATTAAAGCTGGCTGATATTTGCTTACCTGGTTCTCATCTCCACAAGTAAAACAAAAGGAGCAGCTTTGTTATTTCAGTCTGGTTTTATCATTTTTCAAGGCCAGCTTGAATTAAAAAAGAAAAAAAGCAAGAACCTGGGAGGCAATAATGCTGGACTCTGTAAATAAAAAGCCTTTTGAATAGCTAAAACAGTAGGCAAAATTTGGAGGCTGTATGTCAGGTGGTTCAAGGTTTTAACCAGAAACAGTTGCAAGAGTCCGAAGCTAAAATCCAGCTTTGATTAAATCAAAATCAAAAGCTCCCAGTGACTTCAGCTCAAGATCACGTAAAACAGTCAGCAGGAAAGAGGAGCTCAGCTGAAAGTTAAGCAGAAGGAGTCTAACTTCACCATCCTCATACAACTCTTCAGGGTGAAAGACTGCTCCAGAAGGTGGTAAACAACATCAAATAAAGCGAGGGCTTTAGAAAGATGACAGGACTACAAAATTTTTATAGATAATACTTTTTCTACAGAATTTAAAGCCACTTCTAGAGCGTCCTGTAACAATAGCCTACAGAAGGTTTTAAAATTAGTGGAATTACAGAGTTTTCCATTACATGTTGTAATTCTTCCACAAGGCTGCTATCTAAGACTGGCCCGGGCTGGATGACTCACAGACCCTGGAAATGACTCACGGCTTCCACTGAGATCACCCCCACAGGTGAGCCACCCATGGAAGGTGCTGCTGGCAGGTATGTGGGGACAGTGATTCACGCACGGCCATGCCAGCAGACAGATGTCTTTTTTCCTACCTGAACGCTTCTGATCAGTTTGGCCACATCAATACAAGGTAATTACAGCAATCAAAGTGCAGAAACCAGCCAGGCAAGGCTCAAATCTGGTGGAAGAGGAGAGGGGAGAGGAAGGGTTCCTTATTTTTGCTGCTGTGCAACAGCATCCATCACACCATTTTGATACCTTTCCCAGTAATTAGTGCAGAATAACGATGAATCCTAATGAGTTAAAATATAGACTCTATGGAATGTGGCACAGTGTAGATGAACTATAACTGGAGATGCCTTTTGTCCTGACCAGAAAAAAACCTGCCATCTACACCAGATGGCAAAAAAACATGAATACAACTATGTTGGTTGGTGGAACATGTATTAAAAATTAGGTACTTTCCTGTGGTGTTAAGAAGGTACTTCCAGCACCTATTTTGGACTCCAAAACAGCAGCAACTCCAAAGAGCTGCACCAGTGGTACACCACATGCACATTTGGATTGGAAAACCACGCTCTTACTCTACCACTCGTTCATAGGCAGTAAAATACAGTTAAAATAGCTTCAAAACATGGTGAAAATATGCTCACGTAGCAACTGGGAAAGGGATTCAGGGGAGAAAGAGCAACGCGCCTGGAAAACATATTTTCTGCATGCAGTAACTGTTCTTCCTGCTTAAAAAGTCTTGGGGGTTCAATGAGGAATTTCAAAAGAAATCCCAAATGTCTGATTTCCCTTGAGCTCGGTCATTAAGCATGTACAGGCAGATTTCAAAAATTTCTCAACAACTCCTATTAGGAACAATGAGAATTGCTGTGTGCTAAACAAATTAAAGATGTAGCAGGAACTGGATAAGGGAGCAAAACCTCCACAAGCACAGCAGTGCCAGGGACTTGCCCGCAGCCCAGCGCTGCCACTTCTCTGCCTGTTCTCACTGCTACTGCAAACATTCGTTAGAGGAGGCAGACGTTGTGAGCTGGTTTCTCAGAGCATTCATACAGCACCTAATCCTGAGAAACTACAGAGAACCACGTCATTATTTGGCTTGGTCGTATTGACATGGATCTGACATGTACACGCGGGAACGGGAACTTGGCCCTCAAGCTCCACATGACATGTGGAAAGACAGACACTTGTTCAGCACCACCAACACGTCCAGAAAGTGCCAAGAATCACAATATATTCATAATATTTTCTTTGTGGCCTTAAGAAGCTTGGAACTAGATCCAAAAGAGCAAAGAAGTGGCTTGGAAAAAATGTCTTGCACTTTCACTGCCATTGTATGTCACCCTGCCAGCGTGATTGATCCTACAGAAGATGAGCCAAAATACACAGAGGGGGTGATTTCCTTCGCTATGAGGACAATGAAATATATTTGCTATTAGAAGCAAGCAATAAAGATAGAAACAAATAGAGAAATAAAAAGAAAAAAAGAAGATTATGAAGCATGAATTTCCTGCAAATGCTGGAAAATAGAATGAAATAATGAATCTCTGTGATGAGACCATCTCAATAAGTGGCAGGCAAGGTAATCTGCTGACAGCAACCGTTGCTCCTGTGGGAGCTAAATCAATTGGGGTCTCATTAAAGTCAAGATGGTGCCCACCAAAATTTTTGCAGTGTCTTAATTAAGCTTTGTATAAGGGGTGAAGGGAGGAGAACAAAAAAAAAAAAAAAAAAAAGATAATCACGGTTTAATTAAATTGAGACAACTATGCTTTTAGAAACCCCCCGAGGTCCTGGATTCAAACAATCATGCCTCCTGTACCTGAGCTGAGAAGAACACCTCTGTTTATGCCACCCAGACAGGCACAGGTGGTGGTGGAACCCTTTAACAGCAAACTCTCTGTCAGGGTGTTACTCAACGCAAGCTCCAAAGAGCAGCTCAGCTGAAGCCAAGTTTAAAGAAGGCAATAAACCCTGGCAACAGGAAAAGGAGGAAGAGAATAAACAATAGGAACACTATGATTAAAGGCAACAACCAAAAAGATTTTGGATCAAATACTGGTGTAAATAAGTAACAGGGAAGCCAAGAGTGACAGCAAGAGGCAGGAATAAGACCTTCTTGGTGATCCTAGTCAATGTGTCATTCCTCCTTATCCTAGGGGAGATGGGATGTAAGCAACTCTTTGAATCACAAGGTGGCTGTGTAGAGAAGACTATTGCAAACTGCAAAGCACCTGGGTACAAGGATGATAGAGGTCATGGTAATTTGTAACACAGGGACAGACAGAACAAAACCCCATACAAAGGTCGAAGTGTGGTAACCTAGGAAAAAAACCCAAACTATAAAAGATAACAGATCTGGGGTTGTAGCTAGTAAGGGGCCTCCTCTGTAGCTACAACTTTCCCTACAAATTATGAGTTTGATACTGCCATCAGGTAATGCTCGCAGGCATCTTCTCCACATTTTACATTATGGATACAGATGATGCACTGTGTCCAGCTTTGGAGTCCTCAGTTCAGGAAGGACATGGACCTGGTGGAAGGGTTCCAGCACCGGAGCACCTCTGTTGTGAGGACAGGCTGAGAGAGCTGGGGTTCTTCAACCTGAAGAAGAGAAGGCTCCAGGGAGACCTTAGAGCAGCCTTCCAGGATCTGAAGGGGCTACAGGAGAGATGGGGAGGGACTCTTTGTCAGGCAGACGAGAAATAGGATGGGGGTAATGGTTTTAAATTGAAAGATGGGAGATTTAGATGAGATACCAGAAAGAAATTCTTTGCTGTGAGGATGGTGAGACCCTGGCCCAGGTTGCCCAGAGAAGCTGTGGCTGCCCCATCCCTGGAGGGGTTCAAGGCCAGGCTGGATGGGGCTTGGAGCAACCTGGGCTGGTGGGAGGTGTCCCTGCCCAGGGCAGGGGGTTGGCACTGGATGATCTTCGAGGTCCCTTCCAACTCAAACCATTCTATGATTCTGTGAAGGTAAGTCACAGCAGCATCACTCGTTACCATCCATTCTCAGCGGGGCTCTACAGCTAACAAAATGTATTAGTGTAGTGCTGCTTCAACAACCCAGGATATCTGCAGCAGAAATCCTTTGGTCCCTGCTGTTCCAGGTACTGCTGCCTTCCTGATGGTTTAAGTGGTAAATTTACCACCCACAGTGGTAAATTGGGAGTGCTTTAATAAAAGCAGGGAATCGGTCTCATCAACTGAGCTGTTGAACGTGCAGCTTAGAGCTATAACTATCTCTATCAAATACTCAAATCTGGAAGGCTTTTCTGGAATCATGCAAGCTTATAAAAGCCAGTAGATATGCCACAAATATGTAAACATATATACCTACACATAAACAAAATAATGGATTTACAGGATTTGAATTTAACCCACAGATCCAGCCAACTGGGAGACGGAAAATTGTTTGGTTTTGCCATTTTCCTTTTTCGCAATTGCTTGTTTGTGAGGGACATCGAGAGTTGCAGACTGGTTTCAGCCTTCCTCTACCATGTCTTAATTTTTATGTCAGTCCTCCCCCCTGCTGCATATTAAACGAAGGGCAAACATGTTAATAGCATCAGGAGATACTGAGCGGATATTTAAGATGATTAACAGACACGCACACCTGGCCCCCATATTAACCTGTATCAGCATGTTCCATAAGGTTCCATTATACAATGTCCTATAAAATCAGGTTACCAGGTCAGAAACTAAATTACCAAGTATTTAGATCAGGTACCCAGCTGTAATCCATATCAAGCCAAAATTCAGTGCAGTAAGCTGAAGCAGGAGGAAGGGAAAAGGAAAGACAAGCGATTCAGAAGGTGCACTAAGTACCTTCTGCAGTTCAAGCAGGGGAGATGCGTAAGAAGGGAATTATCTCAGAGTTTGGGTAAAAGCCTTCTAATAAAAGACCGTAAGCTACTGCACAGAAAAATCAAGAAAACAATAAAGCTCCAAAATGAAGCCCCAGGGACAGTCTGGTTTGACTCGGGTGGGGAATGGGGAGAAACCACCCACAGGAAGCTTTGGCATTTGTCACAAAAAGGTATTTAAAACCTCAGCTCGACCTTCTCTTGGCACCACCAGTCTCAGTGTAACAGCTTTGATTTGGCACAAGCAAAGACCCAGTGGATGGTCAGATCTGAAGCTCCCACTTCTATTTGTTCAAGGCTACAGTTGGCTAAAAACCTCACCAAGGTGTGTGTGACAGCTTTCTCTGCACAGTACTGCTCTGCTTGAGGACACTTTGCTGTTCTCTCATCCCCCTCAAGTTCTGCAGAAGTTACTTTTGCTGGCAAGGGACACAATCTTGCCTTGGCAACTAACTGATTTTTTCAGTTTCTTCATCCAATACTATTTAGGAACAAGACTAAAGTTCATTTTTTTTCTGGGCTCCCCCATTCCAGAAGGACAGAGAACTGCTGGAGAGGGGGCAGTAGAGGACCACTAGGGTGATGAGGGGCCTGGAGCATCTCTCTTAGGAGGAAAGGCTGAGGGACTTGGGGCTTTTTAGTCTGGAGAAGAGAAGGCTGAGGGGGATCTGATCAGCACCTAGAAATACTTCAAGGGTGGGTGTCAGGAAGAAGGGGCCAGTGTTTTCTCAGTGGTGCCCAGTGACAGGACAAGAGGGAATGGGCACAAACTTGAACATGAGAAGTTCCATCTCCACATGAGGAGGAACTTCTTCACTTTGAGTGTGGCAGAGCCCTGGAAGAGGTTGCCTATAGAGGTGGTAGAATTTCCATCTCTGGAGACGTTCGAAACCCACCTGGACACATTCCTCTGCAACCTGCTCTGGGTGACCCTGCTTTGGCAGGGGGGTTGGACCAGGTGATCTCCAGAGGTCCCTTCCAAATCCAGATCATCCTGTGATTCATGGGCTTGTACACAAAGAGGGACACCAGGGTATCAAACCAGAAGGGGTCAACCTTCTGATCTGAAGTTATCTCATGGCTGATAAAAATCAAGAGACACACAACATCGATCATCCCTGAAAGCTAATTGCATCAAAACCCCATCAATTTCTGTAAAAGACAAGAACCATTGTGAAGAATCATCAACATGCTAGCATAGACACTTTGCCATATTTCTTAGTAAGAAAGAAATAGATACACCATAAAATCATCTGTAAGCTTTGCCAGCAACCTCCATGGCAGAACAGGTAATAAACATGAGTTATGAGATTAAACAGAGCCTGGCACCATCCTCTACTTGCTTTTACAGCAGAGCCAAATTAAATTTTGCACTGTTGACCCTTGCAGCCAAAATAAATGTAGAGCTGGGCCAAAGCTGGCTGGTGGCTCCAGTTTGCTTTGCTTTGCTGGGGTTAAGGGTGCTTGGAGTACTGCAGAGGTGTTGCCTTCAAGTCTGCAGGGCAGATGCCTTTTGCAGAGGTACGGGTGAGCGACAGTACGCTGAGCATCCAAGTCAGCAATGCAAAATGACTATTAAAGAGATACCTGGAAGAAGGGGAACAGATCTGGACCCGAGAAGACACTACCATTTCTCCTGCCCCCTCACAGTGTCTGTGCTGTTCCCTCCCTCCAGTGACCTAAAGCTGGGTGTAAATAAAGTTAAAACTATATGATTGCCCAAAGTTTGATAACACTCCTGGTGACCTGTTCTGTTTTCCTTACAGACAACTTTTTACATTAAAGGAAAGGAGCTGTGTGATAGTGACAGACCCTCACACTCACCTATAGCTCCCCAGTTTCAAATTTGCAAGAGAGCTCGTGTCCTTACAGCACTGGGTCTCACCTCTTTGGAATACCTACCTCCCCCCAGTCCATGCAGCTCTCATGAATCATACTGCATCGCCTTCACATGCCTCTTCTCTGAAGGCAGACGGGCATGAGACCCAAACCAAACTCAATTTTCAAGCCAGCCGTTTAAATTCACGAGAAGCAACTTGCTTAATTGTTCTGTCTCATGCATATTCCAACCAACTCTGGAAAGCATCAAAAAGCTGGAGCCACCTGTGTCTGAGGTAGCCAAACAATAAAGACTCTCTAGTACTTTCCAGTATGAAAGAGAGTGCCAAAAAGAGAATCAAAGACCAAGCAGACCTCATCATCCCGTGTCGCTCTGTGGTCTAGTTTAATTCCTCGCTTCCACTCCAGCCTCCACTAGTTAAACCATCTGCTTCGGTTATAAAGCTCTGCCAGCCTGATACTGCTATCACAGACAGCACTCCTTCTCTTCTTCCTCCTTCTTCTCCCCCAGCAATTCTACAATAGCAATTCCCCCTTCAGCTATGAGCACATGAAAAATACTTGACGCTACAGGTTCTTTAGGGTGGGTGGTTAGAAATACAAGTGATGCTATCGGGGTGCCCCGAGAATCACTGCCCTCACTCCTCTGAAAGGCAGTGCTTGCTGCGGGTTGCAATTACAAGGCAGTCAAAACACATCACGGGCAGCAGCACTGCATGCAGCTGCAACTCATTTAGAGAGCACTCTGCCATTCCCTGGAGCTAATGCTATGGAGAAGATGTTCCATCACTCTTTTGGATCGGTTTATTGTAATGCCCTTTTCCATTTTGATCAAGTTTATTGCCAAGGAGGTAAATTATCATCTGAGTTATTTCACATACCTAGTTTACACTGCACGTGTTGAACCATGACTTTGTTAGTGCTCCAGCATGCAGAAGCTTACCTACAGCCCCGAGTGCTACATTCATTGTCCCTATGAGTTCTTTTGATCACAAAGAGCTCTTGTCTTGTCTTATGCATGTATGCTTATCTTGAATAGTGGGATCATTGAAATTACAGTAAATAAGAAGGTAATCCCTCTTTTGATTTTAGTGATTTATTTTTAAGGGGTACAGTTAGTCCTTTATACGGTCCTGGGTAGAGAGCAAAACGGGTCACCATTCCACCTCCTCCTCCTGATGACAGGAATCAAGCCCCCAGACTCAACAAGCCCAGCAGAGAAGCAGAGCTCTCAAATATCTGTTAGAAAGCCCTGGGTAAAGCAGGGCATGTTTAGCTCTGAAGAACACAGGTCAGCTGGCAACAATGCAATCAGGTCTGGTGGCTGTCTCCCTTCCCTCTGCCTTGCAGTCAACATGCATTTTCCTTCTGCAACCAGCAAAACTCATGCATAATTTTATTTGCATTATTGCTGTAGCTACTACTGAGTTACTACACTCACTGAGCTTAACAGCCATCTTCAAGGGAACACAAGCTGTTAAATACAAGGAGCTCAATATTAACCACCTTACAGCAACCCTTTGAAGGTTGCCCTTGGCTTAAGAGCCTGGCTGAAGGTTCCACTGAGCTGGTTTAAAGGAGCAGGGCAAAAATCCAAGAAAGCACAAAACCCAAAGGACTCCATTGCTTCATTAAGGACATCATCAGGCTCTTGGCCAAGCGTAGGGGCTGCATTCTTGCTTTGTTTCACGCTAACAAAGACACATAAAAGCATAGAATGGTTAGAATTGGAAGGGACCTCAAAGATCATCGAGTTCCAACCCCCCTGCCATGGGCAGGGATGCTTCCCACCAGAGCAGGTTGTCCTTGCCCAAGCCCTTGCCCTTGTTTCTCTTGACCAGAAACACTGCAGCAAGAAGACATCAGTAAGAAGTCTAACAGGTGAAGAGGAAAGGCCGTGTCCTGACATAAAATACAGGAGCAGACGATGACAGAGAGAATTGAGCAGTATAGGATTCTGGCTTACAGGACCCAGACTCAGCTTGTGTTGGTCCCCTCTTCAGTCCCTCTGTGCTCTTGGACGAGCCAGACATTGGGCCTCCCCTTTCAGAAAGGCTCCAGGCAGCGCTCGTCTGCCCCACCGCACGTGTGCGAGGACGTGCTCAGGCAGGACAGACTCTACATACAGCCAGACAGACGGACTGTCAGTCTGCAGGGAACAGAGACACCAGCACAGCCCCTGGACCTGAGCGTCCCAGAGCAGCACCATGCTGCAGCTCCAGTACTCCCTCCCCTTCCTCCCCTCCCCGAGGCACCTGATGAACCGAAGATACAACAGAGGAGGTAAGTCAGGTGTGCCAACAGCTTCAGGAGCTTACAAAGGATTCATTCAATGCATCCTTAAAGCTAGAACACAAAACTCTGGCACTCATGAAAAAATAAATAAATAAATAAATACAGCTTTAAGACCCTTTTTTTTTGGTCACTGTCCCAACCCAAGTAATTTGGGTTATTAGGAATAGTGAAGGATATTAAGTGAATTTTTTACCTTGATGGGGTTCTTGAGCCTTGGAATGGGCTGTCCAGGGAAGGGGTTGAGGCCCCATCCCTGGAGGGATTTAAAAGCCGGGCTGACATAGTGCTTAGAGACATGGCTTAGTGATGGCTTTTATCAGTTTGGTTGATGGCTGAACTGGATGTTCTGAAAGGTCCCCTCCAACCAAGACATTCCATAATTCACTGCTGCCAATCCCAATACAGCTTATGGTAAGTGAATGCCTTTTAATGTCTCTTTATGTTTCTCACTGGAACTTGGCTGTGGCTACAGACAGCCCAGCTTTCTGTGGAGCCCTCGCCCTTCGTGCTGAGCACAGCACAACAGGAACAGCCAGGAAGCACCTCAGCCCCACTGCCCTGCCAGGGCTCCCCAGTGCAGAACAAGAGCACAGCACTCACCAAGCCATGACAGCGACTTGCTGGGTAGAATCAAGGGAGTCACGTTTGTCCCCGCAACATTTTTAAATGCAAATTAAAAGAAATATATGTCACTCAGATCTGAAATTAGAAAGCAACACAGAAACCCAGTCTGTCATTACACTGGTTTGTTACTTCTGAGAATGTATTGCTGTTCATAAAAAAATAATAATAAAGTCTTCAGCATGCATAAATGTCACGCAGCCCTCTCAAGAGGAAGATCCTGTCTTCTTAGAAACTGGCTGAAGTACTTAAGGAAGCAGGAAAGGATTAACTTCACAGAAAAACCCCACCTATCTGCAGCTGCCTATGTATTAGCCTGCAGAAAAGGAAGAGGCATTAGATATTTGGAGCAATTCATTCCGGTGAGGCAGAAAGAACTAAGGCACCCTGAGTGTGTGGTCACACACCTGCCACCTCTAACAGTTCACGATGGTCACCCTTTGTACTGGACAACCAATGGCCTTGGTCAGCAAGGACCAAGACACCAGGAGTGCAAATTCCGGGCACGAGGATCAGACAACACGGCCGTTATGGCACCTCAGGAACTCTTGGAAACAGCCCTTTGCTTGGACACCATTTTTGTCTTCCTAAATATGCTGTTTCAACCACAATCGGTCCCTGGCTGGCCCACAGCACCTGCATGTTGTCAGGGCTCTCCAATTAAATGTCATGGTCCTTGGGAACATGTCTGGGTGGGAAACCAGTTCACTAGAGGGGAAAATCTCCCCCTCAGAGGCTCAGGTACGCCCACACTGCAATGCTGGGGACATCAGGACTTCAGGCTGTGGGCACAGGCACCCACAGGACAGGGCGCTCTCCAGAACTCAAGGGCTCAGGCTACGCACAGACCTCAAAGACTGCTCTTATATACAAAGCTGTCTGTTGGAAGCTGGTCAGCTGGCTTTAGCTATGAATCATTTTGTGTCACCAAACTTCCTCCAGAGCATTCCCCTTTGGGGCAAGAATGCCGCGCTGGTGCTTCGGCTTTCAATCCACGCGTTTGATAAGCGGCAGCGTGTGAAAGCAGACCTCCCCTGCGATCATATCACCTTCTCACCCCTTCCTCAGGGCAGCCAAGCTCACAGCGAGTGCTCATGCTCATCCTGCAAGTATATCAGCATGTTGCAACAGGAGAGAAAACATAAATTTAGGTTTCTGGTTTGGCAAACACAGAAGCTCTCATCTGCAGACACCAAAGGAAGACAAGACTCATTTTCTCCCAGCCTGCTCCACACGGGATTTGTTATTTCCTAACAAATACGGGGGCCAAGAGATTCAACCGCAGCTGATTTCCAAAGGCAGAGGCACAACACCAGCCAGTCGGTGCAACTACAACAGGGCAGTAAGAGACTGCAGAGTATATAATATACACCTAATGTTAAGCTCTTCCAAATAGCAACGTGCTGTTTAAGTAACTTCAGTCTAAGCCTTTGGCTGCTAAATCCCATGAAACATTAGACAATCCGTTATTAAAGAACAAGAAAAAAAATCTTTATGTCTAAACTGCCTTTTTTAGTTTGCTCCTGAAGATGCTTCAGTTCATTGTGTTTGACCTTCTCTAGCTACTCAAAAAATCCTTGTATTTTAACTTTCACAGTCTGACCTTTCTTACTGTCAGTTGCTTGCTTGTTAGCACTGACTGCAGCACCCAAAGGCCTCCCAGGAAAAATAAATATCAAATTAAAATACAAGGCCTTACAGAAGAGATGCTTCGGCTTACACGGCATGAATCTGCTGTACCCTCAACGGGTGCAGCGCATTAGTTATCTCACCTCTCCTTTTTCTGCACCAACATCCACGGGTAGAAACCATTCATCACTGGCTACATCTGTCATACTGTTTCTTCATGTCAAAGCAGTTCTTGCATGAAATAAACTTGATGTGTGCTGCCATGAAATAAGCTGATATTTATCCTATGCAAGAGGGAAGGAAAGATGAGAAAGGTTGCTATTGATCAGTGGCTTCATGGGGACATCATGGTCTCCTGCCTGTGCCAGAACCCTTGGGGTTTATTTTTCTGTCTATTTATTTACACAGCATGCATTCTTGTTATCCTACCTAACCCGTGACTGCACCGAAGTTTTACATGGATACCATAACACAAAACAGACAAAGCATTTGAAGAGCAAGAGTTGAGTGTGAATGGCTACAAGGAGACACACATCAAGGCACATCCCTAAGACGCTTTCTAACAGTTCAGAGCACAGATATTTTCACGCCCATTGGAGTCTAATACTATCTGCAGTAAATACTAAAGAACTCTATGACTGGGAGGGTAAGTTGGATTTATGAAGCCTGCTAAAATCTCACAGTGGGTGTCACCACGACATTCAAACTTTAAGCAACCTGCTCTGGTGGGAGGTGTCCCTGCCCAGGGCAGGGGGGTTGGAACTGGATGATCTTTAAGGTCCCTTCCAACTCTGATTGTTCTATGATTCTATGATAAGCACTCAAAATACTCTTACCTCTTGTTTTTGTTCACCTAATGCCTGCACCTGTCTGTAGCAAGAAGTAAAGGGCTGGTGGCTTTTGTGTAGACTTGGGCAGAAGCTGTGCTTTGCTTTCTGAGAGCAGTAGTTGTGAAAAAGACAGCATCTGTTACCCAGGCAAACACAGTTACACAGGTAGAATATATTCAGTAATTTACAACAGTGGAGGGGACTTTGGAATTCAAAAGATGAAGAGGAAAGAAGGTGCTTGCATCCTTTGAATTTCTGACACTCCTGCCAGTACAACTGATTTTTTTTTTTTCTCCTGAAACTAAACACAAGGCCATACAAGATAGCACTGGTAGAAATTCTTCCTAAAATATTGTATTAGCTCACTGAAAAGAGCTAAAGAACAAAGAGATTGGGAGGAAATAATTCTCCATCAAATTAAAGCATAAGTAATATGAAATATTGATCTGAAATCATAAGCTCATGAGAATCATACTTAGAAGGCCTTCCTGAACTGGACAGCACATCCTTTCACATAAAGCAGTACAATCTGCTGTGTGATACCTGGGCTCATCAGCTCCAGCCTGGTTTATTATTAATTACTTCTTATGGACACAGCAGTAGCTGGGAAAGCTAAATAGGGTGGTATACCTGGTAGATTTTTGCCTTCATACAAATCCCTTTTATGTTTGAATTAAAGCCAGAGGCTATGGAAGTTAATTCAATGCTGGCCATGCTACAACTATAATAACCTGTGAAAACTGCAACCTTGACAAAGAATTAATCACTGTTTGCATGCACGGGCTTGTGAAACCGAGCAAAGGTTTACATCAGTAGGAAATGCATTTTTCTAGTGCTGATTGAAGGACGTGAATCTACGTGCTCACTCATCATCTTGGAACCATGAAATAGGAATTCAAAAAAACCCCAAAATGTCTTACCACCTCTCCAGAAGAAATTGGACCTGCCAAGCCATTTGAAATACAAACTTGAAAGATTTATTTGTGGAGGATTAAATGAATCATGGCATCAGGGAATCGTCAGAGTTGGAAGGGACTTCTAGAGATCATCCAGTCCAACTCCCCTGCTAAAGCAGGATTGCCCAGAGCACAGCACTCAGGGCTGCATCCAGGAGTGGCTTGAAGGTCTCCAGGGAAGGGGACTCCACACCCTCCCCGGGCAGCCTCTGCCAGGGCTCTGCCACCATCACCACAAAAAAGTTTCTCCTCGTATTCAAATGCAACTTCCTATGGTCCAGCTTGTGCCCATTGCTCCTTATCCTTTCATTGGGAACCACTGAAACCTTTCCTCATCAGGGAGATGCTCCAATCCCTCCAGCATCTTTCTTGCCCTACGCTGGACTCTCTCCAGTAGTTCCCTGTCTCTCTGGAACTGGGGAGCCCAGCACTGGGGGCAGGATTCCAGCTGTGGCCTCCCCAGTGCAGAGCAGAGGGGCAGAATGACCTCCCTCCACCTCCTGGCCACACTCCTCCCTCCGCAGCCCAGGGTTCCCTTGGCCTCTTGGCCACCAGGGCACATTGCTGGCTCATGGAGGGTTTACTATCTTTGAGGACCTTCAGAGCCTTCTCCTCCGAAGTGCTTTCCAGCAGGTCCACCCTGAACCTCTAGTGGTGCCCAGCATCTTCCTCCCCAGGTGCAGGACCCTTCACTTGCTCTTGTTGAACCTCATGAGGTTCTTCTCTGCCCAGCTCTCCAGCCTGTCCAGGTCACACTGGATGGTGGCACAGCCCTATAGAGCTTTTTTTTTTTTTAACTCTCCTTTTTTTCATGAGCTTTTTATTTTTGGTTACGCCTCTGGCTTCCAGGAAGCCAGCCCATAAGTACACATTGGGAGTCAGAAGGGGTTTTATTCACCCTCCCGGGGCTGTCCCTCCTTTCCACAGCCCCCAGCACATCTTCAGTCCTGGACAAGTGGCTGAGGTGTGAGTCACAGTCCAAGCGCTGCCAGCTTGTGAGTGCCCACCAAACGATCCGGGTGAGTCACGTTGTGGACAAGGGTATTAGAGGAAAGATGGAGAGGAGCTGAAGCAAAGGGACCTGCCTCCCGGGCTGAATTGACTGGGCAATTATAGAAGGTATCAAGAATTCCCAAGATCTTTGCCAGCTTTTTCAATCAACAAGCACGTAACCTCTCATAAAAAACAAGCCCCTTGATGTGACAAGCCAGTCAAATCACAAAAGCTATCCGATGGATGACTAAGGAGTGCTCTTAAGGACCACAAAGTGCTTCTCTACGTCCTTCAAACTTTTATTAGTTGCATTTACTTGGAAAGGGTGATTTTCTGGAACACCACTTTCTTTGCCTTTGCTCCCAGTGGAGCCAGTGCTTTTATTAAACTTCTTTACTTTAGCAATTTATAGATTTGGAGGTCTTTCCTAATGCATATTCTTTGTATGCTGAGCTGGTAGAAGAGTATGAGTCAGTGGTTGAGATGTTGCCTGAGACTCACAGGGTGCCCGCTTTACGACTGGATTCACTCTGGGTTTTAAACAAATCACTACACGGCTTTATTTTCCTTCAAGGAGCCATAACATGTCGGTGACAGGAGCATTAGAGACAGTTCTTTCAGATGAGTGTGGAAGCTGCAGTCACACAAACCTGGAACATACTTTGAGGGTAGAAAAGGAAAGAGAAGAGGTCATCAGTATTGGAGAGAAATCCTTCAGCCTTTCACACCTTGGCGAGGGGCGCTGCTCACAGGATATTCAGAAGATGCAAGAAAAAAATAAATATAAACCCCGATCCAGCTGAAATCTACGGTGTGCCTGAACGCTCCGGAATCAGGATTTGCTTTTCTGTGTTTGAAATGAAAGCAGCTCAGCCTAAAGGAGATTTTGAAACCTTGTCCCGAGGACAGGGCTGTCAAGTGGCAGATGTAGCATAAATCTGTCCAGCGCTGACTGATCTTACACCATCGTGTAACATTACAAAACTTATTTGCCTTTCCACTCCAGAGTTATCCAAGAACCCTTCCCCCCACTGCCAAGGCCCCATTGCACAGCCCTGCCTGGAGTTGTTAACTGGGATCACCTTGCTGCTGCGTGTCCAGGCTTTTCCTCTCTGATGGGGACGGGTTGAATTCCCACAAACGAGCCTGCGAGCAAACGGCTGAGCTCCTGGCGCTGTGTGCAGAGGTATGGAAACCAGCCTGCCCTGGCCAAAAAGCTCCCTGCCGCCTGGGGAGAGTGTGGGAACTGGGCAAAGGGGACTCTCTGTTGTCCTTAATATTGGACCAAAGTTGTAAAACTGCTGGAGGAAACATGCCAGTAAAGGTCATGTGGGCCTGAGCTCGATTAGAGGCTTTTTTTTTTGTTTTGGGGTTTTTTTTAACAATCATATCAATCTTCTTGTAATCCAAAGAAAATGGATTTTATGTATTCACTGCCCCCCCCTTCGCTTTTTAAATAAACAAGCTTTATGGCACTTGGGAGAAACCAAGAGCCTGAGTAACAATGACCAAAAATTAGCTTTCCAAAACATTAGAGCGCAGTGCAGAAGTGAACTCTGGGACACAACCTACCCAGGTTTGCCAGTTAACTGGACTTTTAAGACATACGGGGTCCAGCCTTCTCAGATTTCCAATTCTTTTCACCATGTATACATCCTCGGATCCTCTTTATCCTCACATTACCCAGTCACACGTGCTCTCCCTACCCTAAACGCCCCACCTGCGTATCCTCACGATAACCCTCCAGATGCTCCATAGCCCCGAGGCCTTCCCTGGCTGAGGGAACAGCATTGAGGAGCTGAGCGGTGCTGTGCTCGGTGCAGCAGCACACAGCGCCCTGCTCCGCACTCGGCAGAGCCAGCTCCTTTGCCAGAGCCGTTATTGAAACGCTGAGGGAAAAAGTACAGTGCGAGTCGAGTGATTTCCTTCCTACAGAACGGGCAAAGCTGCAAAAACATCGGATGCTGTGATGTGCAGAGGTTATTGTGACAAATACAACTCACTAACTAAAGATGTGGGGGCTTCTAATCACATCTACTGCAATAACTCCATTGGTGCTGAGAGAAGTCGGGTTTGTAAGACAATCTCTCTATTAAGGGACAAGCAGTCCTGGAAAGAAAACAGAAAGGGGAAGCCCTATTATATGGGAGGTGGAAGTCAGGAAGAAAGCATCATCACAGAATGGTTAGAGTTNGAAGAGATTATGTGAGAAGTTCAGCCCTCATTTGAAATGACAGAGAAGAGTTTATAGTTTCATAGCTATACAGAGGAAAAGAGAAAAAACAAAAGCCAACAAATCTCTAAAGTTCAGAACCAGTAGGGCAAAATGTTCCAATCCCAAATGTAAACCCGACTCCTCAGGTTTGGGGTTTTTTTGCACCCCCCCCC